>PTEX01000049.1:152261-221095 GCA_003342815.1 Eudromia elegans
CTGCACCGCGGGGAGGAAGGCTCCGCCGCGGGGAGGGCGGCGCCCGCCCGCTCACCTGCCCGTTGCGCGCGTTCCGCAGCGAYTGCCCGTTGATCTCGTCGAGGACGTCGCCGGCCAGCGCCACCCCGTCCACCTCCGCCTGGCTCTCGGGGAGCACCTCGGTGACAAAGACGCGGCCGTCCACGTACCTGGGGGAGCCCCCCTGAGGCCCAGCTCAGCCCGGGGGGTCCCGCAGCCCCTTTGGACCACCACGTTTCACTTATGCCTCCAGGTAGAGAAACACGACCCACCTGAGCACCATGCCCAGCRCCCGGCACGGCACCGTCTCGTACGTGACGCACACCTGGAAGGGAGCAGGCRCTCGGAGCAGCACCCAGATGAGGGGTGCTGGCTGGCGGGGTGCAGGGAATCCCCATCCAYGGCCTGGCGCTGAGGCTGGAGAATTGCTGCCAGATTCGGCCKTGGGGAACCCCCAGCCTCTGCCTCGGGGTGGTCCCCAGAGGCACTCATTGCGCCAGCCCGTCTGCCCTCCCAAGGAGGCCGCTCCTGACCGATGCGGACACCCCGACCTGCTGGGATCGGCTGGATGCAGCCCCCGAGGAGGCGGACGCACCGGGCAGGAGCCATCCCCGGGCGGGCGGCCCCGCGCGGCGGCTGCGGCGCTTCCCCCCCTGCAGGCGCGTGAACCCGGCGGGACCCTCTGCCCGCAGCCCCTCTCTGCCGCCGGCCCTCGAGCACGGCCCGCCCGGAGGCTGCACAACAGGGGCGACCAAAGCGGGACGTGTCGGGCTGAGTTTGGGTGTTTCTTTTTTAACCCAGTGGCAACATAAAGAGGCTGCTCGTTTTTTAAAGACATCGGGGCATCCCTGCCATTCACAGCCTCTTTGCGGAGGAAAAGCACAAGATTTYAGCAGAGGAAAACACAGAACGAAGCCAGTAGATCTGCCCTCTGCATCAGCCTGGAAAACCGGGACTTCCTTTTTTCCTTCTCCTCCAGGAAGGAGGATGGGGGCACAGCAAGACCTGGTCCCTCTCGGTGACTGAGACCTCAACCCCGTTCGCCTTTGCCCTGGCAGCGGCTCCAGGAGCTGCTCCTGGCGGCGGCGCTGGCAGAGCAGGGCCCAGKTTTAGTTGCTCTTTTCCTAGTTTAGGTATTCCGCAGGGGCTGGCGCGGACGGGGGAAGGACGGATCCCAGCGCGGCTCCTCCATCCTCACCGGCAGCAACCAGCTTTCGTCCAGGAAGCTGCAGTTCTGCGGGAGAAGGGGAGGGTCGCGCCGGCTCCAGCGGGGACGGCCCAGGCACCCGGTGCRAGCGGCTCCGAGGGCACCCGCGGAGCTGCCGCCCGGGCCCGTTGTTGGCTGCCGTACCTGCAGGTCCAGGGAGAAATCCACCTCCGTCAGCACCAGCACCAGTGAGAGGAAGGGCTCTGCAGGGGAGGGAGGACAGGGACAAGAGCCCACGTTACTGCTGGGCTCGGACGGAGGCTGCGCGAGAGCCAGGCTGATCACAGCCATTTTCAGCCTGGTTAATGAGACCTTGGGGCCAAGTCCCGCCCTGCCGGAGCAGCTCCTGGACCCGGAGCACCCGGCAGAGCCTGGAACTCGCTCCATGGCCGCATCCAAGCAGGATCACGGCCTCTCCTGACTTCCTTTTACCCCAGCCAGGATGGGGGCTCGAAGCAAACGCAGCTGACGAGGGGCCACCCGCCAGCTCTGTCCCCTCCAGCACGAGGCCTCTTGCCCTCTCCCGAGCCAACACTGCCGTTATCCCAAAGGATATTTGTAATCCGCTCATGCACCAAGAGCCCGGGGTGATTTATGAGCCACCTAGGCARGATTTTAGCACAGAGTTATTTCTCATCATTAGAAGATTAAAGGAGCCCGCCCTGGTGCAGTGCACGGGAAGCGGGGCCCGTGTGTCCCCTGCTGGCAGCGCGTGGCCGGGATGGTCCCACCAGGGCAGTTTGGGGCCTTCGGTTGGGTTTAACAGGAGTTGCACAAGTCACAGAGCCGGGCGGGCGGATGGTGGGCCAGGACCGTGCCCATGGAGGAGGCTGCACCCAGGAGGCTCCACGGTGGCCCATGGGGACCAGGGAGGGCCGCGTCACCCGCGTGTCCAAATGGTGGTGGGAAGGCAGCCGGGCCAGCAGGGCCGGGCTGGGCCTGCCCTCCCCCTCCTAAACACGTTTCACAGGGAAGACTCCGCAGGCTTCTCCCTAGGACCAGCCAACGGTCATGGATCCACATGGAAGACCCTGCAGCTCCGTCAGCCTTGGCTGTCCAGTCCGGCGCAAACCGTCCGCTGTCCCGGCTCCATGCGGCGCCCTGGAGAAAGCCGCTGGACCCTGGAAGAAGACTCGGTCTTACCCCTGAGTTCTTCATTGCCCAGGATGGAGCCTTCGGGGTCGTAGAACTGCAGGGCAGGAATAGGCCGGGGTGAAGGCGCCGCCGGGAACGGGAACCGCGCCCGGGGAGGCCGCCCGGGAGCCCCGGCGCACCTCGAGGAGCGTCGGCGTCGCCGCGAGCTGCCGCACGGCGCCCGCCAGCGCCTTGTTGGCCAGCGCGGCGCGCAGGAAGCAGCGGCCGCGGCCCTGCGCCGTGAGCGCCCCGGCGCAGCCGCCGGCCCTCTGCACGGCCACGCGCAGGGCGCTGGGGCTGCGCGGCGAGACGAGAGGCGCTGGAGGCCGCCGGGCCGGCCGAGGGGGCCGCGCGCGGGGCCCGCGGGGCGCCGCTCACCCGCCGCCCGCCGGCAGCCGCTCCAGCCAGTGCCAGTAGTCGCGTCCGCGCAGGGCCAGCCGCGGCTCTGCGGGAGGGAGGCCGGGGGCTGCGGGTGGGCACGTGGGCGCCGCGGCGGCCGCGCGCCGGGCTCGCCACTCACGTCTCAGCCCGCGGCGCAGCGCGGCCTCCAGGAGCTCGCAGAGCGGGGCGAGGTGCGGCGAGGCGTCCGTGCAGGGCCCGGCGCCGGCGCGGAGCTGCAGCACGGCGCCTGCGGAGCCGCCACGGAGCTCAGCGCCCCGGCGGCCTCCCCCGGGGCAGAGCCCACGYGCGGCCTCCCCGCACGCCCCGGGGCCTTGAGGGAGCCCGGGGCAGGATTCAGGKTAAACTTCCTCCCCGGGCGAGGTGCCCAGTGGAGCGGGCGCAAACACTGAGTCACACGCGGTGCCCGGCCCTGCCACGATGGCCCAACTGCCCTGCGGGCTCCCTGCCTGGTGGCCTCCGTGCAGGAGCCGTGGGGAGGAATTGGGGCTCGCGGGGCACCCCAGGCTGGAGCGGGGGTAACTGCAAGGGCTGCAGGGAGAGGTTTGCACCACCCTGCCCAGAGGTGCGGGGAGAAGCGCAGGGAGGCGGCARGGGGTGCAGAAGGAGCAGCCCAACATCCCGCACCAGCCCCTGGGCGTCCCAGAGCAGTTGGGGCCAGGAGAGCAACGGGATCGGCACCAGCGGCATTAGCCCAAGGGGGAAACACCCGTACGCCCTAGGACGGTGCTCCGGCCTCAGGGCAAGCTCCTCTTGGAGGTGCCCCCACTATCCCAAGGGGGATTGTGAGCGCGCCCGGGGCTCCCAGGGCACCGCATGGGGCTCCCAGGGGCTCCTCAGACCCGTTCCACTCCCGGCCCCTCTCACTGCGCAGGGCGCAGAGCAGCGGCTCCTTCCTGGCCATGCTCCGCTCCCGGCTCCGGCTCCTGACTCCGCTCCCGGCTCTGGCTCCGCTTCCAGCTCCGCTCCTGGCTCCAGCTCCCGACTCCGGCTCCGGCTCCCAGAGGCCGGACGGGGCAGCCCAGCCCCTTTCCACCTGATCCGACTCCGTCGCACTCAGTTCAGCCCCTTTCCGCCCAGCCCAACAAACACAACCTTAACGTATATATACGCACCTATAGACACGCTTACGTAACACAGACACTCGTAAGGGCCCATGAACAGTTCCATACGCACGTAAACAAACACGCATCACGCTCAGGTTCCTAACAGAACCATTGCCATGGATATATGTACATCTATACGCATATCAAACCCACTGACACTGTGTCTATACATACAGATGTATCCATCCATACAGACGTAAAGATACATAGATATCTTTACACACATACATCCRACCTTGGCATATACACACACACAATATATATATACRTGCTYATACACAATAYCATAGAYATTGGCATAATAATACACACACATACGTATCTATAGCTATATATATGTGCCTGTATCTCTATATATATATATGTGAGCAGGACATAGGAACAGTATTTCACGGGCGGAAGCCAAGGGGCTCTACGGTCCGGATCTGCCCCCGGAGCAGCCGGCGGCACCGGGGCGGGGCGCGGGTGGCGCCCGGTCCCGCCCCCTCGGAGCCGCGGGTTCGAGCCCGCCCACCGGCGAGAGGGGGCCGGGGGTTCCGTCTGGCTTCTCTTGGGGGGGATCCGGCAGGTTTATTGTTGAAGAAGGAGAGCAGAGACGCCGAGTTGGGGTTAATTGCAAATAAATAAATAATTTAAAAAATAAAAGAAAGAAAGAAGAAGGACTCGCGGGAAGAGCGCGGGGGCGGGCCCGGCCCGGCCCGGCCCAGCGGGGCGGCCATGGCGGTGGCGGCCGCGGCACGGGCCTACGCGGCGGCGTTCGGCGGGGGGCAGCCGGGCCTGGCGGCCTGGGCGCCCGGCCGGGTGAACCTCATCGGCGAGCACACCGACTACAACGGCGGCCTCGTGCTGCCCGTGGTGAGCGCGGCGGCGGCGGCCCTGGGCAACTGCGGCCGCCGGGAACCCCGTCCCTGCTCCCGAACGCCGGGGAATCCCGCCAGGATCCTCGCGGGGTTCCCCTTGCGGGTGCTCCAGGGTGCCCTTCTGGACGCGTTGCAGTTGCCTTCAGCCCCCTCCAATCCCTGGGATCTTCTCCGCAATGTCCTGGAGTCCCCCGGGATCCCTGGAGCTCAGGGCAGGGATCGGGTGGGGTGGAGCTCCCCATGTTCACATCCCATCACATCCCCATGCCGGGGGGATGTGACTTCCCCCTCCCCACGGGTGTCCGGGAGCCGGAAGCTGATCCCGGCCCCGGCCGCGTTCCCGCAGCTCCACCAGCTTCTCCTTCCCGGGCAGGGACAGTTTTAGTGGCGGGAAGGGGGAGAAGCAGCCGGCGTTTCCTTTGCTCCTCAATGAAGACCCCGCTCAGACCTGGCTTTGGGCTGGGAAGGGGTCGGGCAGGACCCGAGCGGTGCCTCCCACGCGGCCGGTGCTCCCTGGGGCTCCTCGTGCGCTCCGCGTTTCACTCCCCTACACCCCGGGTGGGGGCAGAATCCCCTGTCCCGGGGAGGGACCTGGGGGCGCGGGGGCTGAGCCGCGTCCCCCGCAGGCGCTGCAGCTGGGCACGGCGCTGGTGGGGTCGCCCACGCRGGACGGCGTCGTCTCCATCCTCACCACGGCCGAGGGTGCCGACGAGCCCAGGATGGTGCAGTTCCCGGTGCCGGCACCCGGCAGCCCCCTGAGCCCGGGGCAGCCACGCTGGGCCAACTACGTCAAGGGGGTGATCCAGCATTACCGCGGTGAGGGCGCGGGCGCCGTGGGAGGAACAAGCGGCGCGGAGAGCGGACCGACCCCTYACGGCCCCGCTCCCCGCAGCCGGGCCCCTGCCGGGCTTCAACGCGGTGATAGCCAGCGACGTGCCCCTCGGCGGCGGCCTCTCCAGCTCGGYCTCGCTCGAGGTGGCCACTTACACCTTCCTGCAGCAGCTCTGCCCAGGTAACGGGGCAGCTCCCCACCCTGCGCTGCCCAGGGCGCCGGGCACCTCGTGGGGGCTCCTCGTGGCAGCCCCGCGGCTCCTCCGTCTCTCTGCTGTCCGCCACAGATGAYGGGGACTTGGAGGCCAAGGCGCTGGCGTGCCAGAAGGCCGAGCACACGTTCGCCGGGGTGCCCTGCGGCGTCATGGACCAGTTCGTATCCGTGATGGGCAAGGAAGGGCACGCGCTGCTCATCGACTGCAGGTCAGGACCGGCTCCCTGGCGCACGGCCCGTGGGTCCAGGAGCATCCTTGCTAGCGCTGGGGACCCGCTGTCGCTTTAGGCCTGTGTCCAGGTCCGAATCTCCTTGCAAAGYCTTAGGGTCTAACGTGGCCCTAGTAGCAGGACAGGAGCTAAACCCCCGACCTCGGGGACTTGGCCCTGCAGAGGCACCTGCTGGTGTCKGGAGGCCGCAGCGGGGTGAGCTGCAGGGCACGGGCGCCGTTCCACAGCCCCGGGCCGCTCCGCGCTCTCCTCCAGGTCGCTGGAGACGGTGCAGGTGCCGCTGCGCGACGCCCGCGTGGCCGTGCTCGTCACCGACTCCAACGTGCGGCACGCGCTGGCGGGGAGCGCGTACCCCGTGCGGCGGCGGCACTGCGAGGAGGCCGCCGCCGCCCTGGGCCGGGCCAGCCTGCGCGACGCCACCCTGGCCGAGCTGGAAGGTGGGTCTGGAGTGGGGCACGGGGCAGGGCGCGGAGCCGGCGGGGCCGTCACGGCTGCCGCCCCGTGCAGCGGCCCGGGGCGCGCTGGGCGAGGAGCGGTACCGGCGCGCCAGGCACGTCCTCACGGAGATGGAGCGCAYGGCGCGGGCGGCGCGGGCGCTGCAGGACGGCGACTACCGGGCGTTCGGGAGGCTCATGGTGGAGAGCCACAACTCCCTCCGGTGAGGAGGCGCCAGAGGCCCTTTGGGGACGTGCCGCGACACGCGGGAGCCCAGCCGGGGCAGCAGCCCCTGCGAGGGCCGGGCTGGAGGTCTGCCCTGCGCAGGGACGACTACGAGGTGAGCTGCCCCGAGCTGGAYGAGCTGGTGGCGGCAGCGCTGGAGGTGGACGGCGTTTACGGCAGCCGGATGACGGGCGGAGGCTTTGGCGGCTGCACCGTGACCCTGCTGGAGGCCGAGGCYGCCGAGAGGGCCCAGCAGCACATCCGGGTAGGCAGGAGCCGCCGGCCTCCCTGCTCCCGCAGAGCGAGGGCAGCGTCCGCCGGGACGAGGGGCCCGTCCAGCGAGGGGCAGGGATGGCAACACTGAATGGATCGGGCTGCTCTGTTCGAAGGGAAGGCTGGAGGTGGGGGAAGAGAAACCACGGCCAAAACATACAAACTCGTGAGGGTGGCGGTGGCAGTGGCTGTTCCTTGGACACTGCCAACCCGGCTATCCCATCCCCGATCCGATGGGATGGACGCCGAGGGTGTTTGAAGGGACACAGGGCCCGGAGCGCAGGACGTTTCTTCCAGACCTGCTCGGCTGCTCCCAGCTGCAGCCTCGACGCAGCACCCTGGATCCCCAGCCCTTTTACACCTCCCTCGGTCTCCTCCTAGGCGAAATACAGCGGCAGAGCCACCTTCTACCTCACGCAGCCTTCCGACGGGGCCAGGGCGCTGCCCCTCTAGAGGAGCCCCCGCCTCTCCCGGGCTGGATCCTCTCCGAGGAAGTCAAGGCAGCCGCTTTGCTCTGCAGGGGATCGTCCTGCATCCGGATCAGCGCCTGCCTAATAAAAACTAAACATTTGCGCAGCCCTTCTGCCTCCTGCCCGAGCCGATGGCGACGGAGCTTGGGCGCTTTCCTGCAAGGAGACAACGCCAGCGCGTGCGACCGGGCGCCTGCAGGGACAGGCAGGGCCCCCAGAGCTGCCACGAGGGTGTCCCTACTTGCGGGTCTCCTGGTGGCCCTGCACAGAGGAGGCAGCTGGTGCTTTCGGTGAAGAAAAAGGAGCAGGCAGGGGTAGAGAAAACCCTTTATTGAGCGCAGGAGGAGCCTTGTGCAGCCTCCCCTGTCCCGGAGGAGGATTTCAAAGGACGCTGCTTCGCGGGGTGCCCAGGTTAGGCGCCCAGCTCCCTCCGTGTGCTCAGGGAGTGGGTGCCCCGTGGCCGGGAGCTGCCTTCGCTTCGCTTGCATAGACTGGTCTTTGGTTAACGCTTGGGAATGGGGCTCCTGGTTCGGGCTGGTACCATAAAGCACAAGGGGCTGAAGTGCAGGAAGAGCTGCAGCAGCTGGAAATACCCCAGGAAAAACGAGGAGGAGGCAGGAGCCCAAGGGCAGGCCTAGTAATTCCAGCGGGGTTGCTGCAAAGCTGCCAGGACCGCAGGGTTGCTGCAGTGGCACAGGYGACCTCGCCACGCTGCGACCGCCGTGACCGCTGTGGACTTCACTCGCCCGTGCACAGGTCAGGCTCAAACACGTCCAAACCTCCCCCTTAAAGCGAACGGCTGCGAGGGACCAGGGAGCCCTTGGAGCTTCCAAAAGCAAGAAAGAAGCCAGGAGCTGGTTTGGGGCACAGCTGTTGGGCAAAAGGGCTTTTACAAGTTACCCAATATGTTCTGCCCAAASTCTCACGTTCTCCGAGTTAGCCCTGTAAAAAATCCCCCAAACCACTCTTAYTTCCAGCACTTTTCCCAGCCGTTCTCATCCCTTCCATCCAAGCAGTTCAAGTGCCTGCTCCGAGTGGAGAGGGCCGAGCCGGTGGGTGCCGTGCACAGAGCCCAGCTTTCCACTCACAGGGGTCTGCTGTGGCCTCCCGTGCTGGGGGAATGTCGGTGCCTCCAGGTCACGGACACRCTTTCCATGGCATCTACAAACCTTTGGGTGAATCCCTTCAACTCATCTCTTATGGTTACTAGTGTTTTGCAGCAGCCGCACTCCCAGTGTGTTTGCAACAYTGGTCTCACCCACCTCCAATTTTTTAATAAAATATTAAAATACACTTTTATATATATATAGTAGGAAAACTGTACAATGACATATGCAAAAATCACATTAGAGGCCATTGTGAGTAATGCTATACAAGTCAAAGGTTATACATTGCTACTGTGGTACCAAGTATKACCAGCGAAGGGCAGACTCCATGAAAGTGCAATAGGAAAGCACAGATTACCCCAAACCTCTATCTTGCAGCTCTCGTATAAAAGAAGAAAGCAAAAAGCCAACTCAGTTGGACAGCCCTCCATTGCCAACGTGACCAGGACACAGCAGGGGGACAGGACACCCRGTCTGCCACGTGCCCCCATGGGGAGGTGGAAGCAAACACCAACTACAGCCCAGTGTGGCCCCACAGGAGACCCCAGGGGTGGAAAGATGTAGCAGGGAGCCCAGAGAAGAGATGGAAACTGCAGCCCTCTATAAATCGGGACGTATTTGGATGCGATCGGTCGGGATCCTCTCAAAACTGAGGAGCCACGAGTTGTTCTGTGCTGTTTAGAGGGGGAAGCCGCAGCAGCTGAGCCACCTGAAGCTTCTGCAGGAGCAGGTATGTTGGGGTGGGTGGGCATTGWGGGAGGGTATTGGAGCGAGCAGGGATAACTCGTGGACCATCTCCATTGTACATTCTGCAGGAAAGAGCCCAGGCTGCCAGACAGGGGAGGGAGAGCCCTGAACAGCGAGTATGCACCTGAGGACCGGGGGGTGCAGAGCTTCCAGCACGCCGGGCTCTCAAGGACAAGTCTAGAGCTTGACGGGCCGTGCAAGGTCGTTGCCCATAGGAGGAGCAGGGGCTGGATGAACAGCCCTGGGATCCTTCCACCAAGTCCTGCTAGCCTGAACGGCACCATCCTGCCTCCTCTCTTCAAGCCTCGTAGAACTGCCTCTCCATCTGCTTGGTGAGGGTCCCGCTGGACGTCACAGTCCGGCTCACAAACTCCTTGGTGACCTGCTTGGTGAGGGTGCTGCTGGCACTCTCCACTCGCTGGGTCGTCATCAGCATGCCATCTGCAACGAGAGAGGCAGCGCATCGAGTATTGGGTGGGCAGGGACCCAGGAGCAGAGGGAGCAGGACGGGGAGGAGGCTCGGGCACTCAGCCTCAGCTCTACTGTGTGATTCACAGTGGAGATGTCTCCTTAAACATGACTTTTGTTGATGGAGAACCTCCCTAGTCAGGTGTTTCAACACTTTGCTATGGATGGATTTCTTAACCTCTTCCAAACTCTGCAGGCTGCAGCATAAGCCCATGACTCCTTTCACTTAAATGCCCCATGGACAACACGGGACACTGTGATCCCTCTGTTATCATACTGGTCTCTCTTCTCCAAAGAGCTCCAACCTTGCAGGAAGAGCTTTGGTTTGGCCATTAATATTATCACCCAGGGGACTCTGAAAACTCTGGGTTCTCTCTGCGACGTTGCTTCCAACCAGGAAAGCAACTGCAGCAGCCTTCCAGGGCAGAACAGCAACAAGGGGTGGAAACAGACTTTCCTCCTCGTCCATCCTCATTTGAAGGATCCTTCCTTCCAGACCTCCATGAATGAGGTATAAGCAGCCTCCAGCCCTTGGACAAGCGTTTGTAGCCCTTGGTCTGCAAGCAGTCCTTGGCAGCCCTTACCTGTGAAGCGGGGATCCAGTGAGGAATGGCTGATGCTGGTTTTGGTGGTGTATTCGGTGGGGAAGTTGTACACTTCCTCTCTCATGAACTGCTGCCCTCCAAACTGGGAGAAAGTGCCTGTGGAGAAGAGGAGGAGTGAGCCAGGAGAGGACAAGGAGTTCCCTGAGGAAGCTTCTCAAACCTGGACAGCAAACACTAAGTCAGTTTGTGCAACCTATCCAGTTGACATCAAAGGCAGGGTTAGGAGAAACTAGGAGCACTGACGACTTGTGCAATGCAAGAAGTAGCATCCAAATACATGTACAACTACAGAAATTATACTTAATAAGTGACATTCATAGGTTTTTACCATTCTCCCTCATTCAATGTGTCTTTCAGGACTGGGACAGTGCTCAGAGGGTTGTCCTGATTGTGCGGATGGAAAATGGAGTCGCCACCAAAGCTCGAGAGGGACTCCAGCAGTCATGACCCRGCGTTGGCTTGTTCTGAGCAGTGTGTTTGCTTTGTGCTTCCTCAGACCCGGTACTGTACCTCCATCCTGAGATTCGATAGTGATGATGCCCTCTCTCTCCGGCCCAAAGCCTTGGGTGGTCTTGGCYTGCACTTTGAACTTGTATGGGACGTTCTCGCTCAGCTGAGGCACAGTCAGGGTGGTTTCTGGGTTGTCTCCTTCAACATAGATATTCCTGGGCTCCCCTAATCACACAGACACACCAGGGTTGAAGAGAAATGGGAGTGACAGTCCCTTCAAACACACTGCCCCTGGCTCTGGCTGGTGAATTGACTTCCCCTAAGCTTTGTGCCACCCGCAGCCTGTGCAATCACACCCAGTTCCACTGTTAAAACAACCCCTCTACAACACAAACCTGGCCACCTACCTCCTCCATGCAGCATCTCACAGGTGACCATGTAGCCCAGGATGGCCCCGTTGGGCTTGCGGGGTCTCTCCCAGCTGAGCTGCAGGGAATCGGGGCTGAGGGCAGTGAAAACCAGAGGTCCAGGAGCACTGGGTGTGCTCAGYGTGAATGGAGACCCTGCATGGGCACAAGCGAGAGGCAGGTGACCCAGGGGGCCCAGGGGAGAAGCSTGGGTGGGGTCTGCACCCAGCATCCGTGCAACGAGCTGGGAGGTGTCAGCTGCTTGCACAGCTAGTAGAAGGCTAGTGCATCGGGGAGAAAAAGGCCCAATTTCCAAGTGAAAGGAAGGAAGGGGAGCTCAGGATGTGGTTAAGGAGAGAACACAGTGAGGCCCAGGATCATACACAGCAGTAGAGATCAGTGTCACCCTCCTCTTGCCTTATCCCTCCTCTTCCTCACCTGGTACAGGGCTGAGCGGGCTCTGCGGGTCCACCTGGGACTCTATGGTGATGACACCTTCTCTCTCAGGGCCCCAGCCYTCCTCACTCTGGGCCTTCACCTTGAAGATGTAGGAGTGGTTGGGCAGCAGGTCCTCCACCACCACCGAGTTCTGGCTGGGGCTGGGGATGGTGAGCCGGTGCACTTCTCCTGGGGCACGCAGGGAAGAGMGAGGTCAGCACCACGTTTCAGGCACGAGGGCAAAACTGCTTTYGCCTAAACCCCAAACTGCCTAGAAAAACTGAGCTGGAGCAACTCATCTGGGGCCCCTTCTCCAGGCGCTTCCATCAGAACTGCCATTTACAGCTAGTAGCACAGGCCCAGMTGCTGCTGCTGCAAAAAGGCTTGGGATAAACAACTTCTCAAAAACAGAGGTTTTCAGTCAAAGAAAACTTTCCACTTACATTTCCCCAAGTTTTCTGTAAAAATAAAAGATTTTTATTCTGATCTTTCCTCCAACTCCACTACAATAAGAGGAAACTTCAAATAAGATCTTAGGTCAATGTAGACGGGGGGCAATAGTTTTTCAAAGAGGAGAAATKACTCCAAAAGAAATTCCATGAATTACCCCCTAACAGAACGGGAAGACGAGAGGTCCAGGGCAGTGGGTCATTTCTTCAAGCCTATGGAAGAGGAGGAGTTGGGACCCATTCCAAAAGACGTGGGACAGACCCTCTCCCATCCAAGACGCCCACCCCAACAGCCCAGCTCCCTGGCCCGAGCGGGAACCCGTTGCACGGTCACTGACCTCCGTTGAGGAGCTGGTACTGCACGCTGTAGCCCTGCACCTCCTTCTCGCAGTGGGGCTCCTGCCAGCTCACCTTCAGGGAGGTGGGTCCCAGCGCGGAAAACACCAGGCGTGTGGGAGTGTCAGGGACACCCAGCGGCATCCTGGAATCTGAGGCAGAACGGGACCGTCACGTCGTGGATTTGAGGGTGAGGGGCTAAGGAGGCTGGGGGAGAGGAGGGAGCAGCACGCACAAGCGTGGGATGGTCCTGATGGGCTGGGGAGAACGTGGCGAGATGTCCTCTCTGCAAGCTCTGCACGCCTGCAGCAAGGGACAGGCTCCCATGGCTTGGAGGCTGCTGCTCTCAGCTGTGACAAACTTTGCACCCTCTTTGTCCATGATAGGGGGGTCAGAGCAGGGTGCTCTGCACGGCCTCCTCGCTCATCCTGAGCGCCCTGTGCAGTCTACTGAGCGCTTCATGGATATCTTCAGATTAGGTGGGGGTTTGGACCTGCCCTCCTAGTGCAGACAAAGAGGGAAGCAGGGTCATTCTGCCAGGGACTGGCCTTGTTCCCAGCGTGGGCTGGAGGGAAGCAGACAACAGGGCACGGCTTCCAAAGGTTGTTCATCCACCAATCACTTTCCAACTACTCTCCTCTTTCATTAGCTGCCTCATCACTCTTACTCATTAGGGACCTGGCTGTCTGCACCCATCTCATATGTAGCCACTCTGGAAAGATGGCATTTCTTGTGGAGGGCTTTACAGCCAACACTGGAGGCTGGTTGGAGGCTTTCTGAATAATGCACAGATAAAATTGCTGGAAGTATCTCAAGGTCCTACTTGTCAGGGGCTTTAATCAATGAGTTTGCAGAGGGACATCTTGGATAGAGCACACGTTCTCCACAGCAGTCCTCCAAAGGCCTGTAGGAGTAAGACTGAGAACAACAAGCTTGTTAGAAATGAAGAGGCCGGGGGMCAAGGAGCTGACGAGCTCACTAGAGCACGGCGGCAGCAGTGATGGGTGTTAATCAGCTCGCATGGATCAAAACACAGCTGAGGACACCTGTAAATGGAAAGGTGGTGTCATGGAGGCATAGCCTGGATCAGGGCAGGGATCAGTGCAGCACGCAGCAAGCAGTGGAGAGTTTGGRAAGAGCAATGGATGGCAACAGCTCACGGGTGCTTGGTGCCTTGGCTGGTTATGGGGTGCGTGGCCAGGAGGAGACACTTGATAGAGCTGTACCTATGTACTTGCAAATCCCTGCGGACCCATCAGTCATGATTATAGAGTCCCGAAAGCCAGTGCTGGGGTAGTAACCCTTCACCTTTGCCCTGCTCCTGAAACCCAAATTCCGGGACAGTGGGATTGTCCTCCTAGCATCTTCACGGAKGGGAGGGAGGAATCTCCCTGGGTAATCTACAGGCCAGCATCAGAGAGAGAGAAAAAAAGAGAGAAAGAGAAAAACATCATTGGAGACATCAGAGCAAGTTGAGCCAGTACAGGGTCCTTCACAAAGAAGGATTCCTTAAAGAGGAGGAGGAGGCTCTGCTCATGTTTGAAGAGCCTTTCTCTCAATGCCAACCTAATGTATATACACAGAGCTGAAAAGTAACCATGCTGCTAGACAGAGAGGCAAGGAGGTTCAGTCTTCCCAGGGGCATTTTGCAGTGCAGGGTTAGGTCATAGCTCTCTTCCTCGAGTGCTCTACACACATGGCAYGGAGCCTTTCCAAGGTGCTTTGATAGTCAAGGTGGCCTTATTGAAACGCTTGCAAGTCAAGGCTATGAACATGACCTTGCAGATCTCTGGCTCATAGTCCATGTTGCAAAGTGATCTGCAGTGTGAGGATCTGCAGACAGTCATGAAAATGGAAGAGGGAAGCAGCCCCATCATCTCAATACTCACCGTGTCCCATCAGCATTGTAGAATAGTCTCTAGTCAGCGAGGAGCTCCCTATCACCCTGTGTTCCTGCTGCATGTGTGAGCTCAACTGGTGGTAGTTCGTGTTTGCTGTCCTGGTCAGCGTGCCCCCACCGCCAGGGAAGGAGAAATCCATCCGGCCATTCAGCAAGTGCTCTGTGAAGGAAAGCACAAAGTGAGGATATGACCATGGACTGGGATTCTGCTCCAGCCACTTTCCACAGGGAGGAAGCACAAAGCCTCAAAGACGCTTTGTCTTGGCTTCCTCCCAGCTCCGGCTGCTCTGGAATATCATTTGGGAATGCTATATCTAAAACAAGTGACAATAACCCAGTGGTGAGGGGGAAACAAACAGATAAACAAAGACATCACCCTACRCCCAGCACAAGAGACACCCACAGTGCCCAAGGTAACTCCAGACCTCGGCCTCACTGGGGCACTGCCTTGGGGTTCTTGTCATGTTCTCTCACGTATCTCCTTTGATGTTRGCACAAATTTATAATTTCAGGCTAAAAAAGAAGATGGAAGAAGAAAAATAGCTCTTTATGGAGGCAGTTTCTCCAGATCTTGCTCTGGCTCCTGTCTCAGCTGGATCTGAAATGCCAACTCTGCTCCGCTGTTSTTGTTCTTGACAAATTCCCGTCCCCTCCCAGCAGGTCACAAGAGATCAGCCACCCATGAGAGGGTGATTTCTGTTTAAYAGTCCAGCAGATCTGCCCTGGAGCCTCAGGGGACTTAATTAAGGTGAGGAGCAGTGCCTTGGAGGTGGTATTAGCAGATATCATTTGGTTTTGTTGCTGCCTCGAAGGTCCAGCTTCATGCAGAAGCAACTTGCTAGCAGGCTCCCAAGTCCATGCCGAGATGGGGGTTACCTTGACACCCTCGTGAGCAGACAGAGCACRGGAAGGCTTTGAAGCAGACTCTACAGCACATGAACAGTGCGTCACGCCAACACGAGGATGGGCACACGAGGGGAGGAAGGGGACACGTTACGGGGCAGAACCGGTTGCAGTCCCCTGGGCTCAGAGCAGGACGAGACAGGACACTCAGTGGAGSAGGAAGCCTGTCCTTCACCTGCTTGGGGACCAGGGGTCCCACTCCTCATGAGGCTGCCGGTAGCCACGTCACTGTCCTCCTCACGGAGGAGACCCTCGGTGTCTGAGGAGAGGTGGCTGCTGCCGGAGAGGCGGGGAATGGTTTCAGGCGGGAGCCTCCAGGTGATGCGACGAAGATCCAGSTCTTCTCCCAACAACTGCACATACTTCCACCGAGAGCCTTTTGGAACAACGTAAGCAGTGCTGTTGGCACAAGCTGCAGGGGACAGAGTGGGCAACCCCACCRCCTTCATGCTGCTTGCTGGGGAGGGGAAGGGGCCGGTAGAAATGACAAGTGCTTACGGCCTGGCTTGCCAAGCACTGGCTGATGAGTCAAGGCAGTGCAAAGACCACATCACTGGCAAAGGGAGGATAGAGGGAACATGACACGCATGGGATTCCCTAACCCCATGGGCTGTGTTCCAACCTGTGTCCATCACAACCAAMGGCAAGTGTTGAAGTCCCACCACGTGCCTGTCCCTGTCATGAAGAATCTGCTACAGTTGTCCTCCTCTTCTCAGGAGAGGTTTTCTCGCTTCACAATGTGCATGCAGAATGGTTGTCTCAGCTTCTTGGTGTTCCCATCATCTCTGCTCTCTCCAAGGACCAGAGACTCACTCCTGGATCCCAGTCCCTGGAGAACATCCCCAACCACCAACGCTCACCCAGTTTAGACACTCTGTGCCCTCCTTGCAAGCCCATCATTCCAATTATAGCCCATCTTCCCCTTTTTGTACTCATTTCAAGTCCTTGAGGTCCCAATACAGTAGACTAGGGAACCAGGCCTTTTCCAAGAGAGAAGGGGTGCAGGAAAAGATCAGGAGCTGCAAAGATCCACCTGGATCCAATGCATTGGCCGAAGCCGCCTCATCACTTGGTGAGTCTGAATGGGGTCAGGACTCTAGGTGACTCTGCTTGAGCAGGTGGGTTGGGCTAGGTCATCTTTAAAGGTCCCTTCCAATCTCAAATGTCCTGGGAGTCTGTGAGTTCCCTCCCGTTGGCCTGGCAGAGTCCCTAGACATCTCAAGGGACTCAGAGGTTTTACCAGCTCTTGCTTGCTGGCTGCATCTTTCATAGCGCATTCAAACAGCAAGAACAGGGGAAAGGTGAACAGGGAAGGCTACAAAAAGCTTCTCTCTCACCCATGCTGAGATTTCTTTATCTCTCAGCTAAGGCAAGGAGACATTGGTCTTTTTTGCATTGCAACTAGTCAAGCGTTCCCATGGATGGAACTACTGTGGTTTGGAAGAATGGGTCTCCAATAGCGCCATGCCTTGAGTCTCCCCATCTCCATTGGGAGGAAAGGAGCAATAAAGCTCTGAAGGCTGTTGAGGAAAATGCTTGTTAAAAAGGACTTTTTACAAGACCTGGAGCAACCAACCTGAGTCATCGGAGACRCTGGGATGCTTGCTGCCGGCCGCAGACCGAAGCACATCTGTACTGTACATCAGGTAGCTGTCGTAGTCCTCACCTCCCTCAGCATCAATGATGGGGACATCAGGGATGATGGGGACTGCAGGGGAGGCAGAAAGCAGCATTAGGCATGCAGCTTGAACCACGTGGGGCTCTGCCACGCTCTGGATGACCCTCAGGGCTCACCAGTGTGACCGGCACAGGGGGAGGTCAGGGCATGGCAAAGCAGCTGGGGTGATGGTTTTCCCCTCACTGCTCCCCGCTCTGAAGGGCAGGAACTCACTGGACATCGGGCGCTTGGGTTGTGTGGCGAGGTTAATGGTGGCTTCTCTCTCAGGCCCCCAGCCAGCACCGTTTCTGGCCTTCACCATGTAGCGATACGGCTGGGACTCCCGCAGGTTTTCTATCAGCACCATGCGCTTCTTCGGATCTTCCACCAGCACCTTCTTCATTGGCCCAATGGGTACTGCAAATACGGATAYATACATTCCCTACAAGGTCCCAAGACAGAGAGCACCCCACARCACCCATCTCTGAATGAAGAGACTTCCTGAGGTTGGGTATTGGGACACCCACAGAAAATGCACTCCAGCCACCCAGGCTGGCTGAGCTGCCTCAACTGACCCGTTCAGTAAATGAGCTCTTACTGTTGTCTTCGTTAACGAGTCCATAGCTGACTTCATAAGCTGTGATCTCCCCGTTGGTTTCTGCAGGCTCAGCCCAGCTCAGCTGTGTCACGGTGGAGGACACGACATTGAAGGCCAAGCGGCCAGGCTCGCTGGGAACTAGAGAGGTAAGAGCAGGGTGTGTTACAAGAAGCTTGGGAGAGGGCTGGACAGTGATAGAGAAAGGGAAGAGAGAGCTAACGAGAGTGCATGTCAATAATCTCATCTTCCAGAGSCTCACGAAGCTCAAGGCTTGGTCATAGGCAGAGCTCAGCAGCCCAGACCCCTGGAGGGTGCAGGGCACAGCTCCTTCAAAGCATGAAGTGGCTGCTTTGAGCCCAATGTGCAGCCCAGCTAATACYCAGGCACTTTGTGCTGTAGAGGTAGCCACTCTACCATCCACCAATGCTTATTTTCCACCGACTCCTTGGAAAAGCAGGTGGTTGATCCTGAAGCCCAAGGTGGGCCATAGCTCAGGGCTGGAGCCCTGTATCTCCAGCTGTGTGTGGGTTGCTGGCTCGTTTCTGCACGGGGAGGAAAAGAGGTACAGAGCGACTCACCATCCTCCAGCGTGCGGCAGTGGATGATGTCCGAGTAGAGCCCTTCGCCCATGGYGTTGTAGGCACAGACTTGCATCTCATAATCACAGAAGGGGTAGAGGTTACTCAGCTCTGCCGACGGTGGTTTGACATCGAGGAGCCTAGCTTCCGACTCAGGATCCCCTTGGATCCAGTATTTCACCTGATGAGACAAGGGAAAGTCATGATTCCTTCGGATCCTTACCACACTGGTAAAGAATTCCCCATTTTTTTTTTCAGATGTGTTCTGGGGAAGGCCAAGTGTTGTGTGAGCCCTCAGAAATGAGGTCTAGGACACAGAGCATTTCATGCRACCTCAAGCTTTCACTGTCCAGTTTTCACCCCCACCCAGAGTAGACATGATGCCTCTGATGGCTTCCCTAGAGCTTTGTTTATTTGTAAGTGATGGAAATGGGGATAGATCCCCAAGAAACTTTGCCTGCAAATCGCATATCCACCAAACATCCTTGGGCAGGGAGGGTGAACTTGCTGTTCTCACTATGGACCTCTTCTCCCTGGCTCTTCAGCATGAGCAATTGTTTTTGTGTGGTGTGAAACACCTGCAAGAAGGGGTACCTCCCTCCCCTGGGGTCTGTTCATCCCCTACCTTGTATCCTTGAGGTTTTCCTGGAGGAGGAAACCAGCTGAAGCGGATTTTCCTGGAGCCCAGAGCCTGGGCATTGGGGTTGAGTGGGGCACTCAGGCGGCCYTTGGGAGTCTGGGGGACTTGGCTCAGGCCAACCAGTGAGGGGACACCATCTACCACCTCTGGAGACACAAAGAGAAAAGGACACAGGTCAGCATTGGTCCCCACCCACACACAAGGAAAAATGTCTCTTCCTCAGCACTGCCTGTCTGTTATTGTTTGAACCTCTCATAGTKTTCCTGGGGAGCAGAGCTGYCCCATRGCRAATCAAAATTGAGGTACATGAAGAKGACATCCCCAAAATACATGGACTGGTTGCACCGGGCAGCTATGGTAACAGTACAAGAAGGGCAGAGCCTTCCTGAGTCACCCAGTTGCTTCTTCCAGAAACTCATCAAGTCCATCCAAGAGCTACCAAGGATCCTCTTTCCCTCCAGGACACACCCTATGAAGCCTTTCTGATTGCTTCCATGACAAGTGACTTCCTTTTTTCCTCCTCACTCTTCACGGTCAGCACCATGGCAAATATTTTGACGTTAGCATCCGACTTGATGACAACTCTTGCAGCTCCAAGGGTGCTTCTTGCCCACCCTGTAGCCTGGCTGGAGCTTCTGCACATCCTCCAGCAATGTCTAGGTCTCCTCCAACTTTACTCCTTTTAATTCGGGCCTCCAATTAAAAGGATCAAAGAAGCCAACCCATGTGCAAAGTAGTTCATCTTTTGCCTTCCCACCGACCGTCTATACACGTTGCTGCCTCTAGAGGGAGGCCCAGATCCACCAGTGATGGTTCATCTGCTGGATGAGCATCCTAATCCCTGTTTTGCAGGTGAGAAGCAGGGCTAGAGCTGCACTCAACAGCCTGGTCTCACAAGCATGGATTTTTCCGGCTGCCACCTGGTCCCTACCTGGGTCGGTGATTGTCACTGTGGCCTGGGAATACTGCCCAATCTTGGCACCGTTCTTTGGGTGGAGGAGGTCAATGGCAAACTGCTTGAGCTGGCGGTTGTGCAAGAGGGTGTCTATCTCGGTCAGCTCCAGCAACGGGACCTGCACCTCCTTCCGAGTCTCTCCGGGCTGAAAGACCAGGTCACCCTCTGTGAAGACATAGTCCTGTTGCAGAAGAACAGGAGTGTGATTAGAGTCCCCAGCATCTGTAAGGTGGTTTCCCATGGCCTTCCTCTCGTTTACCCGTGAACCTCCCCGTCACCTCCCAGTATCCTTGGTGGGAAGACTGAGGCCCAGTGAGTGAGAGCAAGAGGTGGATCTGGAGAGCTTCTGCCTTTGTACAAGACTCAAAACCKGCAACCTCCCCTCTCATCCTTGTCTCCTTTCTGAGCCCGATTCAGTGCTTTTCTGCAGAGCTTGGGTCTGCTCCTTCCCAGCCCTCTGCTCTCCTTACCCTGCCGTTCTTGGCGGTGAGATCTCGGGTCCTGTAGGTGACTTGGGATTTCCCATCGTCTATGATCTCCCGAACAACAGGGATCTTGGCCACTTTGTCAAAGCGACTGTGAGAATAGGTTGGCTGCAAGAAGGTGATGAGGCTGCCCACTGCAAAGGGCAAAAGAGAAGAAATATGTAAAGCAACCACGTGGAGCAAATACATCAAAACCAAAAAGATGTCCCTCTAAACAGTGTTCACATCACCCTTGGGTGCAAATTTTGGGTAAAACGTTGCTGTGGGTGCTGAGCGCTTTGCCAGGCCTACCTTTGCTCCCTGCTCGGAATAATCAGATGGGATGATCTGGAGGAGCTCAAGCACCTAGTGCCTTCCTTGGAAGGCACGTGAGTCTGTCGGGACACTAGTCACACAAATGCCCTTGGTCTCACGCCACAGCTGCAGCCCCTCACCTTGTTCTTTGATGATGGTGATGTTGACGAGCCTGCGCCCAATCTCTGCGATGCCAGTGGGGACATCAATAGCCTCCACCTGCAGCTGCTTCTCATCATCATCATCCTCCCTAATGAAGAGCGGGACACGGACATCAACCAGCTCCACAGCCTCCTGGAACTCCACCATCCCATGAGCATCTGACGGTAAAGGGGGATGATGAGAGGGGGTAAAGGGGGATGATGAGAGGGGGTAAAGGGGGATGATGAGAGGGGGTAAAGGGTGATGATGAGAGGGGGCAGATGCTCCCTGCCCTGCCAGGAGGCAGCACTGGGACCTGCTCCCTACCTTGGTCCGAGGTCACGGTGTAATAGCCTGGGGACACCTTCAGGTCATTGAAAGCCTCGTGGGAAACATGCTTTTCTGTCACTTTGATGATCTCGGACTTGGCTGACCGAGGGGCAGTGAGCACAGTGTCCACAATTGTGTGGTCCTGCCTGTGACCAGGGCAAAGAAAAAAATGGGCTAAACACTGAGGCCTGGTTTGCTTGTCTCACATTGCTGCTGTGCAGCAGCTCAAGGGGCTCGCGAGGGAGCAGGACGTTCAACCACCCTGCATGGCTGTGGGTGAAGGCACCGCTCCCGGAGACAGAGAAGAGGCAAGAGAGGGGCCTGCAGGATCCACTCACCGTTTTCCAGAATTGGGCTGTACCCTGGGGAGGAAAACAAACCAGAGTGACTGTCTGAGGAGACAAAGCTGTGCACGAGTCACAGCCACCCACAGGTCTGAGCCACAGCAGCTGCTCCGCAGGCTCCTCCGCGGGCCTGGAGCCAACCTGTCCTGCAGAGCCCGTGGTCCCATCGCGTGTTCCCGCATGTCTGGCTGCTCCCTTCCCTCCCAGGTTTCCCGGTGAAATAAGAAGCACGCCCGGAGGGAGATCACRGGGAGCAGGTAACACCCCCCGCAGAGTCCTGACATCTCCAGACTCCTCCAGCCTGGCTGAAACCTTGGACAACAGTGGGAATTCCCAGGATCTGTGACTGCCTGAGGGAGWCTTGGGTACATAGTGAGATGCAGCAGAGATCACATGCAAAGAGGAGCTAGTTCTGCTCTGCACATCCCTGTGCAGTTGAAGGGACTTCAGCACTGCACTAGGCTCATGTTTGTGCCGGGAGTCGACTCTCAGACCCCACCACCTTCCAGCATCACATCCGAATCCCAGCCCTCCCCTGCCTTCCCTCAGCAGCAGAGCCCCCGGAGTCTCCTCCCTGGTTATTCACCTGAACTTGGTCTGCTGGACCCTGTGGCAGCCAGGAATGTGCTTGTAGACTTCATGCAGCTGCAAGGAACGAGAGGGACTTTTTATAGCAGTAAGTCCCCACCCTACAGCTAGTCCCCATCCTGAAGCACATGGTCACGGTGCCCACCAAACTGGGGCCTTCCCCAGGCCTCTTCCCCTTGCCCTTCCACACCAAGCAGAGGGGATCAGACCATTTCTCCACTCCTGCAGCAGTCCCCATGATGGATCTGGCAGCCTCTAAACCCAGGGAGCTTGAGGATTAGGGTCTGGGAATGCTATCCCAGGCTGTGCAGCAGTGACGGATGCTCCAGGATCCCCAGTTCTATTGCCATCTCCAGGGGATGGAGCAAGAGGCCACACTGGGAACTGAAGCTGAACAGGAGCTCCAGAGCATGGACCCAAAGCTGTGGTTCACTGCAAACCTTTTCAGCAACATGATGTTTTGATAATTCTTAGAGGGTGATTTTAAGATTTGCGCCTTTCATGGGAAAACTCTGCTTTCTCTCAGCAATACAAAGAATTGGGTCTTCATTGCAAGAGCTCTTTGAATTTCCAGGGCAGAGGAGCTCCACTTTCCCCAGGCCCAGGCAAAGCCGAACACCTCAGCATGGCCGCAACCCATTCCCAACACCGCAGGAGCCACCCCTGCCACGTGCTCAGGTCCTTACGTTGTCCTCCACTTCCTTACGCAGTTGCTCACACTCCCGGCTCTCCGGCTTCAAGAGGTTCTGCGTGAAGAGCCGGGTCAGCCTCAGGGACAGCCCATAGGGAACTGAGGAAAGAAACCCTGTGGTCAGACTCCTCCACTCTTGGTGAAAGAAATAAACTAACCAAAGCCAGAAGTGTGGAGACATCATGGTGTTAGGTGTTCTTGATCCCTAGCACCCAAACCCCATCTAGCACCAGCAGAGAAGACCTTCTGAGACCTGAGTGCTTACTAGGAAGCTCTGTGCAAGATGCTGCCAGGAGCCTATGAAGGATTCTGCATCCAGTGATTGCTCTGGGCTGTTGAGGAGGTGCTATCTAGGTTGGATCACTTGCAGTGAGGAGACCTCACATGCAGGCTAGGAAACACCTGCCACAAGGCCAGGCTGTTGGGAGCTCTCCAAAGCTACACAGGGTTCCTCACATCAGGCACTTACTGAGCTCCTTGGGGTTGGTGGCCGCCAGGGAGGTGAAGCCCTGCTTGTGAACGTTGTTGTTGATCTTCCAGCGGACGGTGTCTCGGCCCTTGAGGGACCCGCTGCGCACCATGGGGGTGTCCAGGTGGTCGGAGGACATGAGGCTCTGGCGAAGCATGTAGTGGTCCTCCTTGAAGCCAACAGTGCGGCCTGCAGAGCAGTGGGCAGGGTCAGAGACCAGAGCGATTGGAGCCGCTGGAACCACTCAACTTCCCAACACCAGTGACCTTGTCCTGCAGAATCTCTGGTGCTTCCACAAAGCCAAGGGTGGTGGGAATGGAGCAGTGTTGAGTAGACAGTGGAAAGGACATGGGGTGCTCACAAACAAGGAGAGGTGATCACCCCAGCCGGACATTAGGGAAGACACAGGGTAGGAGAGAGCTAAGGCAAGATTCCCTGTGGACATGCGTGGGGCAGGAGTTTAAGGGCAGAAACTCTTGGCCAAGGAGCCTTTTGACTTTCTCTTGATTAGTGTCCCCAAACCACAGGAAATTCCTGCACCCAGGGAGGAGGAGAGGCTCATTTCAGCATGTCCTCCTGGCCAGGAGGGCAGGGAGCCCCTCGTGCCCCTTTCCCCCATTCAAAGGGACGGTACCTCGTGCACAGCAGGGAAGCAGCGCCAGGCAAGCCTAGGAAGCAAACGGGAAACACAGAGTCACTCAGCAGCCATGAACCAAAAAACACGCCTCCAGCTAGGGACATCCACATTCCCAGCGTGGGAGCAGAGATGGTGGAGCTCTGGAAGCAGGCTTTAGCCAGACATCCCTTTAGTTGGGGAAATCAGATTGCAATTCCTAAAAACAACCGGAGAGGTGTTGAATGTTGGTGGGACCCAGCTGCTAATAATCTGGCCATGCTGGAGGCTGGGTGAAATATGGAAATTTGTCACCTTCTGGTCTTTATCTGGTTGCTGCTGAAGCCTCTGGCAGAATTCCCACCAATTTCCATAGGGCTGTCCTATTCCCCACTAATATAACATTTTCCATTTTTCTGCACCAGCTTTCCTAGCTGGTCAGGGAATAAAGGCAGAACTCCCTTGACTTGAAGGTCAACTTTCCTAGAGCAAAGGCTTGATTTCGGTGTGGGCTCCCTCTCGGACCAGCCTTGTCCCCTCTGTGACACAGGGAAACTGCCAGGCTGAGGAACTCACCTTGCAGCAGGCGCAGAACTTCCAGCAGAGCAGCAGCAGCAAGCCCAGGAGCAGGATCAGGAAAATAAGCAGTGGGATGAGCCACAGAAAGCTTCCCGGAGGGCACTCTGCAACCAACAGCCGCGGTTCAGGGCTATCAAAAATCCCTGGCCTGGGTGTGTAGGGTGCATAAGGAGGGAAGAGGGGAGGCATGGACAGATGGGAGAGGTTGGGATGGAGCAAGCAATTTGACCTAGAAATTTCTCTCAGTGCTTACATAGGAAAATGTTGCTCATGGAGTGGTCTCCTCCCACCTCTCTGCTCATACTTGTTCATCCCAAGGGGCTGTTCTGCCCCTTGTATCTTTTCCCACTGGTGCTGGCAGTGAAGGGCACTGATCTCGAAAGGTCCTGGTCTCCAGGGGTGTTATCCACCTCTAGCATTCACGTGAGACCCAAGTGTGACCCAGCACACGGCAAAGCAGGGAGAAGAGGCGCCGTGCACATCACAGCTACCCCCAGTTCCAGACTGCACCTCCCCTCCTGCTGGGTCCCTGCTCACCTTTTTTCTTCTGCACCTGGACGGTGGCGTTGGGGAGGACACTCGGATCCCCCTCCAGCGTGTAGTGGTACGTGCAGTCGTCCTCCTCGTCCTGGAAGGAGCAGTGCTCGTTGGCTTCTTCTGCAAGCGGAAACACAAGGCACAGGCTGCAAGGGCATCCGGAGCAGGAACCCGGCGCCAAACGTGACCAACAGGAACACACACACGGGACACCACACACAACCACACACAACCACACACAGCTCTGCCTCTCCTCGTACCTTTCTTCAGCTCTTCCACCATCTGCACCTGGAGGTGGCAGCTGCTGCAGTTCCCTTTCATCTTGCCCGTGCCCCAGGCCTGGCACTGAACGCAGTCCCGGATGCTCTCACACACAGCCTGGAAACCCTGCGGGAAAAGCCGAGGTGGGACCATTAGGACACGGGTCGAGGGGCAGCCAGGGAGAACATCTCCAAACGGCAGCAAAGCTGCATCCTCATCCTCGTGACAGGGCAAGGAGAGAAGGGACGAAGAGCAAACACAGACAGGGCACTGGCAGCCCTGGGGCAGACGGTCACAGCTCCATCCCTTGCAGCCGGGAGAGGCTTTTCCTGTTTATGGGATGAGGGSAGCGAAGGGTCTGCTCAGCCTGGGGGGCAGCGGCTCCTTGTCTGGCTCAGAGGCCTCAGGAAGGGACTCAGGAGGAGCAGGTCTGGACGTGCCACGTGCCATGAGGGCAGGAGAGGGGCCATGCAGACCTCCTGCGTCAGCCCTTCCCTCCCACACAGCCCCATAGAAGCGGGCATGGAGCCAGGGGTGCAACCGGGAGCTTAGATTCACGTCTGAATTTTGTCCTCTGGCTCAGYCCAAACAGAGCACGTGAGGAAGCCCGGGCACGAGGCCATGCAGCACGGACCCAACAGCTCAATGCGTTCGGATGGGAGACCCTGAACAGTCCCTCCAAAATCTCTCACGCTGACATGGTGTATTGGGGAGTGGTAGATCTTCTAAAGGATTCTTGGTGGCCTTTCAAAAATACGACCAGGTTATCTCCATCACGAGGTTAGTGCATGTTTGTCAATGGGCCTTTCTCCAGTCTCATGGCAAATCAGGCAGAGAAGCCAAGAGTCACGGCTTAAACCTCGGCTCTGGTTGTTAAATGCAGACCCTCCAGACTGCTGGTAAGCACCAATTCACCCTGCACAGTCACACAGCTTTAGCACTGCCGGTGAACCCCAGGGCAGAGCAAGCCCAGGGCCGCAGCACGGAGCATTTCCCGGCCACGTGTGACAGACGAGGGACAAAAGCAGAGGGGCCCTGGGGCTGAGCCTTACCAGGGAGTAGCTGATTTCGCACGTGGAGCTGGTGTACACAGAGACTGTGTCACAGATGCACCGGCCACACTCGCACCTCCCGTGGTTATTGCAAAGGCCCTARGGGAGGCAAGGAGGCAGTCAGAGTCCGAGAGCGACCACAGACACCCAAAGGCACCGGGGACGGGCCCTCAATCTCGGCCCTTGGAGCACTTTGCTGCTGTCCCTCATGGAGTACGGTTGGCCTTGGGGACGGGCCTTACCCCTCTGCTGTCAATGCAGGTGTCGTTGCTGGTGGGACACTCGCAGCCGGGGCCCTGCCAGCCGCTCTCGCACACGCACGCGCCCTTGGAGCAACGGCCACGATCTGCAACACGGAGGACATCACCAAGGGGCTCCCCGCCCCACGTTGCTGCCCTAGCCCTGTCCATGGGCATCTCAACCKCTTCAGGTTCAGGAGGTTGCAAAGGGCTGTCCTGAAACCAGGACTGGAGCAGATTCCAGGGCTTTCTCCCTGTATCCTGCTTCTCCCAACATGGAGTCCCCACAGCCCATGGGTACCAGCCCATGCCACTCTGCCCTGAGGGACACTGTGACCTGCCAGTACCCGGGGCAGGAGAGGGAGCGTGGCAATGTGCTCGTGGCAGGGAGCAGCTCGCTCCTCAATGCATCTCACAAGGACGCTCGCCATCAACCTGACGCTGCCACAAACCTGTCACCACCACGCTGCTCCAGCAGCCATCCCAGCCGCTTCAATGCCAGCCCAGAGGGAGCTGCCACAGGGAGGAYCCACCCTCAGGAGTCCCATTCCCTCTGCTCGGAGAGGAGGCCCGGAGGGGACGGCGAGGCCGCTGCTCTCACCGTTGCAGAGGAAGCCGGAGGTGCGCGGGCACTGCAGGACGTCGTACTGGCAGAACTCGCCATCGAAGCGCAGGCTCAGGTCTTCCAGGTAGCACTGGCACTTGCCACAGAGGCACTCCCCRCGGCCCGAGCACGGCTCCACATCCCCAGGGCGGATACAGGCCTCGTTGTTGAGGGACGAGGCTGGGGAGCAGTCACACGCGTCCCCTCGCCTGGGGGGAAAGGGATGCTGAGGGGGCTCAAGGCCCAAAGMAGGATGTCCTTGGCATGAGTGTGTGGCCCAGAGACACCAGGAACCACAGAATGAGTACAGAGCTAGACAAGGTCCTTACCAGCCTGCGTGGCAGATGCACTGGCCGCAGGCAAAGTCCCCGTTGAAGTTGCACTTGGGCGAGCTAAACTCTTGTTGCTGCAAGGGAGGAGAGAAGCGATGGGTTCAGCATGTCCCATGTCACCATCGCGGGAGTCCCGGAGGCAGAGCCAGGGGAAATCAATTCATTCTGTTTGTGGGTGAGCCTCTCTACCAAGACACCGGGCAGAGATGCAATCCTCACTCCTGCAGCCTCAGAGCGGGGTAAGGACCAGCAGCCGTGCACCCCGAGTGTGCCACTGGCCACCCCGACTTGCGCATTCACAGCAGCAAGATCCACCACACAGACCCACCTGCTTTAAAAGCCCAGAGCTACTCGCACTGAAACAGAGGGACAGGGACGTGTCTGCCAGCAAGGRGCAGATTGGGACCAGCACGTGCTGGTCAACACACCCCCGCTCCCAGCGAGGCAGGGAAAGCAGGGGGATTCTCCCCATACCTGTTCACAGGGACACACGTCACAGATGACGGAGGCTTGGACTTGGAGGCTGTCGCTCAAGGAGGTGGGTTTCACATGGATAATCCCCTGCCGGTCTTTCTCGGGCAGGCTGCAGACGTGCTGGCTGCCTACGTACTCCAGCGCCTTCACCCGCATGTTGAACTTGCCCTGGCAAGGAGGGGACACGCAGGTGAGCCAGGTCTGCCCAAAGGAGGYAGCTCTGCTTGGCTGACCCGCCACTGGTGAGTGAGGACGAGGAGATAGGTGACACAGGCAGGCATGGCCTCGCTGTGCCCTGCTCACCCCGCCTTGCRGGGCTCTGCACGCTGCCCGCGCCTCTCGTGGGGACTTACTACTTCGCCTCGGGTGATGTGGAAGGAGCCGGACTCCGTCTTTTCGTACATGCTGGAGGTGAACTCTGTCTTCATGGCTTTGGGAACATAGTCGGCCCGGATGTCCATCTTGGAGCGGATGCGCTATGTGGGCAGAAGGAGCCTTGTAACCACCACCACAGCCTGCACCAGGGGCACACAGTGCATCCTTTTCCACTTTCCTTGGCAGGAGGATCCACCCCCCATCCRTCCTGGGAGCAAGACTGAGGCCCTGGAGAGCACCGTTACCTCAAAGGCTGTGCGAAGCAGCTCCACAATGTTGGAAGAGTCCTCCTGGAGCACCCCGATCTCAGAGATAGGGAAGTACTTGTGTAGCTTCTGCAAAGAGAGAAGARCCCACTAAGCCACAGCAGTAACAGGTCCAGAAGCTGATCAGTAACTTGTGCTGGGCATCTGCTGTGTCCACCAATGCTGAGGGCAGCCCTGGTTGCCCTGTTGTGAGGTTCTCTGCACTTGAGTTTGGAGCAAGTAGAGCAACCATTGAATATCCCTTATCCGCTCCAGCCCGGAAAGGGCTGAGGTGAGCAGGATTAGACACCAAAGCAGGCCCAGAGCCACAAATAAGGYTCCTCTACTTCCTCATAGCTGAGCTGCAGAGGAAATAGGCCTGAAAGAAGCTAAGCCCATGCAGCTCCCATACCACCAAGCTCTYCTCACCTCATAGTAGCTGTAGGAATGGTTTGTGACAGCAAAGATGGGGATAATGTTGTGCTGTCCCAACAGGCGCACCAGGGTTGGCACTGAAGGATAGTCCTGCTTGGTGTCAAATCTGTAGGTGCCATCGGGATCCAGGTGACACTGCTCATCATTCCTCCTCAGAATCCCTGCCAGGACGTTGGTGCCATCGGCTTCGTAGTGGAAGGCAGATTCAGTGGAAAACACAAGCAGGTGAGTGCTGTCCTTCCTCCAGCCAATCATATCCTGCAGCCAAGGAGGGGCAGAAGGGACCTTCTATCACCAAAGCATCACACAAAACTCACACGTATTACCTGACCAGCACTAGAGTCTTTGGCAAAAAGAAGGGGCAAGGCGCCCCGTTATGAGCAGGTCTCTGCTCCCACCATCTGCAACCCAGAGTATATGATGTCTACCTGGCTGCAGAGTACGAGGTACATATGTATAGAGCAGACAAGTCCTTGCTTTTGTGGACATGTTTGGGGCTGCGCTCATCCATCTGTACATCTCCCTCAGCCAAGTGGACAAGCCCAAGTGGGCAGTTTTCCAAGGAGTGGAATTTCATCATGGCAAGCACAAAGCGGGACAGTGCAGAGGCAAGAGGACACAGGGTGCCCAATAACTAGTTCCTGTTGGTTATCCCTGTTCGATCCCTCCTGTAAGATCGAACACCAGAGAGAGAAACACACATCTAGTCTGAGGTCTAGGAAGAGATGGGGACACTAAACAACTCAGCACCAGCGGCAGCAGCAGCAAGCTGGAGAGGCAAGAACAGACTGTGGCTGAACCTGAAATCTGGGCTCATTGACCATGCCATTAGCTGCCCAATGTGCTGCTTCTCTCTTCCCTCATTACCCCATGAGCACTGTTCCATTTATCACCCAGGATCAAGCAGCTCTATCCTCTAACACACCCCCTGCATACACACACAGAGCTCCTCCTTCCCTGGCCACCGTCACCTTGCAAACAGCCGTCTGCAAGATGGCATCGAAGCCTCCTTCGGGGGCGTCCAGGTTGCCCGAGATGCGCTCTTTCCTSAGCTCCTTGCTGAAGTAGTCAATGTTGCTGGTCAGGCGGATGACGTTCTTGAAGGAGAAGGGGGAATCAGCATTGTTCCAGGGCTCACGGAGTCTGGGAGAGAAAAGAAGAGCAAGGCTTTAGCACGGGGCAGGTCTCATTGCAAAGGAACACATCAAAAGTGGCATCAACCCAAGCAAGGCACCGCTTGTCCACGCGCAGCTCTTAGCACTGGGCTGCATGGGCAAAAGTTGGCTCTACCTCACTTGGGGCACCTACGGCAGCTGGACACCCACCCGAATTCCCTGGATCTTAGGATGGGAGATCATTCTTGGACAGACTGATCAAGATATCAAGATGAGAGGACAAATTAGTGGCCCTGAGAGGAAGGACAGGAGCTGTAGAAGGGTTAAGGGCAGAGATAGATATGAAGGAACGATGTGCACTGTGTCACAGCAAGTCCTGAGGGCAGAGCAAGGAGGTTGCAAAGCAGAGATTTGCRACAAGGAGAGCAAGAGCAGGACAGAGGCTCTAGCACTGCAGACACAGAAGGTCAAGAGAGAAATAAAATGCACCCAAGGTACCTGCCCTCCCCACTCTGCTCCCACCCATCCTTGTGGYCCCATCAGCCTCACTCACTTCTCAGGTCTCATGTCTGTCTGAGGGGACGAGACTTTGTCCACAAACTTGCCAAATCCAATGGTGTAGTTGCTGGTCAGGGCTTGCAGGAACTTTGCTGGGAGGAGGGAGGAATAGACATGTGAACAAGAAGAGATATCTGCAAGATTGCTGCTCCAGGGAAAGATTCCCTTTCTCGACTACCTTCCTGGTTCATCAGGTCTCAGACAGGACTTCCAAACTGTCAGTTTTAAGCTTTTGGGGCTTGTTTTTTTTTGATGATGGGGAGAAGCAGAAACCTACACCATTTAGCCTTTGGTGGTTCTTCTCCAAGACTGGTGCTTCTCCTATGGCTCAAATCACCTCTACAGGGCTCAWGATGATGAAGCTACTGCTCTGAAAAACTCTGCAGGGCACCAGCACCTGCACTGGGCTGAATAGGAGATAAGACACATGGTGAGCCCTGTAAGACCAGAGGGCACATCCCATGTTGGGAGAGACCTGCACAAAGCAGCAATAAAAATGGCACATGATTAAAACAGACATCTTTGGGCCCTTTGTGGGTTGCAAATCTTTCTCTGGGGCTGGCAAAAATTCATGGCCCTAGGCAAGAGACAGTCACCTGCCCTCGCAAGGGTAGGGTCTGGCTACCCCCTCTTCTCCCAGCCCTGGTCTCACCTAGCTTCTGCCCCATGCTTTTGAGGTTGTCCAGATCGTCAGACATAGAGTAGGAGAAGTCCATGAGGATGTAAAGGTCCACGGGGCTCTCCAGGGGCTGGAAGACGTCCATGTCAAAGTTCATCTCCTCCCCAGCGCGCAGCCGCATGAACATGCTCTGGGGGGCCACCTCGGCCCTCCGGTGGGACTTGCTGATCGTGACATTCTGTGAGGAAAGAGAATTGTGACGAGGAGGAACTTCATCTCCTGTGCAAATACAACAGGAAGGCAGCAATGGGGAGGGGAATACTTGGGAAAAGGAAAGGCARGGCTGACTATACACCCTTCCTCCATGTACACCTGGAGCTGCCCAGTCAGCCTCTTCCAGGCCCACTTGGGTCATCTCCACCTCCTCCAGACCTTGGCATTTTGCCTACATTTGTTTCATCTGAAAAGACACCCCACATACAGTGACCAGGCCAGGCTGTGAAGAGGTTCCCCCATCAGCAAGGACAGGGTGTTGGTATCGAGTAGGTCCTGCATAAAATGTGGTGTGTGTTTTCCCTGCAGAAGAGGCTGGAGGAGGTTGTTGGACTGGGAGGATGTTGGGAAGAGCAGGAGCCTTCGGAAGCGGGACCAGCCGCCTCTGCCAGCACCTACCTGCAGAGTCCTCATCTCGCCTCTCATGTACACCACGCTGGCCTCCCCGCAGCCGTAGCGCAGCAAGTTCTCCCGGAAATCACAGCGAGGCTCTTTGAAGCTCTGCAGCAACAGGGGAAGARCGTTACAAACGCAGAAAAGAGGCAAAACTCCCCCAAAAAGAGGCCAGGACGCCGGGCGGAAAGATGGCTCCTCTTTCCAGACGTCAGGGTCTGACGAGCCTTCGCAAGGAGGAGAGGAGGGGGCACACGGGGACGAACCAGGAGCCGAATAACCCCCATGTCCCCCCAGGCACCAGGGACRTGCTGCAGCTAGGGAGTCACTGCATCTCCTGGGGCAAGGCTCTCCCTCACACCTTGGCACACGCTGTCCCCAAGGAGTTGTGGATTTGTCAAGCAGGCATTTCCTGATAAACCCCTGTATTGCTGGAGGTTGCCCCGAACTCCCCTTCCTCTCCGTTTGCCAGCACAGGCTGCTCAAGCCGAGGAAATCCCCATTTTTAGAGCTTTCAGGCTGGCGGAGAACAGYTGGGGTCAACATCTGACCGCACTCCAGTTCCTCTTCTGGATTTCAGCTGGAGGGACAGGATCTCCCCATGCACGGGGTGTAAAATCAGCCTGGAAGCAGCATCCCAAGCTCTCACCTCGTCCGTGCAGAAGGAGCATTCCTTGTCCACGCGGATGCACTCGGTGCAGCTTTTGGCCCGGGACAACACGCACCGGTTATCTAGGGGGAAAGCAGAGCATGGGGAGCGGGTGGGTGGTGGAAGGGCACGAGAAGGGCAGGTCCTGTTCCCGTGGAAGTCGGCRGGAATTCTGCATGGGTGCTCAGTGGTAGAGGGCTGCAGAGCAGCAGCCGGGGATGTGAGAGGTGTCCCAGCTGCYGGGGAGCTAACAGATGAGAGAGGACACACAGCAGAGGTAATAGGGACTTATCTGTATGAAGACCTTGATCTCCAAGAGCCAAAGAGGGCTGGTTCACATCCCCAGAGGGAACAAGCAGGGATCATGGACTGATACACGAGGGCCACACTCACTTTTGTTCCTTTGGCCGAGGCCCGTGGTGCAGAGCAGGGAGAGGAGGAGCAGCCCAGCGCACACCCTTGGCAGCGCATCCATCCTCTTCCTCCTGAAACACAACCAGCGGCAACGTCACGGCCGGTTCAGCCGCGGCCGGGGTGCTGAGGCACTCCTGTAGGAGCCAGGACCAGCACAGGAGGACGCTCCTGCCAGGACCTGGCACTGTCCTCATGCACCAGCAATGACCAGACCCAGACCTCCCTACGAAGCTGCCTTCCTACCTTAGCCTAAAGCAAAGCAGAGAAAAAAAACCCAAAGTAATTGTCTGCACCTCATCCCCAAAGCAAAACCGACTCCTCCCTTGGGCTATTTCCTATCGCACTAAGAATTTCCAGAATGGCCAAACCAACAGTAAATAGAGGGAGAGGCTTTGGGAAATGCCTAATGGGGAGCTCTGAGCTGCTGAACGAGCCCGTGGTTTGTGAGCCTGTCGCTCTTCTCCTCTGCCTCAACATGGGTAGCAGGAGCCTTGCAGGTGGGTGGAGGCCAAGTCCTAAAGGGAGGGAGCTCCTTCCCCGCCATCCCGCTTCTATTCTGGCTCTCGCTGACCCTGCTGGAGCAAGGGGACCAGAGCAGGTCTCCTCCAGCGCTCCCTGCTCTTGGCCCGCTGCTCACCAGGACTCCGGCACGCTGCTCTCCACGGCTCCTCCTCCCTCCCCAAACAGCTCCAGCCTCCAGAAAGCCGGGGACACTTTGGTGCTCCACAAGCACCTCGTCCAACGTGCCAGGGARCATCAGCCTCCTGCAGCTCCCCGCTGAGCTGGGAGGGCAGGGTCTGCACCAGGACCACGTGCGACGGAGCCGACACCACGTGCGCCCGGCACCCACGGCACCGAGGAGGAGGCCCCTTGGCACCCATCTCCAGCCAAAGCCCAGCCCGGAGGGCCCACAAGAGCAGCCCTGTGCCCACACGTGAAGACCACGGCGCTTGCTGCTTGCTGGGGAAGCCCCAGGCCTGCAGCCTCGGCCCCGAGCAGCCCTGCAGGCACGAGGATCAAGGCAGGARGCCATCATCTCTGCCCCTGGGCTGCTTCCTCCATGGCACGCGTGGGTTACACGCTGCAGAACTTAAGAACTAGCAAAACTCATCCCTACAGCAACACTAAACGCTCCCTCAGAAGTCCAGGTGCTGTTTAAAGACTGAACCGTGTTCAGCCTRGCTTTTGTTCCGCTTCCCCTCCCCTTTTCTCCTGTTTTCCCTCCTTCCTCTCTGCGTGGGACTCACAGACATGATTTGCTGCACSGAGTGGGATCCGGGCCCCAGGTGCCGGGGGCCCCAACACGCGGCGCCTGCCGCCTCTGCCCGGGGCGAAGCGCAGGGAGGGACGTGTGGCCCCCGAGAGGGACCCGAGGRGGGCCCAGCGGGCAGGGGAGGGCTGACACCCCCGGCGGGCACCCGTCTCCCGCAGTCGCTGACAGATTCAAAGCCATTCAGCCTCCTTCCTCTGCCCTCCAGACCTGCCAAGCGCTGGACCCACTCCCAGCCCAGAGCCAGCAGGAAGGTCGGGAGCTGCTGCACCGAGGACCCCSGGCACCGTCCCTGCCCCGTTTCCCACGTGTCCTCCCCTCCTCCGACCCACAACTCATTCTTCCCTTTCTCCCTCCACGTGCAGCGGTTCTCCCCCTCTCCCACACCTGAGTCACACCCGTTGGCTCCCTTGCACAGGCCCCGCCGGGCGCCCGCTCTCCTCTGCCCCCACTCCTGCTCTCCCGCACCCTGCGCTTCATTTCAGAGGCACCAGCTGCCAAGCACAGAGTCAGATCTGCAGCTCAGCAAAACCCTGGCCGTCCCGAGCCCGGCTGCATTCAGCCCTTTCCTCTCCGGATCCGACCTTCCCGCTTTGCTCCGAGCGGCTCCGGCGCCCGCATTGCACCCAGAGCCCCATTTTACAGAGCGGCTTTTGTGCTCCACATGGGCCAGACCCACCTGCAGCTCTGAAGGCTCCAGGCTGCTTTAAAAGCAAAATGAAACGCTTTCCTCCACGCCARCTCCAAAGGCACGAGCAACGTTCCCCCAGGGAGCAGAAGGCGCAGGGGGAGCAAAGCGAAGCTCTTTAATCCACGATAAGTTGTACCCTAAAGCTACCACCGCRTCGTGGCTGTTGTGTATCCCCTATACGTGCATCCCCTATATGCGTGTTGTGGGCACRGTCCTCCCCAGCCTGTTTGGTTAGAAAATGCAACTGAAAAAAAAAAGGAAAAAAAAAGGAAAATAAAAGGAAAATAGAAGGAAAATAAATGCTGCAGAACTCTGCAAAACAGAAGCGTTCAGCCCCAGCGCTGCCGATCCCGAGCGGGAAAGCGCGAGCAGCTCGAGGGAGAGCGGAGCCCCCCGCGCCGCCGAGCACGGGTCAGTTCACTGCACAAACCTCATTAGCGCCGGGGTGACTCCGTGTCCGCAGCCAAACGACCGGCACCCACTCGGCCAGCCGAGAAATTCTTCCAAAGGCAAAGAGGGGAATTTGCCGCTTTGCTGCCGCGAGCCGATTTCCAGGCTTGGCCTCTCTTTGGCTTTCTTTCCTCCTCTCTGGTTTTTGTCCCTTTCTCCTTTTTTTCCCGGTTAAATGTCACCCGCGGGGCCTGCGGGGAGGGCCGGCGGCGCGGGCGCTGACATCCGTCCGCAGGGATCCCCGCGCCCGCCGCACAAACCTCGACTTTGCTCCGGTGCCGTCGGTCGTGCCGGGGCGGCCGGCGCTGCCCCGCGCGGGGCGGGAGGAGGAGGAGGTGGGGAGAGGCGGCCAGCAGCTCCCTGCCCAGGTGAGGAAGAACTTTATCCCCGGCGGGAGGAAGGAGGGGGTGCCCGTGACTCAGGGCTGGCATTCCCGCGGCTCCCGCACACCTGCACGGGCAGGAGCGGCCGCCCAGCGCCGCCCGCCCCCCGGGAAAAGGGCTGGGAACGGAGCCGCGCTCGGGATTTATGGAAGGGGCCGCGTTCCCGGAGCCGCGCTCGTCAGCTCATGCAGCGACAGCGACGACCTGGCCCCAAMTTTGGGAGCGAGTTTGCAAAAAGGGACCCACAAGCCGAAGCCTCCGGATGAGGGGCAGAGCCCCTCGTGCACAGGGAAGGGGCTCCGGAGCAGCGGTGCTGCATGAAGGGGTGTAAACGGGAGCCTCCCGGGCTCGCTGCTGCTGCTGCAGGGACACCGGGAAGGCGACGGAGCTGCTGCCCCTGCTTTGATTTCCTGCCTTTCTTGGACGGTTCCCGTCCTCCTTTTGCAAGATTAAAAATAAAACGAGCAGGGCCAGCGCAGCCTCGGCGTTGGGAACACAGCATCGCGGGGGCGCCCGGTACCCTCCCTCCAACAAGGAACGGATGCCGCGGCAGCAAGGGGCAGGGGGGGCTTTTCCTGCAAGAAGTGCGAAGCCTGAGCAAAGATGAACAACCGGATCACGGGCAGGGAAGCGCCGGGGATGCCTCGTGCCAAAAGATATCACAGAGCAGGAGACGTGCAAGGGGTGGGGGCAAGGACAGGCCATGCAAACTGTTTAAATCTGGCATGTCCCAGTGTCCAAACACTCGATTTGGCACCTTCGGGCTTGTCCTTGCCGTTTCAGAGGTGCCATTGCGGGTATTTGGACACAAATCCTCAAAATTAAGGACTTTAAGCCACAAAATGCACATAAGCTCCCTGGTTTCCTATACACAGAGCTCTTGGCTGCCTTCTGGTGCTCCGGAGGCTGCTGCTTTCCTCAGGCTGCTGCTCTTCCCCAGGCACCACGTTGGGCCCCGGCTCTCCCAGGTCCGAGGTCTCCTCATGCTGCAACATCCTGGACTTGCTGCCTACCCCTAAGAGCTCAGGAGAAGGGACCAGGCTGGGGAGTTTCTTTTGGAAACCCTCATGCTGGAAGGCAGACTCTAGAAGGAATGAAATCAGTGATAAGAACTGATAATATTCACTCCGTTCTCACGTGGGGAGGATGAGGAGCACGGGAGACACCATCTCCCTGCCCTCGGTCGCTAGGACGAGCCCGGCAGGATCAGCCCCACTCAGCACCTCCCGGGCCAAGGCACCGCGTCACTGCAGGACCGCAACGCCATCAGAAAGGTGCATTTCTAGTATCAACTCCACCACCACATTTTAAAGCGTGGTTCCTAAACGGAGAGGAACTGGTCACAACGTGTCTCCACTTTTGCTTTTTCCACAAAAAAGGGCTTGTCTTTAYGTTGTATTTAAGGTACCTCTTCCCAACTCTTTCTCTTGCTTGTTATTCTACCTGATCAGTCCAGGTYGCTGTCTCAGCCTGATACCTTCTCTCAGCTGCATTCGGCTTTTACTGCACCAATCTGCCACTCTGTGTGACCGAAAGCAGGGACTGCAAATAGGAAGCAGCAGCAAACTTTGCTGCGGAGCTCCCAGGCACACACGTGATGCGCCTCGCACTTAAAAATCACTGCGCTGGGGCTGTGATCCAGCGGCCAAGAAACTTTTGCCCGAGGAGTGAAAACAAGCCAGTTTTATTGCTCACTCAATTGCTGCTTTCTGGGCTGATCCGCCAGCCAGCTGCCAACCACGGCTCATTACAAGCGGTTTAGGGGTAGCTCTTCGCCTCTTTTTTAAAGCCCAGCCAAATGGTTCAGGCTCTTTTCTCTCCTGCTCCCGCGGCGTGCCCAAAACCAGAGCTCCAGGCCTCTTCCCACGTCGCTCTCAGTGGCTACGGCCAAGATCGTGCTGCTGAAAGGCTTTTCTTTCCTGAAGTTTGCGGCACCACCAGCCATGAAGAGAACCATTTTTAAGGAGGTTTTTTCCTTCAGCAGTGCATGGCCATGGCCAAGCCCTTCAGAACAGCCATAACTCGACCCCTTCTGCTGCTGTGCTTCCAGACAGGCCCGTGACTTGTTGCTCTCTTAGTGYTGGATGGCAGGAAGGGGCAGGAGGATGGACGGACGCCTCGGGGTCCCCGGCTCTGCCTGGGACAGGAGGAAGGAATTCACATGCGAGCGGCATGTTCCGCTCAATGGCCTCTTATTTATTTTCATGTTTTCATGTTAGACAAAGCCTTGGCACAGCCCGAGTTTCTTGGTTGGGCTTCTCGATTTTCTGTGGTCTCCGTATGCAGCTCCCGTAGCGCTGCACATAGAGCAGACCCAGAGCTGCAGCACGAGGAAGGCGCCGCTTTCGGTGCTCCCATTTCAGGGTTCAAGGTGGGGCTGGCRGAGGCCCCAGGATCCCTCCTTGCACCAGCATCAAAAGACAGATCTCTAAATGACAACAAGCAAGTGGGAAAGTAAATCCACACCTCAGGGCAAGGAGCAGAGGGGAAGAAAGCTGCAGAAGAGAGGTCAAAGCAGAACAAAATCTGCCAAGTATGACTTAATTGTGGCTGTTCCCCTCTCATCAGCACTGAGCAGCCCAGCACGGGGGGAAAGACATTCAAACAGTGTTGCAGCTAAGACAAACCCATTCGAGCGATGAAACATCCGAGCAGGGGGTAGGCTAGCAGTTTTTAAAAGCTCCTTGCAAGGAATAATGAACAAACAGGACTGGCTGTATTCCCTTGTGTACAATGTGTCTCCCCTTGGGAGCGAGGATGAGTGTGCACAGCAAACACCCGCRTGAGGARCACGAAGCAACGCGGATCGAAGGTYAGGAGTTTGCATTAGGGCAGCTCAGAAGGAGCTGGTGGATGTCAGTGGCCACTTGAAACACCTRCCTAGAGGCTGTCCCAGCAGAACGGCCTTTCTCCCTCCAGCCCTTCCGAGTCCAGCTGTAGTCCCAGCCCCTGGCACAGCCATGAACATACAGATTTGGAAGCTGCAAATAGGTCAAACTTMCAGTCTGTGGCTTCAGGCAGGGATCATCATGGACCAGGAGGGAATCCTTTTCCTTCAGTACATYGCCCTTGCATGCCCTAAGTTCCTTTCACATTTCTCTGATGTTAGCAGCTGATCACAGCCAAGTGCAAGCTACCAACCTGTACAAACTTGTTCTGAGGACAAGCAGAGAAACGTTTTTTTCCCCTGCCTAGAACAGTAGTTTCCAAACTGGGTATCCRTACAGTATTCCTGAGAGCTCAAGATAGAGATACTCAAGATAGAGAGCTGCAAACTATCATATTTTGCAGTTTGCTGCACAAGGGCTGGCATCTCCATTTCAGATCTCGARGAAAGGAGAGGGGCATGTTGTAAGTTAGTTCTTCCCATTGCTTATGGCAAACACTCAGTCACAGGAGAGCAGGAGTCACCTCGCAGATCTTTGTARGCAAAGTTTGGCCCTTTGCTTCAGGATTGTAGAACTGCTCCTCTRGGTGCCTGCTGCCACCACACAGCCTGCTCAGGGGACTCAGAAGAGCCAGTTTTACCTTCTGCCTTCAGAGAGTCTTCCTTACCCCTCAATGTAACATCACCAAGCTCTGCTGACCAGTAACTTTGTTATTCCAGGACTGCTGCACGTTGCCATTCCCTGCCTGTCTTGATAAAGCTGGAGCAGAACAAGCAAAGAAATCCCAAGGTCTGGAACGGTTATGGATTCTGCAAAACAAGAAGGAAGAGGGAGCATGGAAAGAGGAAGGGTGGGGTGCCAGGATGTGTGATACGAGTAAGATACTGCCACTTAAACAATGTTCAGCAGCTTCTGTATTTAAATGATTCATCCCCCCGAGCACCTCGGCACTTGCCAAGCGCCAAGAGCCAGGCTGGAGTCCAGCTTCAGAGTCACAGCAGCTGATGGGACTTTTCCCATCAAATTCTTTTCATTCTGCAGACTTTTTCCCTTGGTTCTTGCTCAGCCTGAATGTTTGCTCACCTGCACTTCCCTTTTCTACTTCTCTCTCCCTGACAGAGTAAGGCTTATAACGATGCAAATGATAACATGCATCACTAGTCATATAATTAACTAGTTTACAAGGAAATATTATTTAACTAGGCATATGTATTTCAGCTTAGAATCAAGACTTTGTCAGACTCAGTTATTCATTTGCTTGGAAAAGAGTCTTTCCAGACTACCGATGGAACTGAGAAACACAAAAATTGGGAAGGAGTTTCACATCACGACAGCATGAACAGCCTAGAAAAGATGGTCAACTCTTGCAAAAGTCTTTTCCATTATATACTACATTGATGTTTGGGTTTAATCTGTAACTTTGGTGAAGTTCATGCTGTTCCATCAGACTCCCATCTTTAGTGTTTCCCACATTTAGATAAGGGGATGCACAAGACTGGCTGGTACCTCTGGTACAAACCTGCGTTTCTCTGTGTTCCAGCTCACATTCCAGTGAGATATTTAATCTCAGTCTCCAGACTCGATCACAACATATAGGCTAAAGATACTAACCAGAGGGGTGTTTTGCTTTTCTGGAAGTCAAGACACTCCTTCCACTCATATTCACCACCTCAGACTATGGCAGGGATGGTTCCAGCGCTACAACTGCCTCTGCTGCACAAGAATTAGGAGCACCCAAAGTCTGTCACGAAGCTACAGGTTGGAAGGCAGAASCTGCAGAAGCTGCTCCCTGCCTCCTTGCAGCTTCACAAGTTTTAAACCAGCACAAGATATTCTAGAAAAAAAAGAAAGTAATTTTACAAGGCTGTAAAACTCCCTAACGGCTTCCATTTCTCACCATCAAGTGAGAAATTGGATTGCTGGTCTTTAACAGGAGCCCATGAAAACTCTACAAACCCTGATCCTCAGGGCAAGGGAAAGAAACTCTTAAGTATGAGGCAGATGGTGTCATTCTCTTATGGAAAAGATACTTCTAGCTTGCARTTTCCATGCCTTTATTTTTCATTATTTTAAAAATAATTCCACAGGCTCCCCAGCTTCCCCAGAATCTCATCAACTCCTGGGCTTCTCCCACTCCATGACAGACAGGACAAAGTGCTTGACGTGTTTTAAGATTCTTTGAAGGTGGGAAAGCAGCTCTTCATTTCTTCATCTCCCTATTTACAAGTTTCAGATCAGTGTTGTGAAAACACACCATGGAATTCTGAGGGACTTACCTTTCTGCTGACTTAGCAACCTTCTCGATCCCTGCTTACAGATTGGAAAAGCCAGGCTGCAGAGGAATTTAGCTCAAAACAAYCGGAGACAGCAAAACTACTGAATCTGAAAAAAAAAAGAAATCACAGTCTAATGAAGAATTAAAGGTTGTAGTTAAAGCCTCTGAGGTGAGCGCTGAGGAGGGGAAAGAAAAACCAGGTTGGCAGCTATTCCTCTAGCCAAATGGAAGCATTCACTTCATTTCAAGCATCACCTCAAAGCAGAACAAACCACTGGACCATTGTACTTTCTAAAGGAGTCCTCTGTAGATTGAACAAGAGGATTGTATGAAGTATCTTGGTGCTACTTCTAGAAGCTAAATACTGAAGAAAGCAGAGGCTGGAACAGGTTTGAAATGAATAGCATTAAGGCACTCTCATTAAAAACTGATAAAGTGGTATCTATAGCCCTCAAAGAAACAATCTGATACTGATTTACCACAACCAAAATAAGAAAAGAGACACAGACTTTGTTCAAAGACTTTTCCGTTTTTATAATAATTTCTTGCAACACAGGTAAGAAGACGTATACAATAAAATTTTCCAAGGAGAACATTATTTCACAACAGTGGAGCAAGCAGGAACCGCTGGGTGCGCGCTTCGTGGTACCTCCCTAGCTGCTGCAGAGACAGGCAGCATCACTGCCAAGGCCGCCGGTGCTGCTCCCCGGCTGCCTGCTCTGCACCCTCCACACCAACCGCAGAGCTCTCTGCGCGCAGCGTTGCAAACGAGCTCACAAATTAGACCTCTACAGCTTAGTGCCTCTGCATAGAAATCTCCATCCCTGCAAGACGCTACCAAGACCTATTTCAGTGCAGCTTCCTCGGGATTTCAGCTATTTAACACGTGGTCACTAAGACTTACACAGATACRCACACAGGCACAGATGTCAGTACTATAACAGTCCACGTTCAGAGATGTAGCTTGGTTCAAATCTCTGCTACACATTTAAACAAAGACACTGAGCGACCGTCTCTGCTTTAATTCCCTTCTGTCTTAGTGCATGTGAAGGAGGACGTATCGCAAGCAGCAGCCCTTGAGGAAGACCTGGCATACACARGAATACTGACATTCCTTCACTGCTTGCTTTAAAAAAATAATGAAAAAAAGAAGAAAAAAAAAAAGGAGAACAAACTTGCAAATAGGGTAAGAACCTTCGAGCCTGAAGAACGCAGCCGTTTAATAAGGTAATTTTTACGAGTTGACTTTCCATGCCACCATCCTCCAGCACAGCACGGATTGTGGTTCTCCCCGCAGCAAGAAAAGGCGGCGGCGTTTTGGGCAGAGGTCCATCCCCRTGGGCACACAGCTGCAGGCTTGTGCCTGCCCTCAGCCTTCCAAATGGCAACGGTGGTCTGCTTCAAAGTCTTGTCATCTCTTACCAAAGGGGAAATCTTGCCCTCCCTTTCCAGGGCAACGGCTTCGATGACAACTCAGTCTGAAAGCCTGAGCCCAGCACGCTAGTCACTGCTTTGCCTTTTTCACAATGGTGCCAACAGCAGAGATGACTGTAGTCTTGGATCCACTCGCACTTGTTGTCACTGTCACAACTCCTGGCAGCGTGGCAGTCGTGGTGAGGATGGTGGGCTGAGCTATTGTTGTCACAGGGATGGCYGAGTCCCACTTGCTTTTCCTCTTCTGGGCATCTGCTCATTAGATTAGACAAAGCAAACAAGGATTAGCTAATTAGCCTCATAGCTCTTAATAATGCTTCTTCATGTCAACTTTTAATTTTCATTTAATCTTTGCCACTGATTAACTAAACAAATCTCCCTTGCATTAGTTTCAGCACAAGCCCTCAGTAAATGCAGAGGAGAAAAGACAACTAGAGGTGTTTTATACTTCAAGAGCCAAACTCCACACCCAAACTCCAGCTGAGTGAGACAGGTTCGGTCCCTTCCCAAAGCAGGTTTAGTTTTAACGGAGCACATGTGTTTTGGTTCCTTAGCTACGTGCACAGAGCAGAGGAGTTTTCCCCTCTCCTCCCAGTTTAAGGAAAGGGACTGTAGGCAGGAGAATGATTAACAGCCTGTTAACAGCTGTCCAAGAGATGCAGCAGTCCCAAGTTAGCAGCACAAAACAGGCAGCTGCACATTTCTTGACCCACTAACAGACATTTTCACTGCTCAAGCTCTCCCTAGGCCTTCATTCCAGGACCCCCATTGGACATAGGGATTAAAGGAAAGCTAAGTTATCAAATCCTGGAAGAAACACTTCTCTTGTATTACATATGCAATCAGTAAGGAGCTTTTAAGAGTTTCCAGGAAGCAATAACCCCAGAATTTCTCCAGATTAATAGGAACAGTCAAAAACAAGTCTTTACCTCCCACAGTGGTACTGGCTGTTGTGGTTGTTGTAGAGGCAGCACTCGTTGTTGTCCCCTTTTTAGTGCCAGTCACAAACTCAATCTGGGAGAGGCATCCAGGAGAAAGAAAGAAAAAAAGGTCAATATACATATTTTTTTTAATCTATATCTTTTTGCTCCAATCTACATCTTTAAATTTTGGATTTAAAGAATAGCTTTGCTGTTACATGAGAAATTGGCCTCTGAGCTGAATGTCATGTATGAAGAAAGATGTTCTCAYGTCAAAGTGCCCTGAAGTCCTAAATAAAGGTCCTTGTGCTCGAGTTCCTAAGCTAGATACCACAACAATGTGTTTAATTAGTACAAGCATAAGGACTTGATGTAGTTTTTGGAGAATAAGGAAAGGTCTATATCTATATGGTATCTATATGGTTSTATGCTTTTCCAAAGAAAAGGAGAAACTCTTAAGACACAAGTTCTTACTCGTATGACTGCACCGTAATGGGAAACTTAGCAACAACAATTACCTCCCCATGCAATCTCGTATTTCCAAAATTGCAGATATGGGGAAGGAAGATGTAATCAGACACCTGGGCTACAAAAAAAACCCMAAAMMAAAMMAAAAAAMMCCCACAGAACAAGCAGCAAGATGTAGTATGCMCTGCAAGTAAMAAATATCTCCAAGTGCTACTATTTAAGGGGCCTTCTACTAGGTTAGAGAGCCATCTCTACATTCAACAGTTTATTGATACTGGTCCCTAATTTAAAGGCAACATCAYCAAAGCAGAGGAATAAAGTCTTTCAGAGCACACTTGTACTCTTAGCAGGGGGCACRGCAGCATGCACTATTCACAACAAGGCAAGACATTCCCAAGCTAAAGAATAGAAAACAGATTCTGGCTCTCAGTGAGACTTGGTGAGGAAATCAAGCTGTGTTAGGCTGTGCAACCAGGCAAAACGTCCAAGATTTAAAAAGCTGTTCTTTATGCAGTATCTTGCCTTTATCTGGTTTACTGAGCACCCTTTTTGGTGCTTTGGTTTAAAGCAAGAACAGAATGGAAACCAGTGGAATAAATGGCCTGAAGAAGGCGATGGATAAGGGAAGGCAAACAAGTTGACTTGTCCAGTTTACAAAAAATATGCAGGAAGAAAGGACAGAGCCAGAGGAGGAAAACGCATTAGCACAGAGGACAGTCCGTAAGAAACAGCAAAGCAACAAAGTGAAATTCAGCAAAGAAACTAGAAATGTGCCTCACTCCCACAGCTTTTGATTTTGAACACTACCTTTGTGCGCTCCTTCTTGGCCTTCTCCAATTTGTCCATTTCAATCTTTTGTGCTTTAGCTGAGAAAAAAMCAAGAAAATAGGCAGTGGAATCAGTAAGAGCTCTGCCTCACTTCCATCATGAAAAATCAAAAATAACTTCCAACTGTATAGACAATTGAACTGCTAACAAATTACCTTCTTTTTAAGCAAAGCATTACTGCACTAGATCAATGATTTAAGATATGAAGACATTTATAAAGACAGTAAAGATYCCAGTGCATTTCAGTAACTAAAAAGAAGAAGAGCTAAACTAAGACAAAAAAAATTGCTGAATTACCTAGTGCTTCGTAATAGGAATCCTCTGACCAGCCATGAGGATCGAACATGTCCTAAAAGGAGAAAAAAAAGTCACATCAAGGCTATTTTGACATATACACAGAACCTGGTTCTAAAATGTTATGTGTTTCTGCTCAGGGATGGTATTCAACCTCAAACCTTTTGAAATGCCATGTACTGGTGTGAATGGAAAAAATATTTTTGAAACTAAATGGGTTCTCAGATAAGACACATATTTCTCTGTTGTTTCTCTGTGTGACACCTTCTCAGTGTCAGATATATCCACATTTTTCAGTAAGATGTTAGCTCAGAATCCTTACAGCAATGGATATAAAACCCAAAAATGTCTAAATCCAAAATCCAGCAAAGATGGATTGAGGCTCAGCACCACATGTCTTAAAATGATCATTCTGTGCAGAGGGTCAGGCTAACATTCCCTTGAAGGATCTCTAAAAAAGCAGACTCAAGAGAGCAAAGCCAAGACTCCACATATCCCTGCATCATCTTTCACCCTCTCCTTCGCCTGTCGGAAGTATTGTACCTCACCTTTGGATAATTTGTACCAAGTTCATCGATTGAACAAAACTGGATCAGTTTTTCATAGATGCTATAAAGGAAATGTGAGAGTTTAGTTCCAGCTCATTTGTTTAAATGTTTCACATTTATTAGCAAGACACTTATCATTTCTTCACAATATAACATGAAAATCGGAACCCAGGCTGTTTGGCTCTCTGATGTAGGCAGCATGGCCCCAACTGCAGTAATSCCACTTCCTTCAAGTTAATCTCTCATCCACCAGAGCAAACACATTATCTGAAATAAACTATACAAAAAAACTTGCACATTAAATGGACTTAAAATACAACTGGCATAACAAGTCTAGATGCTGCCACACAATGCCAAAGAGCTTTCCTGTTTTAATTACTACTGAATTATGTCTTTCATAATTTTTTAAGTAATTCCACTACTTGCTCAGGAACTACTTCTACTACAACACCAGTATCAAAGAGAAAAATTCTTGCAGTTTGTTGTGTGGTGCTTTAGCCATACAGGAAAGGACACTAGCTCACCTGGGGTTGCGGAACTCCTTTTTCCTTTGAATGATGTAATTCATATCCATGCCCTCTTTTATTTTCCTTTCATACAGTTTTTGAATTTTGTCCTAAGGGAGCAAGATCACAGGGTGAGCCAATAGAAGAATGAAGAGCAACTCTAGCAAAGCACTCATGTGGAAACAAGCCAGCTGGACCAGTGACATCCTTACGTGGAGCAGGGATTGCAGCTCTCCCCAAGGCCAGCTAGGTTTTGGGGTCAAACCAAAGAGAACACATGCATTCTCTTCTGCCCTCTCCTTAGAATACCAGTACAATATGATTCACATTTGTAACGTCCATGGATAAAGAGCTACTAGGTCACCTTTACAATAAGAAAGGCTCTCTTTGGTAGAGTTCAAGACAGTTTATGAGAGAAAAAAGCTGACAGAAGGAAAGACTTGGAACAGTGAGTTTCCAAAGAACAATCCCGTCTTTTTGCTCCGAGTCTTCTAAGATGTGGTTTGACTTGCTAACAGAGGATAAGCTCTACTTTGATTTAGCCCAGTAAACTACAGTCAAAAGGGAAGGTGCCTGCTTTATTTTAATGCATTCCTCAGATCTAATACACTCAGTAATTCATGGATGTCAGAACAATAAAACTCTGCCACAGCATAAGAGAACTAGTGGGTGCGTCTAGATATGCCATACACAAGAGAAGTCTGATTCAGGTGGTGACTCAGTCACTCTGAATCACCTTAGTAACTGGCTTTGTACAGGTTTCCAGAAGTGCTTTTTAACTCGTATTTCTATTCRGTAGATAAATGCAGATAACACTCAAATGGATGGTAACATCCATTTGGATGGAAACTGCAGCCACTGCTCCTTCCACCTASCCTAAAGGAAGTTTTATTATACACAGAAGTCTACAGAACGCCTCCCAGAAGCACCACAAGCCAAACTCTGTCAGTGGAAGATAGCTTGAGTTTATTACTTTTGCTCTAAAGCAGATGCCTTACCTGAATAACAAGGAAGGTACCATTAAGCACAAACATAGCTCCCTTACAGTTTTCATTTTGGATAGACGTAAGACAGGACCCCATCAGCAAATGTGCGGGCTAACTCCTTTATACAAGCACAATGCAGGCTGGACAGAGGGAATACTATAACCACATGTTAAAATTCCTGCTAGATGCAATCAGAACCAGAAGCTCATTTAATAATACCATAAATTCAAGATCTGTAGGAMTGGCAAGTCAAGTGCATAACAAGAGCTTTTTCTAAGCCAAACTGATTAAAAGAAAACTTACATCACAAGGCAAAGTTGRGATGCTCAGGGAAGTGAACTGCGATAGTTTTAAACTGATAATTATTGCAATTATTTGGGCATGCACCAGAAAAAATAAGCATTTGTTTTCTTTCACTGCCTCTAGGTCATTAGCCTTCTCTCCAAATGTTTATCATCTAGAGATATGTAGGTGGGAAAGGAATCTAGTTAATGCTGCCTCAACTTTTCCAGTTAGGGGATTCTCAGGCCCATGTAGAAAAACAATGATTTGTTCTCTCCTACAGAGCTGAATTTGCTGAGGTAAGAGGATAGCAGCCCTCACAGTAAACATTGCTTCTGTATCACTGCTGGAATCAAGAGCCATTTTAATGTACAAGTGACCCACACAGACTGCGGAGAACAGCATAAAGCTAATTTGAGGCTCCTAAACTAGAATTGCTGCCAAGTTTAAAGCACTAAAACCATGCATTCAAAAGAAAAAAAAACACAGTATTTTTGTTTAAAACAGCTTTAATGCTGGATTTTTGATGTGTGCAAAAACACTAAGAGTTTTCTGTGGTCCCTTGACCCACTGAGATACAAACCTCTTAAGAATAATAAAGAGGAAAAGAACTTATACCAACCTGTAAGTGGTTAGAGCATCTGCCAGGAGGCTCAGGTGGGATTTTGATCTCATCAGGAGACATGTTCCTCACTCTCTCCGAAAAAGAGGCTGCAGAGAACAAATTTGGCATCAGTTTGGGCAAAACTAAAGCGATTAAGGCCCATTCAAGTCATGAAATATGTTTTATATCTCTTCTAGTGCTACATTATCACAGAGAACCAACATGTACATTTAAGAGAGGAATGCTGTAAACTGCTAGTCATGGTATTTTGAAAGTGCTGCTAAAGAAGTGTTTAACCTAAAGGTTGGATCACTGGTAGAACAACATGTGATGTTGGCACCCCAGTATTGACATCTACCTTATCCTGTAGCTCGGTGTTATTTAATACTGAGTCTTTGCACCTGGAGTGGTAGTGTRAAAAACAGATCCTTAAATACACAAGAGCTTTAGAGGATAAAAAGTAAGTTTGTGGTATATCCTTACACAGTATATGCACTGTGCACCACATACTGAGCTCTCCACTACTCCAGATCATCCATACGTACTTTAAAATCCTGAAGAGCTTGGATAACCTGCAATCTCTGGCAAGATCTTGGACAAGACACTCTTGCAGAGAGAGMCAGACTCTGCATCTGAAGAGGCAGAGGATGAACCTAAACCAGCCTGGCTTACTGCTATGTTTGGGGCACTAATCACTTTAGATCCCATTTGCTTCAGGATTTACCCACAAGACAAAAAGGTGTAAAAAGCWAACAACCCTCGACAAAGCTGTCAGGAGTGAACCACAAAAAGTAACATTTCATCCTTAAGTTAATATTTTCTTAATGGCCACTTTAATCGCTTACAGAGTCAGACCATTCCTAAAAACAACTTGTGCTCTGGGGCCAAGGACAAACCTCTGCAGCTTGCAGGCTCCRAGAGCCAACTGCTGGTGCTGGGATACACTTTTCCAGTTAAGGAAAACCCAGTGCAGTTTCCTGGTTAAGTCCTAGAGCAGAACTTCAGGCTACTTTAGCAGCCAGGTTTGTTTTCAACCATAGTTAATGCAACACACGCCAAATGGAGGCAGTTTGTGTCTATGTGCAGGCAGGGGGGAAGACCCAACAGCAGCACACAAAGCCAATGGAGACATTCACAGTGACAGCTCCCTGATTACACAGTCTTGTGTAAAAGCTGAACTGACTGAMCTGGAGTTCCAGCACATTCAATTCAGCTCCTTTCAGCGAAGGCCAGAAGGGCCCAGAGGGCAGCCCTTGGTATTTGAGCAGAACATACTATCCCACGTGCCAGCGCAGACCATCAGATAGCTGAGGTTACAGATAATCAGCACCACACGTGTCCAGCACCACTCTTTTGTAAAAATGTAAAGCAATAAGGGCAAAATCCTTTTGGGACACCGAGCTGGCAGGCGACCACTCGTTTTATTTGATGAGSATGTCACTGAGGGTTAAATTCTTCAGCAATTGCAAGAAAAGAAGAGAATGGCTCCTTTGGTATTTACTAAGAGGGTGCCTCTATAGAGAAGGAAAAGCTTGCCAGAGTGCCCACAGAAAAGCTGGAAAGCTGGAGCTCCTTTACAACAAGGCAGACATTTGTTAGAGGTTACAGCTGCTAGCACGATGGGGATGTCTCCAATTTAATGACAATTTTGGGAACGTGGGGARGTAGTTGCAAACAGACAGAAATGACAGCATTCTAGATGCACAATATCGGCAATAAAACATCAATAATAGGCTAAAAGGCCACTAACTCGAGCCTGGACTTGGAAAGAGCCTAAAGAGAAAGCCTAGCCCTCAGACTAGATACCCCACAACCTCCTCAGCTTCTTCACAGATGATCAGTGAAGTCATGAAGAAACATCTAAGGGAAGAAGAACTCTGGGCTCATGTCAACTGAGGAACCAAAGCAAGAACATCTAGACAGTAAAGAAGTCATATAAAGCTGCTTGAACCATATGAAAACCAATCAGTTGTGCTGGTAAGAGGAATTAATGCTTAATGCCTTCTAATAGCTTGTAAGGAACTGGAATTTAGACATCCTTGTCCACTGCAATCCCCCTGTGACTGCCCCGGGCTGAGGACTTGGTCAGCAGCGAGGCTACGTGTGCTGCTGCACCTCCYAAGCTGAGCACAGACAAAGAGTCATCATTGCTCAGTTATTTCGGCACCCACAGTCAGACTGAGGCCACATCATTAGGAGGAAAAGCATGAGTTTAACCCCTTTGGGTTCGTTTACCGCAAGAAAACACACATCATTCATGCCCTTGAGCAGTCCTCAGCCTTCCTCTCCAAACAGGTATCCACATGGCTGATTCCACAGTCTTTTCCAGTGGCCATTCCCCTGGAGATGGCTTGGATCACTGCTCCAGGGGATCGTGGAAGTGGTGCATGTATCAGCCTCAAGGTGCTACATAACAGGTCTCGTGTTTTCAAAGCCCCAAGCAATGGGCATCCCGCTCCCAGCRGCTTTTTTCCTGCATATACAGCAGTAAATGCAAATGAAGAGCTAATGCCAAGGTGTGTCCTCACAGGATGCATGCAACCATTTTGTGCATCCTGTTATTTCTGCCCAGATCAAAGCTTTATTCTGYATGAGTCAGAGACAGTGACAGTGGCTGCAGGTTCTAATCGGGCCTGCAGTTTGCTGGCTCRCAGCCCAAAGGATCTCCACTTGGGGACTATAGGAAGCTGGCTGTTGGCATGATTAATCACCATGGCACACCCAAGTTCTGACTAGCAATGAGTAAACAGCTTTACCTGCACTAGGAATCTGACTAGGAAAAGAACAGTTTTAAGAAACAGGCCCCAGACCAGATCCTGTGAGTCAGCTGGGGGTCCAGGACACTGGGATCAAGGCAGTGTCGGGTCAGCAATTCAAGGCATCTTCCTACTGAAGWGAGAGGTGGAGGTGGCTCCTTGTGCTCCATGCATTCAAAGCTGACCTAAAAGCTAAAAATCTTCAGCACTACATGGAACACATACTCATGTTTCTTGGAGTAGCCAGAGTGGGAAGGCAGAGAAGTCCAGTTGGTCCTGAAGTCTAAGGAGGTCAAGGCACAACTAGATATTAGGATGTACTRCAGAAAGATTCAGAATTACAGTAGTTAGGAGAGAATATTTCCTTACCAGAGATCCTGATGAGAGAAGTAATTAAATGACAGTGCTACATTTAGCCTAGTTCTGTTTCAGATGAGTGAGTTATTTGGTCAGGTTAGCAGACAGAATAAAGATACTGCAAAAGCAGGACAGAAGAGATTAGAGTGCAATGTGCCAAACTGCAAAGAAAGCATTGCCACGGGGTGACTGCTCAGGCAGCTGCTTCCAGTAAATGACTCCTCACAGTCCAAAGGCTGGAGCCCCATTCCCAGCAAATGGGGGAGCAGTTTTCCTAAGTGCAGCAAGAACCAAAAGAGGAGTGAACTTGAGGGCAGGAGTGAGCACGAGAGCAGCGGGCAGTACCTGGGCAGACTATGGTAGGGATGATATGAAGATCTGGAAACACACCTTGTCTCAGCGCTTTCACTGAGTGACACTGCTCCCCATGTAGCATTAACTACCTTGTCCCTTTTCAGGTTCCCCTAGAAACATCCAAACTAGCAGTGCCYGGTCTCTAAAACCACATTCTTTGGCATTCTCATCAAGGCTGCTTGGCAGATGCCAGGGTGTGTGGGTTTCTGATCTCCTGGCACCAAAACAGCCAAATCGCAAGGAAGAATCCGAGGCAACAACATGCCAGTGAGTCACCCATCCATGAAAGGACACCAGTTTCCTCGGCTGCTCTGTGGGCCGAAAAATGCACGGAAAGACCAGGATTTCAGCCGTACTTTCTGCCATTATGAACACTGACTTTGTGCTCAGATATCCTAGGGGCAGGAGAGGACATTTCTTGCAGACCAAAAGGTAAACAAGGCTATGCTGCAAAAAATAAAAAGCCTTGGGACAACAAATCCATCCTAAAAGTATTATTTTGCAAGACTACAGGAAACAGCAAACGGAGGTGAGCTGTCAGTAACATGGACTCTTTAGAGGGATGCAGAAATAAGGACAATGCATGGATGAAGAAATTAAAGAAGCTCCGCCTATACTCCTTTTTCGACTAGAATAGTAACTGCTGGAAAGCTCCCTTGCAGTCTTTTCATTGCACCACCACTAATTCTGCATAAGTCAGGGCAACCGTGCCTCTCCCAGCTGCTCGTTTTTGGTGTTTCCGATGGGCCAGCCCTGCTGCTCGCCTGGTAGGCACAAAGCACACGAGGGAATGGATCCAGCTGGCAGCCTCACAGGAAGGAGGAGGAAAGAAAAGGAGATGTGGAGTGGGGAGAAGGTAGATCTCTGCTGGCTCCGTCTCCCCATAGAGCTCCCAGCACACAGACATTAGCATGTATGCAGGGGAGGCAGAACAMACATTCCTCTTGGCAGGAGCCTCTATTTGTGCTGTGCTTAAGTGGCTGTAGAGCCAAGGACTTGGTGTGTGAAGGTGACAAGGAACAGCGATGGGGTTATCCGAGAAGGGCATTTCTTTCAATGAAGAAAGCAGTTTTGAAGAACTAAGGAAGACTGAAACTTCCACGCACTGATATCAGAGAGAACTCTAGACCTCCAGATTGCACCAATTACTCACTTTGGGTCAGGAAAAACCTCTATCTTTTTTTCTATTCAAGTACTCTAAGCCTTCAAAAGCCCCAGCTTCCAGGAAGGGAGTGGTTCTTATATTACACCAACCACATGGTTCTTGCAACAGTTCCTTTTCAACTAGATAAGATATGGTTTGATTCAAGTGAACTACAGAATCCTGCACAACAAATATTCCAGGCCCAGGTAACCTGCCTGCCCTGTGTGCAGCTTTCAAGCTTGCATGCAAGCCTGGGCTCTCACAAGAAAAACCAGGTTCAGGCTCCTGATCTTTCAYAGATGGGAAAATATCTGCGGAAAAAGGGGAATACTGCAGAGCTTTACTTGCGTGAAGAAAACAGAAAGGCCATTGGTGTTCAAGTATTCTTACCTTAATCCTAATCTCTTGCTTCATTTTTGTTTCTTGGGTGCATTTTAGGGCTAATAGTAGTTTGGAGAAAGACCTTTGCTGCATACGGTGCTAAAACTGGTTAAGGAAATTTTACCCTCAAAGGGCAAATACATTTATATAAGAAACCATTTGATACAGAGTCTAGCTAGGTCGTTGGAAAGGGACCTAAATCCACAGATTTAGCAATGATTTCTTTTAAAGTCACACCTCAGCATCTTCATACTTACCGCCCAATAGTTAAAGTTTATTGCAGACAAAATTATTAAATTAAAATTAATATTAAAGTTACATTTATTGGACAAAATATCACAATTAAGCTGAATTGACAAAAAACAAAGCAGCTTCTGCTCATGATTAGTTTCATCACATGCTACTACCCAATTGTACTAATAACCTCAAGAACAAAGGGCTAGTTTGAGATGGGCAGAATATCAATATGAAATACAACAGCACTTTCTGCACAGCCCCACACAAAGCAAGCAGAGGATCCTATTTCTAGCCGATTATTTTCCAAGAGTTTGTTCCAAATTTAATCATGGTGCAATGAACAAGCCAGCCATCACTAAAATCAAATGGTTTTCAAGACACATTACAAGGCAGATATGTGCTGTTGTGTCAATGCATTCGCTATGAAGCACCACATRGATCACATTTAAACAGAGATACTTGAAGCAAGTTTGTGAAACCACAGGAAAAAAGGGATCTTCCATCGTTCCTGGTTATAGTGGCTCCCAGAGGCTGTCTGTGCTATATAAGCTCATCTGGAAAAATATCAGTGTGGCCCATCACATTTTGGTTACAAGAGGGTGAACCTACAGTGTCTAGTTCCAATATGTGTGAATTAATAAATACTTGTGAATGAACAAATATTTTAGTGAACTTACCAACTAGCTCCTGGGGATCTCTTTTCTCCAGTTCTGAGAATTCCTGGGAGGAAAGAGGAAGAAGTAGATTTTAAGGTATGCTTTTAACTTAAAGAGAACTAGACTGTCCATTTGTTTAGAAACATACACATTACTCCTGAGACAAAGGAATAAAAATGAAGAATAAAATGCAAGTTTTTAAATTACAGGGCAATGCTTGCACCATGGAACCTCAAAGCCTTACTGGATACTCTATTTCCTTCCAAAGACAGAGTGGCAAACAATTAAGACTCTGTTTCTGCCTCTGTTTCCATGAGTCCTGAGCACTCAGCTGCTTTCCAWTTCCATGAAAACTGCTGTACTTGAAGGCTTTTCCTCACAACAGGTCAAACCATGGATACCTCATGTCCCATGACTGGCCTTTGACACTGGCCAAGAGGTGCTGCTTTGGAGCACAGCCAGCAAAACATGAGCTGGATCCAGCCCACAGAAAGTGGCTGAGAGCCCAGGAATGGCTCCTGTAAGCAGGGCCAGCGGGATCCGATCCCTACAGTAACACCTAGTAGTTCCCAGAGCCGTGGGCAGAGCGTGGTCACTCAACAGCAGCAGCACATGCTTGGTGGCCACTCCAGTGCCCACACTCCGCTCAGTGGCCCAGGTCACAGAGGTCCCCYCAGGGTGCCAGGATCCCCTTCTATGTTCCTGCCCTTCAGGGCTGTGTGGCTATTAACCCCTTCCGAATCAAAATGCTTGCAGGTAATATAGACATTCTCTTCCCACTTTGGAAGCCTTCTGCTATCCGTTTCCTCCTGCCATCTCCTCTTYAAGAGCAGTACAGTGGACCTGCTCTGCCAGCAAATTAAGGGCAAGCTCCAATACGTGGGGAGGGTCTTTCAAATTTGCAGCAGTGACTAATCCATTCTCTGTAACACTGGTACAAGTTAAAGGCAGCTTCAGGTGGGGGAGTGCAGCTGGTGCCTGCAACAGCATCTGCTAAGCAGGGGCTGTTATGGATAAGGTAGGATAAGRAATTCCTAGAAATGCCTTCTCTAGGTTGAGATCAAATGTTGTAAAACTTCTGAAAGACCCCAAGAGCCACAAATAAGACTGAGTTCTGCATAACTTAGGCTTCCAAAACAGTGTCAGTTGTATCCTAACACTGTCCTCTCCCCGCTCTCTCCCAAAGGCTTTTTGTGACTCACTGGGCTGTGTGTCACAAATTCCTCCGGGCGCCGAACACTGCAGCTATTCATTCAACCTGACGTGGACACAACRCTGCCTCCTTGCTGCTTAGTAACAGCTCTTTAACCCCCCTCGTCTACTGCCCTTGGTTTCCAAGCAGGTGAGAGGTGCATTGGGTGCACACRGAGAGAGGAGGAGCAGAACAAGGTCGCCCAGCCAGTTGGGGAACGTGCTYGGTCAAACTCATTGCGAAAACCTACCCGGTTCCCGAGACGCCAGAGCCCTGCAGGAGCAGAAAACACACATTCTTTTGGAGGCACTAGCTGCTTTGTGGCACTGTTTATAGCCCTCCATGAAAAAAAGCACTGTCTCTCMACTGGGAGCACAAAAACCCCACAAGGCTGAGGCTATTTTAGCAAGAAGTACATGAAGGAACACGCAACTTCTTGCTGGCCAGYTGGCTGCAAACCAGCCCGCTCTGTGCGGCTCTGGACGCTCTAACACGCCTGGGTCAGCCAATTAGCAGATCTTCTCCCAGAGTCTTCCAAAAGAACAGAAGCAGAAAGAGTTATACAGAAATAGGATGCTTCAAAGCAAAAAAAAAAAAACTAAGTGCATGCTAGAAAGGTGAACCCTGCATGGGGATTCAGGCAAGGCAGGTTGTGTTCTCCAGACCTACAAGGCACTGCATTGGCATGGGCAACCTCAGCTGCCTCCGCCTGGTGAGCCTCATCAGTGAGACGGGTGAGTTTCTSCAGTAATTAGCAGGTTCCTGTGCAGGACAAGCTTGGATGAGCATGCAAGTGTTGCAAGCAGGCTGCTGAAGTCCAGAGAGCTGCAGATAGCGTGTGTGCTGTAGTTTAAACACTCAGACAGCAGGCTGCTTCATTTCCTGGAGAGGGGAGATGTTACTTCAATGCATTTCTCACCTGTGATTCATAGCCAGCAAACAAATACTTGTAAGGATGAAAGGAGGGAACTGTGTTGGCCTCATCCTCAGGYGGATTCAATCTATAGCTGATGTTAGTGGAAAGATTTCTGTTACATAGTACCTCTTCCCTTTCAGTCTATATCCCTAACACCCACCGGTCCTTACTCTTATGCAGCACTGTGTTTTATTACTCCACTATCCCTCCTCTCACCCTCCAAGAGCACAAAGGGAAGAGAAAAAATCCCCAAAACAACCACATTTACCAAGTACATCCTTAAGGAACTCAATGGCACAGTCAGATTCAAGAGTTTTAGGTACTACAAGCCCTTAGAAACAGAGTAAATCAATAATGCAACCTCAGCAGAATGGCAAGGCCATTCACTGTATTTCTGAGCCCACTGTAAAGTCTCTTGTAGCTCTCTGGAGCCACTACCAAATGCACCAACATGGTTGTCGGGGAAGAGCTTAATATTCCCAGAAATAACCCAATAGCCAAAACCTCTAAATATTTATCATAGCCCTGAACATGTCTCTAAGATGATAGACATGCTAAACAGTAAGCTGCATGGATTGCCAGCATAAGCTTTTCAGTACCAGAGGAGAATGTAGCCTTTAAGTTGCACCCTTGAATCCTGGAGCAACAGCCCAAGTTGGCCCCATGACAGTGGAACAGGCTGCAGCTGGGTGTTCACCTGCCCTAACCACCTCCACCCATTTCAACAGAGCTGCTTCTGCAAGTCTCATCTCTGCATCCTCAGGACATGGCCAAAACACCAGAAACCCCAGAGCTACCGCAGGCAAAAGAAAACAGGTTGACTAAGATATTACAGCCGCACCTCACTGCCCAGGGGATATGAAATCTGTTTACTGAGGAGTTATTGCTTACCTACGCCCGCCACTCCATGATTTGCAAGCTGAAGACAGCAACAYGGCTTGTCATTAAGTCAGACTTCTTTCAAGACCCAGATGTCTTCAGAAAACAAAGGGATGACGGGCTCCTCCTAGGGCACTTGTTCGTATTTGTTCAGCTTACTGTTCAATGTTACAGCAGGCAAGTATCAACAGTTTGACTGAAGGCCTACAGTCCAAAAACCTTGAGCAACTAGCCAAAAAAGCATCCTACACTAACCTCTTCACAGTTATCTAACATTACTTTAATAGCAAATTGACCCAGTGCACATGACAAGCAAATACAGCTCCAGAGATGCTTAACTGGCCCTGCCTAAAGGTGCTCACAGCACAGCAAACACCCATAGGACAGGCAGCACWACGTACCCACCACCCCCTAAACTGCCACTTCAGCAACACAGATTAGGCACCTTGTCCTGCCAAAGGATCTTGAATGCAGCTTCTACAAGCAGGAATGCAGCTCGGCCTTGGTTTTCCAAAATCTTGCTTCAGCTGTTTTCAGACTGGGGCACATGTTAAATCCAATGGGCTAATTCGAAAAGAGGACTTTTTAAGAGAAAATATTCAGGATCAGACTTATATAAAACATTTACATTTGAATGAGATACTGTACCTCATTCCTCTGCTCAGTGATTAAGTACTGCACAGTTCCTATCTTTTAGTTGTGAAAGAAATAACACTTGAGACGCAGAACATTTGCACAGGAATTCCAAAGCATTTAAACAATGGAAAAATTTGGGTTCCCTCCCAAATTAAGTAGAGAAGTTATTTAAATCCATTCAGGACAAGTTGATCTTTTRGGAGATTAAGGACAATGCACCAGCAACTTGCACAAAAATCATTGAGTGGTACCATACAAGCAAGCTGATACCCCAAATCTCACCATCTAWGTACTATATGGAAGTTACTACAGTCTTTTTGCACCCCAGTTTGTGTATAAATGCATCAGGAAAGCACTGCATTTTGCTCAAAGCTGCCATCTTACTGAGGTGAAAACTGGACCATCATTTCAGCTGCAGTTTTGCCATTAAGTTACACAAAAAAGGCTCYGCTCAGGTTCTACAGAAAAGAAAAACAAGGGCACACGGAAGGAAATAGAAACAATATGAATCCAAGACTGATGAATTCAAGCTTGGAAAGGGTTTTCCAAAACACTTTTAATGGAAAGCGTAGTGTTATTTACAACAATGCTAAATCCTTCCTGAAACAACCTCTGTAAATCCAGTCTGAAGCTCACACTGGACCCGGGCGTGAACTGTTGCCAAAATGGCAAACCAACCCATTGCTCACAGAAGCAGTCACATATATTAGTGCAGGGAGACTGCACTAATATGTTCCAGCATGAGGAGAAATAGTCATGCAGGGAGAGAAAAGTTGGGAAAAAGAGAAAACTGGTTTTAAACAAGTTACAGTTTGTAAGAAACAGAAGCTGATACCAGATTTGTCACCATGCAATTGCTTTCCTAGCCTTGCAAGCCACTCAGCCCTTCACCTTCCTATTTTCCCTCCAACACACTCACTTCCAGTTAACATTAAAATTCCCTTTAGGGCATCCCAAGGGCAATTCCTCTGCTCCAGGGACAAGGACTGCTGCTGCTTGGCAGAACTTGCTCTGTTTCACCCAKTTGCAACTAAACAAAGAAACATAACTCGTTATAGCTGGACACCCACACCATATATAGGCTAGGGCTCCTGTTTTTATCCTGATGGGCTCTGGATTAATTTGAAGATATTCACACCAAGAACTTCTTAGCACAGTTGTCTGAGCAGTAAGCAGTGTAGCTGTGTAAAGTGTAGGGACTTACCTGCTGCCATCACGGTTATTACAGTGAACCTCCCTCATCTGGGCAAGTGCCAGCAACACATTTTATTGCTATTTTTCCTCCTCTCCACAACTCATACCCTTCYCTGTAATCCTAAAACATCAACAGCCTCATTTGGCTACGTGTGATGGAAAAACTCTCACTCAGCACAAACGGTGAGAACAGTGGGCTAAGCTGATGGGGAAGATAGTGTCGCCAGAGCACGCAGAGGAAACAGTCACATACAGGCAGGAGGAAAAAGATTTATTGACATGTTGAGCCTCAATAATCTTTGGACCTTGCAATACATTTTTTTTAAACATGCTAGCAATTATATTCTTGCTGTTGCTTTTCTACTAGACCAGAAGTGCTAAAATGTAGGGGGAAAACAGAAAATTTTAATATTAAAAGCATACGGCAAGAATCTTTTCACGTCTTGGCTACCAGGTCTACCTGATGTTAACACCACATAAGGTARAAGACAGCAAGCAACGGGGTCAAGTTGCACCCATGAATGTGAAGAAAAAGCAAGAGAACTGAAGGACAGAAATTGTATTCCTCYCACCACTTTATTTATTTTAATCTTTTTTTTTTTTGGTATTGTGAGAGAGGAGAATCCCAAGAGAAACCTCCAAGCAAGCCCATTTCCTACAGCCATATCCTGTTTGCCAGCTCGGACACACAGCTCCAGGCAAACTGCCCAGTACRGGATGAGAAATATAACCAAGCAAAGGGAGAAAACTGCCAGAACCAATGTCTAGATGCTCAGAACAGCACAGCAGCTCAGAAACAAGCCACCTCTAGGAAACAACATGGTGTACTATTTGTCCAAACCTCTCCATGTCAAGATGCCAGCAATGTTGTGGGCAGAGAGATGATGACAAGCAGCACAGGAAAGAGTCAACTCCTGAGACATTCCTCAAGCCTCTTATCAAAACAAAGAGCATGCATAGCTGACACTGCCTTTCATTTCTCAGCTAAATTAAATCTCTGAAAATCCATCTACACTCATTCCAAGTTCTATGACAAAACACCCAAAAAAAAAAAAAAACTCCAGCCACAATCTGGCAAAGTGCTTCGATGAGAAAATGAGTTAGAAGGGAATTTTCATAGCAGGATAGCAGGAGAGCCTTTAAATAGCTTCTCTGAAACTTGATGCCATTCACCTGACACGCTATCTCAGACRCTGACAGAGACTGTTGTTTCAAGCAATTTCCACTTGAGGAAGCCAACACCAGGACTCTGTTTTCCACGCTGAAGTGCAGCTAAAGCCAGTCTTGTTACAATGCCTTGGTCCCAAAGCCAGACACTTTGGTTCCCTGCTTCCTTCCTCACCTCACTCCACTTTGGACTTCCTAGGAGCTCTCCAAGTTGAACTCCAGCAAAAATCTCTCCATAGCACAGGCATCTGCCAGGAGACAGGGGTGCAAATATGCAGACAACCTGCAGGAAGGGTTCCTATCCAGACAACCAATCCACCCTCAGCCCATCAGAGCAGAAGAGGCAGTGACTGCCACATGTTGAACCCATCCAGCAGCAAAGCRCTCTGCAGTCTCCATCAGAAGCTAGAATACCCCATGAGAAGTTAATTGCTTCACAGAGTCCATAAATGCTGCTTTTAAATCGCTTTTGCTTCCAATAACGATGTAGGAATTCAGAGGCTAAATACCAGCAACGGTTGCTTGGGCCTCAGGAGGATCAAGCTACCTTAAGGATTTTACTTTTGCAGGATGTTGCAGGGAAGAATCAAGCAGAAGRTGAAGCTGGACCGTGAAAAAACTTAAGCCTTAACTGCAGCAAGGGAAATGCTGAAGAATGCTGACAAAATTAACTTCTAAGAAAGATTTCTTCCCAAGTGTTTTGTACTGAAAATCCTGCTTCCTGGTTTAGAGTAGAGACAAAATGCAAAAGCATGTACCATCACCAGGAAACCTGCTCCTCCAGGAGGGGATTGTATGGAGATTTTTCTGATTTTGCTGGAAGAAGCTACTATCTGGTGTTTGCTGGCATTTGAGAGCRTCTGTCTGAGCTTAGACTCCAGGACTCTCACTCTGACAAGCACCAACATGCAAGTTTAGAGCAGCCTGCAAAGAAGTAACTGCAATACTGCAAAGAAATAACTGCAACAGAAAATGGATGTGAGGAGCGTACACCTTTACCAGGTGAAACATGCAAGGAAAGCAGCTCCAAAAGGGCCTTTTCTTCACATTTAAAGACAAACAGAAAGAGGCTGACTCTTCCTYTGGAGAAAAGCAAGCCACACCTGTGTCAGTAATCTGTGGTATTCGGCACCGCRGGGAGCGAAGGGTCTGTTGCAGCATGTATGCCCGGCGGGGAGGAAGGAACAAAGACGTCTTTGCACATGTCTCATCCTCCAAACAGCTCATGAGCTGGACTGAAGCCAGCAGCTCTGAAGTAGGTAAGTCAACTTGAAGGCCAACAGTGCTCTGATCTACCTCCCTTGCAGGCAGGGCTGCAGAGAAACCTATAGAGGTTCTCCACTTCTGTGGAGAAGGGGCAACCCCCCAAAAATCTTGAATGCTGGTTCCCTGMAAGGCAAACTGTTTAACCATTGACTTGTCCTGCAAGAACTAAGGCAAACTACCTAAAACAGTGACTATCCWGAGAGCCAACAGCCGTTCTCATGTCTGAGCTTTAATCGTGCAGCCCACAGTGCTAGAARGTGAATTAACTTCACTCCCCCTAAAGGCCTTCCATGCACAGTGCTGCCTGCTGCAATGCTGAACCTCCCCATGTCCATCAGCGTGAGCACCAGGAGGCAGCTCAGCAAGCCCRAAACGAGGGAAAACTCTGTCAAGTTGGAAGTGCAGGCAATAGTTTTTACCAGTATATTAAAAGCAAGGAAGATGGAGMTTTTATAGGATAGGAAAAGTCTGCAACTGCAATGGTTACCACTTTAAGCTGCAGCCTGTGCTCACAGGCAAAGAAATTTGCCTGTGGTTTGGTTGCCACTAATTCTAACCCTCAAAATACAATTTGCACTTTAAATACAGGTGCTCTTGTGTCAGTTCCATCCCCTAGATGCTAGAATACTAATCTGGGTAGTAACAAAAGGCAAGGGAGGGGCAGAGAAATAACAAAATTCGACTCTGATAAAAACAGAGCCTTTCCATGGCACACTACCAGTGTGAAACAGTTATATCAGCAATGTATTGAACCAAGTTTTCCCCAAATACACTTTCCCCTCCCTCATTCAGAGTAGAGCAGTTACATTTAGGTCAAAGTTACTGGGCAGGTTCTAGCAGGCTGAGATTCTGGTTTCACAAATGCATCTTGATTGCAGAAATCCTAATATGCCTTACCAAATAAAGTAACAGAGACTGCACTATATACACACAGACCCACTGATTCTTGTAGCCTCATTTTTTACCTGAAATCAATACTTTTTTCTTTTTTTATTTCAGAAGACACAAGTTAATGGGCAGCAACATAAGCATTGAGACCCAAATCCTCTAAATATTGGTATATCCCCATGCATCATAACACATGAAATTATTTTACAGGTAGGCTGAGTCAATAAATGATCAACAAATCTGAATATTATCAATTGGTAGTACTTTGCTATGCTCAGGAATGCAGCAGTTCTTTTAAACTTGACACCTTCTTGCTGCTTCTACAAGATCCTGCCTTGGCTGCCTCCAAGTACAATACCAGAAGGAAGCAGGGAGTTCCTTAAAGCAAAAAGAAACCAAAAACATCAAGGCAGTTACCTGCTTTCAGAAACTGTTACCGTGTGTCAGGCATTCACTTGCAAAGGGAGTGGCAATATTTAATCAACTTTCCAGTGCTGGCTAGTTCTGATACCGTAATCAAGGCTTGAGAGTTAAAGACTCCCCTCCCACTGTAAGTAGAGCAGTAGAGTTGGTTGGGGCCTTGAGCATCACTTTCAACCTGCTCTTCCCCCAGCCCCACGAGGTGACACTAACAGGACCCACCAGGTAAGACTCAGAGTTCAGAGCCTCACCTAAGATTTATTTTGCTTCTTCCCGCAGGGCCGGTTCATCAGCGAGCTCCGAGGGTTGCATTTTGTTCCTGTGCCAAGGCTGTACCCAGAGGCAGCCGCTGGCAAGAGCCCAAGCAAACTGCACACACTGCACAGCCCTTTAACCCTTGTCACCCCAAGCCACAACTGCCACCCAACACCAGATTTCAGACTAACGTTCACAAGCTCTGATATTTTCTTAAATTCACAGTTCCATCATCTGAGGAAGGGACATAGAGTCCGTATAGACTGCAGGACATGATCTATTTAACATCACGTCTTTGCCAGCAGCTTCTTCTGAGCATTTCTATTTCCTTCTAAGCAAATTCTTTTATTTCTGAGGTTCTTTTAAGGCAGTAGCTTGTTTGCAACAGGTGACTGCTACTTAATCCTAAAAGCAGGCACCACTGAAGTCATTTGGGCCAATAACCATCATGTCCTGCCTCACATCTTCCCAGAATGAAATTCTGGAAGTCCATTCGTTTTTTCTAGATTTGGATCTTCTGCTTTCCATGTGTCCCTGACTAGCTTCACACAGCCACATAACAGCTGTGTATTGGACTACCTTACTTAAATTCAAGAGAAATATACTGGTTTTTTGCTGCAAGTGTTTAACGTTCAGGACTGGGTCACAGGAGCTCAGGAGCAGAGTATCCCATGGAGTAAAAGTCTGATCTGGAAGAATATTTAAACTTCAGCAATCATGTGAAAGCAATCTTCTCCTCCTGACACTCCCATTTCTTGGGCAGGTTTATAGAAAACCTCAACTTATCTCCTGAGGCTATTGAGAAAACAGCAGTCTGACATCACAGGAGTGTTTGAACTTGAAAAAGCTTATCAGGACTTGCTGCTGAAAGCCCAGCAGAAGAAATGGGAAAGCTGCAGCCCCATCCAGCCCTCAGTATTGCCTTTGCCCCTGGTGAGGGCCAAGGGCTGCCGAAGTGGACAGAAATGCCTTAATAACATCAAGGTATGCTCATTGTACTCAAAATAAAATTAAATATATGAGGGTTAATGCAACCAGTATTGTTTTACTGTTAAAAGTATCACAGCTTTTAGTCTCTTCAGTCTATATCCGTAACTCACAAGAAGTCGGCCTTACAGAGCTTCTGTGTCTGCTACTGTTCAAGATCACAACAAGACCAAATCACACAGTACAGCAGGTACATGGGACCTGCTTCACATGGACTCATGCAGTTAGAAGTGTCCTGGTTAAATATCCAGTTAAGACACAAGCTCAATGTAATTCATTTACCTTCTGTTCTGGGGTACAAACAGTAGAAACAATGTAGGAAGAATGTTCAGGGCTTATAAGAAGCTCTATTTAATTAACTGATTAAATTAAACTGATGAGTTGCAGTGGTTCAGTCTCAGGTATAACAGCTTTTTGAAGGTTTGGTTTTCTGACACAGACAGATTCAATCGCCAGTCACAAACAGAGAAAATCCTACTCACAAATAAAGAACCTTTTCCACCTATGCAGGCATGTCTCCAGATCTGAGATTTCTTAAAATGAAATTAATACAGCAAGAACAATTTCAATACTCAGCTGGAACAAAAGATAGTGTTATCCAGAAGCGAGTTAATCAAGCTCCCTACTTCCTGCCACACCTTGGATTGACTGTAACCACAACTCAAACTCTCAGAGCAGAGAGGAGCCAGGAGAACACTGCCACTTGGTGGAAGAGAGCTACAGGAAACAGGCTCCTGCTCTGAGTAACATTACTGTAAAAGTAATCTTCCACCTCCCAAATTTCTCAACAAGGTAGTTAGCACAAGTCTGTGTCCCATGTGATGGTTCACAGCAACATGCCTGCCCTATCATCAACACAGCCCGGGGACAGCTGGCAGTGTCATGCAACAAACTGCAAGGTGCTTCTTTCCCACCCATTCCTTCCAGGGCCTGCGGGCTATTTAGCTGGATTTTTAAGAAGTTCAGGAGGCTACTGCCTTTTTTACTTACGAATAAAAACAATTAGTAAGGGCAACATAGAAGTCTGAAACCAAAGCTCAGCTCTGACTCCCTGCTACCTTCACCAAATCACCTCCTTTCAGAGAAGGAATTTTCTTCAAAGAGATGAAAAATCCCAGTTCGAGCACTTAAGGAGTTCTTGCTGCAGAGTATATCTAAGGCACCAGACATTTGATTCCCTATATTAAATTGAAATCCTGCTTCACTGCTACATGTAATCCTTCTCTGGAAGAAGAAAGTCTATCTGTACAATAATAGGTAAAATCATCCCACAAAAGACTTATATTAAGTGCTCTACAGAACTTCAGCTTGCAGCATGGCTCCGTGCTTTTCTCAGCAAAGTTTAGAGATGCTCTGCATCCTTGTCACCCCTCCTGGGTAATGAAAAGATCTTTTAATCATTATTTACTCGGTAACATTTCCCATACTGCATGGGGAACTGATTTGACATAGAAACCAGAGCATATTTCTCTGCAAGTCTTAAATGGATCTGGTCTTTCTCCCTGTCTCCTGCCKTATGTGTTCCTGCATTAAACACCTATTATTCAGAAGACACGAGATATAATTCTAGCATATCAGGAACTTCAATTATTCACATAGTTCCGATAGCTGTCATTTGTGCATTTTTTTTTAAAATACAACCTTTGCCAAACAACCTTATTGAAAATGACAGAAAGACAGTGACATTTCAACTGATTTTGTCACATTTCCTGATCTCCAGAAGTACAAGATTGCTTATTCATTGAGTTGTTTTTCAACTAACACTGATCAAAAAAACAGTAAGAAAATTCTGTAGACTACCACATCTTATCAATCTATGCAAAATAGGTGAGACGAAAAAAGTCAACTTCAGAACCAGATCCTCACAATATTCAATCCCTAGTCTAACCAGTTCACTACATTTGGCAGAAGGCATGTTTTAAAGCCTCACAAAAATCATGTTGCAGCTACATAAAAAAACAGTATGAAAGCAGCTACAGAAGATTACACACCAAAAACAACCCATGCTGTTAAGATTTATTCCTCTTGTACTGAGTTTTCCCCCACCACCATACCACCACACTTCCAAATACCTTCTGGTCACCAGCCTCAGGTTTTTCAGTCTCTGAATCGTCATCTTCCTACAAGACAAGAATTTACAGAATTAAGCTTAAAGAGCAGGCTTGGCAAGTTACTGTACTAGCAGCAGCCCAGCAGAAGTCCAAGACCCTTTTCAGAGAACTTAGTTTTGTCCCACCCACTTACAAAAGAAAAGTCCTGCAGTCATGGAAAACAGCAGGGACTGGGGCTTTTTCGTTTGTTTTAAGCAAAAGAATCACTAATTAGCAGACAGCCCCCACAGAACTCAGGAAACTCCTGGATGCTCAAAACTAGGTAGTAAGACACAACAGAAGTGGAGGGGAGGAAAAAAAGATCGTTACTTCATTATTCAGACTCTTTCAGTTTGGGTTTTTTTGGGGGTTTTTTTTCCCACTCTTGTTCAGCAGTACTAACAGAAAAAGCAGCATTTGCAAAGACCTACAGAATTCCCAAGCACACACGAGCAATACACAGAGGAACACAGTTTCAAAGTCCCAAAGCCCTAGTGATGGCAGCTGACACCACATCTTTCTTATTTGGGCACTGCTCTTGTAGCCTTATTTGCAGCTCATAATGAACTTGTACAGAATGGTATGGTCGACACTTAAGTCTTTTTCCCTTCCCTAAATCTAGAAATAAGCTGAAGAGTTGGCCACATTTCTGTTCCATGAGAAAAAAAAAAAGTCAAGACTTCTTGAAAACCTCTACGCTATAAGTCAGCGACAGCTCTGGTCCTATCTGATAGCTAAGCCTAATGTCCCATTGCCCCATCAGTTATGTTTCCAAGTATAAAACAAATTTGAGGAGCAGAAGAAATTTTCATGCTCACACGACTCAGGAGAATGGCTTTTCCTCCAAACTTTGCCATTCAATTTCAACATGGGCCCCCAAACAATGAAGTGTTTCAGCTTCAAAAGGAAACCCAAAAAGGAGTGGGGTGATTACATGCAACTAAAAGAAAGGGTTTATAGAGAAGTGATCACTTCAAGGTGTTAGTACACAGGCAAGTTCTGTCAAGGCAGCTTGAGAGTGATTGTGCAATCATGTCAGTAAGTTCTAACTGTCTGAATTAACATGTATATCCCACAGAATGAGACATCACACACCTTTTTCATCCCAGTTACTCTCTAGTTTAGCTTTCTGGAATGTGCTCATGTATCAATAATATAGGCTTATTAGCCAAAGTTTAATAAAAGTGTATAACTAGAAGAGCARTACCAAGCAACCTGGTGCTTAATCACAACTCTTATCGCCTTCCCCCAACATTCCCCCTTAGTAAAAAGATAAGCCATTTTTAAYAGACCAATAGTGAATCGAGCCACTCATGTTGAAGATGAGTGACTGAAACCAATCCAAAACCCTACTAAAACCTCACAGAGAATGGCTCTAAAACTAAAAACATGTTACAGAGGAGAAGWCAAAAATATAGAGGCTTTTCAAATATGGTCAAGGTAGCTAATACAAGGACAGAAGTATTTTGTTAAAAAAGACCTCAAGATATGCAGAGACCAACTTGCATGGGTTTTTAAAAACAACTTTAATAAGTCAATATAAGCTACTAGCACAAGTAAATTCAAAATCATTCTGGATTCTGGTCAAAAATGCAGGACACTCGCCTGGCTGTCCTGTGACARGACTAGTTAGGAAGCACCCTGAGTAACAAAGTCCAGATCTGCATTGATCTGCAGCGTGGGTGACTACAGACACATGCCAAAATCACAGACTAACCACTGGAGTAACTTGAGCAGTCGCTGTTACCTGGACTGCATCTTGCAGCTCTCAGATAATGGACAGCTGAGCCTATACTGGAAAGCATGCAGGTCATAAAGACACCCTGTCTATGCACCTATTTGTTGATGCTATTCAAAACAGTTCTTAACAATCATGTAGTTCCTATCTGCCACTTTCCTTTAAACTGAAAAAAAAATCTCACTGAAAGATATTCTAAAAGTTTTGGAGAAAAAAAAACACACACTTTTGATGATCATTCAGAATTTGTTCTGAGAATCTGGTTATCAACTAAACCGTCTCTAAGTAGAAATAAAATAAAATCAAATGCAAGAACAAAATCCAGCTATTTTCCTTCCTACTAGTGGGTCACTAATAGCAGAATAGCAGCTGGCAGAAACGGTGAGCTTCTTGTAAGGGAATAGCCTAACACAGACAGACCAGATTTCAATGAAAAAGAGCTACAGTATCAGAATCTTATTTCCCTCCTCCGCAAAGTGGTYGCAAAAACTAAAGCAAGGGTAAGGTAATCCTTACTATTGTGACAGGCAAAAGGAGAGAAAGAAATTAAGGAAACAAGAGCTTCTCCAAGAAGCCTTACTTTGCTCCAGCAGTCCCATGACAGACCTAGTTATCTTTTGGGGGGATTTAGCTCCTTTTGTATGTAGTAAACTTTGCACTTTGCCTCACCACAGTGACAAATATCAGCCACTCACACCTAGACAAGACACTGCTACCTCAAGATGATCTAGTGCAGTGAGTCAAGTCATAGGCAAAAAAATAACTTAGGAGATTGCACAACTTTATTCTTTGTCATACTCCAGGTGATCATGCTACAACGTACTCATCTAACAAGATTGTATTAGACGCTATTTCCACCTAAGAAATATATTATCTTGTGGATGACTGTTGACCTGTATCTATCTTTTTTTCTCTCCATAAAGAGTCAAACAGAGTCAGTAATAAGTAACATAAGCTGTGCCAAACTGTGGACGGGTTTCAAAGAAAACGTCTTGTACTGGGGAATAAAATGAAACGAAGGAAGGCACCGAGGAGGCACCGTTGCAGCGGGCAGGGCTGTTGGGCCCCAGGTGGGGCCGCAGCTCAGGGCCCTTCCCGGGTGAGCCCCAGGGCAGGGAGCTACTTACTGACTGCCTGCTGTTCTCGTCGTCCTCCTCCTCGTAGCCGTCCTCGTCGCCGTCCAGGCGGGTGAAGTCGTCCTCGCCGTAGCCCACGGAGACGAGGCCGCCCTTCTCTCCTGCGGGGCGAGAGGGCCATGAGCGGAGGAGAGTGGTGGGCGGGGGGGGTGCCGGGTGGCAGGGGTGGGGGGCAGGACTCACCCGTGGCGGTCCCGGCGTCGCTGCCGCCCGTGCCGGCCTCGCTGTCCGACTCGGGGTCCGAATCCTCGGCGTAAACCGCGAGCGAGGACAGGACGCTCCGCTTCGCCGCCGCCATCTTCCCCCCCGCGCCGGGAGCGCTTCCGGCGCGCGCCGATGGCGCCAACAACACGGTCGCCATAGCAACACCCGCCCGCGCCACATCTCCCCGCCTCGAAGAGGCTCCCGTTAATCCGCTGTCAGACGGAGCCGGGCGGGATGGACAAACGGGCGGCGGGCGAAGCGGAGCAGCCCGCGGGAAGGGGAGGGTAAAACCCTGCGACTTAAAATAAACGAGGGGGTGGGGAGGGGTGCTGGCCCTTTAAGGGGTGCTGCTGACGTCATCGCGCCGCGCCGCGGCAGCACCTGCCGAAACCGGAGCAAGTGCGGC
>PTEX01000049.1:221206-355237 GCA_003342815.1 Eudromia elegans
CGGGGTCCCGCGCAGCGCAGCCGCCCCGGGGGGCGGGCGGGGGCCCCGGGGACCCCCCAGGGGCTCCCCGGCGGGTGCCGGCGTTGAAGGTGCCGTGCGGGGCCTGTTGGCAGCGGCGCCGCGATGGGCGAGCAGCGCGGCGGGGGCGCCGCGGGCCGCGTGCGGGCCGCGCTGCGCGAGCGCTTCGGCTTCGAGGCCTTCAAGACCCCCCTGCAGGAAGGGGCGACGCTGGCGGTGGCCAAAGGTGAGGCCCGGCGGGCGCGTCCCTGCCCGTGCCCCGGCACAAACCGCCCTCGCATCCGCACCAGGAAGGGGGGCGATTAGGGCGCTGTGCTCGTATTCCCCCCGCCACGATGCCCCCGCTGACATATGTCAAAGAGGTGAAAACTCTTCACACTGAGCCATTTATAGAAAAAAAAAAAAGTCTTACAGTGACTGGAGCAGACACGGTTGATGCCAGTGGATAATTTCCTTGTGGATAACGTTCCTCTGGGATCCGTGCGGTGCCGCCGTGACCGCCAAGGTGCCGCAGCTGGACCAGGGCGGGGGCAGCAGCACCCGCCTCGGCCGTGGGTCTGCTGCAGACGGCGGTAACAGCCCGGCCGAAAGCGGCGTTCGGTCAGCGGGGCCGCCGAGTGACGCCGTGCGCGCTCGCGTCTCCCTAATCTGGAGCGGTTGCTGCTTGGCACGGTGGTGGTTCCCGTCTACGTCACGTTTTCCATGTGTTTCCACCTCTTGCTATGAGGGATCTTGCTGAACCTCGACGGGATGGGATGAAGGTCTCTCGTGGGATGGGTAGTTTGGTACCTGTGGGCTATCGAGTGAATGAAAGTGGCTCGCATGGAAGGGAATGAGCCTGAATGTGGGCAGGTTGTTCCTTGTCATGCTGGCTGTATGTCTTCAACGTAAAGATGTTTCTATATGTTTACAAAGGGATCATAGATTCTCTGAGGGAAATTTCGCAGGCAGGCAAAGTGTTACGATGTTTTTAGAAACTAAAACGAAGCATCTTTTGTGGGTATGCCACTAGGCACATGCACTGCCAGGCCACTAATGCTGCTTCTCATAGACTTTGTGCCCATCCCTCTAGACAAATCTCGGGGAGGTGGCACCGTCTGGTAGCCTGGAGCTTTTCCTGTTGTCTTTGCAGGTGAGAAGGATGTCTTTGTGTGCATGCCCACAGGGGCAGGGAAATCCCTGTGCTACCAGCTCCCTGCAGTCCTCGCCATGGGCATCACCATTGTCATTTCACCTCTCATTGCCCTGATTCAGGTAACTGCCCTTGCTATCTATGGAAAATCATACTTGCTCTGGCAAGGAATTGATTTTTGGTTCTGTTTTCTCCACTTGTCTCTTTCCCTGCTGTTGTAAGGTGCTCTACAGAAGCACCAAAATGATGTACCTCAAATGGACCAAACTGGATTTTCCCCCGGGACATAATTGCTATTTTACCTGTTAAGTAATAACTCTGGAAACAGTGAAGCTGCCTTTGAAGGCATAATTTGTTCTGCATGAAACTTTTTCATTGCTGGCTTTCTTTCTGTCATAGGTGCTTTAGCAGAAATGCTCTATTTTCCCTTTTCTACTGTTTTATCACTTATAGGGAGAAATGTTTCTCTACAAGAGCAGCAGAAGCAGCACTTAAACTTCTGTGAAGCATCAGTTTAATACTGCGTGATATCTGGTGTTGTAGGTTGCTGTTTTGTTTTGATTCCTCTGTTATCTCTTACAATGTGCACTAAGACTTGGTGACACATCTCAGAAAGCAGTTATAAATAGTGAATTCTTTCCAAGTGAGAGAATGTCTAATTAAGCTTCAGAGGAGTTAGTAGCAGTTTCAGCACAGGCAGTGTTTTTATCATCAGTGAACCAGAAGTGATAAAACAAAACATCCACTCAATTAAAGTTTCTAGATGAAGCACAATGTGTCAGTGACAAATATGCTAAAGTGAGCTCAAAGAATCCTACGTAACAGAGCTGTTGTGAACTCTGAGGTCGCTTCATCCAGCCCTCGGGCAGGGTGGCTACACCCGAGATGATCATGATGCATTTCAGTATAGTCCAATTTAGAGTTTAATCTGTTTGGTTTCTTATAGGGGAGAGTGAGAGTTGACCTTGTGAGCAGAAAGCAGTGGATAATGACAGCAATCTAGTGAGTGAGAGCTGGTGAAGATCAGTGGATATAGACTGAATATCACATACCTTGAAATAAAATCAGCCATATGAAAATTTAGGAATGAGAGGTAGTTAATCACTGAAAGTAACTACTGAGTGAGCTGTTGAAGTATCCATCTTTCTGGATTATTCATGTCTCTTGAAAAGCAAATTGCATTTGTAGCTCCGTGCAATAACGGGCAGATGAATTCCTAAATCCGGCATTCATTTGAATATAATCTCATATTTTTTGATTTTCAAGGCCTGATTCTCATCCAGACTCAGTTCTCTTGCAGTGGTGATTTGCATGAGCCTTCTATTCTGTCTTACTTCAGCTGTGTTTATAAACTTCTTCAGATATTTTGGAATGAAATGTACTCTGTTACTAAAGGGTGGTGTTATTCTTTTTCCATATATGACAACCTGATAGAGTAAATCCTGAGATGCATAGGTGGCTTTTGTTTCAGCTCAGTCTGCATATGACAAGATATTTAGCACGTGTGCAAAGTGTTTTGTAATTTTCCTGATGATGTTCCCAAGCAGCAAAATGACTGTCTCAAAGAGCATGGAGACACCAAAATGCAGGTGTATGGTAGAACTGAACAAATTTGATTACAATTAAAGATAAGGGCAGCTCAAGATGATGTTCTAAATAGCCAGATTGCATGTGGATGTTGTCTTGAGACTCAGTCCTGGAGGTGAAGTTGGGACCCATCTGGATCTTCTCAGTAGTTTTTCTTTGATGATGGTTGGCTTTCCTCAATTCCGTTTGATTTTCTTTTAACTATTTTTTTTTAAATTTATTCATTTAATCCAGGACCAAGTGGATCACTTGCTGGCTCTGAAGATCAAAGCCTGCTCTCTGAACTCCAAGCTTTCAGCCCAGGAAAAGAAGACCATCCTGGCTGACCTAGCAAGTGAGAAGCCCCAAGTAAAGCTCCTGTATATAACGCCAGAGATGGCAGCTGCCTCCTCTTTTCAGCCCACTCTCAACTCCCTGGTGTCCCGAAACCTCTTGTCCTACCTGGTAATTGATGAAGCTCACTGTGTCTCTCAGTGGGGACACGATTTTCGACCTGATTACCTACGACTTGGCACCTTGCGCTCTCGCATACCCAATACGCCATGTGTTGCCTTGACTGCCACTGCCACCAAGCAGGTCCAGGACGACATTGTGGCAGCTCTTAAACTCAAGCAGCCTCTTTCCACCTTTAAGACTCCGTGCTTCAGATCTAACTTGTTCTACGATGTGCAGTTCAAGGAACTCCTGACCGATCCGTATGCAAACCTGAAGGATTTCTGTCTGAAAGCGCTCGAAGTAAAGAGCAGCACTGGGGTAGGTTTTACATTGGGAGAAGGCGGCTGAATTGAACAGCATATTCTTCAACTATGCGGCAGTCAGTGTAGCCCTATTAGGTCTGTGATGGGGAAGGAAGAAGTCCCTGGAAGAGAAGTGTGCACACATGTTTTATAGTTCTTCTAAAATAAAATGTGAAGCTGTGTTCCCTTCAAACAAAAGCAACCTTAGAAATGGGTTGCTCTAAACTAACATGTGTTCAGAATATGCAAATAACATTTCTCTTTTGGTTCTTCTTCTCCCAGACAAAGAGGGTGGGTTTGGTTTGTCTAGTGTGAAAAAATACAATAAGGGTGAACCGAAGCACCTGGAGTGCTGACTTTCCTGCTGTAACACTATTTTCCAGAGAAACTCTCAGCAAGTCATCAGTTTGTTATCTGTAAAGCAGGGAGAGATACTGTTTTTTACCTTGTACACAGTGGAAAAGAACTGAGATATTTGGTGAATATCCCTTCAGCCTCATCGGATTGATGAGAACAGTGTCTGGCTTACTTCTGTGCAGCAGCAGTATCATTTGCTTGTTGGGGAATCAGCTTGGAAAAGAATTTATTCCTGTCCTTCTCTGTTGTCTCTTCTGCACTAGCAACCTTAGCTTTGCAGATGAGCTTACCACAGAGTCCTGTGTTTTCTCTCCTGTCCATACAGGCGTACTCAGGTTGTGGCATCGTGTACTGCAGGATGAGGGATGTGTGTGACCAGCTGGCTATTGAACTGAGCTACCGAGGAGTGAAAGCCAAGGCTTATCATGCAGGTACTGGAAGCTCTGTCTGCATCTCTCAGAAACTGGTAAATTGAACTCTGTCACATTTAAGATGTCAGTCAGAGCAAGCCAGACAGCACATTTCTAGGCCTAGATTGTGGTGCATCAGATGTTGTAGCTGACAGGTCTTTGAAGTACAGGGTTTGCACAGAATGATATTCCCTCCACTCCACAACTTCGACTTGTGCTGCATCTTGCATGGCCTCAGTATCACAGCTTCTGCCTCAGGAAAGTTCTGAATTTTCCTCTCTGAAGAGAGTCAGATGCTGATTTTTTTCTGCTTGGTCCCAGGGCAGTTTAAGCATAAGTAGAGAGGAGTGTGTTTATTAGTATGTTTTTAAGTGGTAGGGCTGGCTTGCAGTGGGGGAGTGGAAGAGGAAGAGAATACTTCTACTTCCTCTTGTTTTCTTATTTATTTATTTTCTCATTTCACTTCCCAGGGCTCAAGGCAGCAGACAGGACTTCAATCCAGAATGAATGGATGGAGGAGAAGATCCCAGTTATTGTCGCAACCATCAGTTTTGGAATGGGAGTAGACAAAGCAAATGTCAGGTGTGTGAGGCTGGGTGAACCACCAGAGATCAAAAACAGTAGTGGGGAGGGAAAGCCTCCATCTCTCTTACCTGGCACATCTGACTAACATGCCTGATCAGCAATTGCTAAATTCCTCTAAAACACAGCTTTTCTACCTTAGAATCAGCAAAAACAATCAAGGAGAGGTTTTGTAAAGAAACTAAGAGAGCACTAAGAGAGCTCAGCTTTTCTAGTAGTCCTAGAAACTAATAAAATGAGAGAAATGCTGCTTACCACACCCTCCAGGATTGCAAGAAAAGCCACCCAGAGAGGCACAGCTGTCTCTTTCACTTCTCTTGATGTTGCCCCCAGAAAGCAGCAGAAAGRAAATTTTCACCTAAAATAGCTTGCAAACCCTCTATTAAAATAGTAAGAACCAGTTTTTGGAAACAAATTTTTGGAGACAAACTGCAAACTTTACAAACTGCAGTGAGGAGAAACAACAATTCACACATGACAATAAGGATTCTAAAATTATTACTCTAGTYCAAAGTTTAGAAACTTTGCAAATGATTTCAGTTGCTGTTCCTATGGGATCTGTTACCGTAATTGCTCTGTATCATTAGAATTCCTGGTATTATCCTTGTACCACATTATAACTGGACTGTATTAGTGCTGCAAGCTGAGATCATGTAGTAGATGAGTCATTTACTAAATCTTCTAGTAACTGAGTAGATTAAACCCAGCTACAATTCACACAACATTCCATAAAGAGCTGATCTCCTACACTCCAAAATCCACATTGACAGCAGAGAGTAACCAAAATGCATAGGGCTGACAAGAGCGAAATCTAACTGAAATGCCCTTATAGCCTAGGTAATTTCCAAGAAATTAAGTTAAAGTGACTTTTTACAAGCTTGCTTTTTTTTTTTTTTTTTTAAAAAATTAAAAGTCTGACCCTGGGAACTAGGCACTGTTGCTTAGCTTTGACTATATGTTGGCAGAATTTTAAGACCTTCTTCATGCAAATGTTTTCAAGTATAAGATCAGGTCTTACAAGTTCTGGTRGCAACTTTTTCAGGATGGAAGGGAAAACAGAGGTGTTGTCTCTTGCTAGAATCAGATCCTCTTTTTCTGGTAATTCAGCTTTGCTTGAGATTATTAATTCCTTCAGTAATCTTCCCAGTGGGGAAGAAATGTCTAGGGCCCTGTTGCTTCCAGACTGACCTGTTTCTGAAATGCTCATGTTTAGAGAAACAGGTTTTATTGAATTTTGCTGTTTAATTTGTTGTCACACCCGTCTGTAGAAAACCTGCCTCTGGGACATGGTGGCTTGCATGAAGTACACAAAGTGATCTGAGAATGTTGCAGCCATGGGTTTCATGTTGTCTTATCACACACAGATTTGTTGCTCACTGGAATATTGCCAAGTCAATGGCTGGATATTACCAAGAATCTGGCAGAGCTGGGAGAGATGGGAAGCCATCCTGCTGCCGCCTCTATTACTCTAGAAATGACCGGGATCAAGTCAGCTTCCTAATCAAGAAAGAGCTCTCCAAAATCCAGGTAGGATCTGCACAGTGGTATCCAGCAGCCTGGGTATGCTGGCTTTGCTTAGATCTGGTTTGCCTCTTACCTGTAGTAATGTCTGAATATGCACAGATTCAGTGCTTATTTTCTGGAGCTGTAGGTGTAGCTGTTGACTCTGCAGCTGTGTGTAGTCCTGTTTCAAGGAATAACAGTAGAGAGTAAAAGGAGGAAAAGAGTTACCAGACTCTGCTAGAGAAGCTTGGGTGAGCAGAAGTGACCTGAGCAGAAATGCAGAGCAGAAAAAGGGTGATATCTGTACCTGTGCTGCACAGCTCTGCAGAGTTAGAGTTGGTTGTTGCTAGAGATGTTAAATCTGTTTGTGATTTAACTGAAGACTACAGTTATTATCCCTCTCTACTTCCAGGAAAAGAAAGGCTCCTTGAAAGAGTCTGACAAAGCTGTGATGACAGCCTTTGATGCCATAGTCAACTTCTGCGAGGAGCTGGGGTAAGTGCATTTCTTTCAAACTGTTTGATTTTGGTGGAAAATTATGTCCTTTCCCTCCAAGGCACTGTTAWGGCTGAGATCTTTCTGCAAGTGTAAGACCAGGAAAAAGAAAATGGTGAATGAATCATCCCATACTTTTTTTTCCCCTGAGTGAAGAAAGTGTTACTTGGTTATCTCTTGCTCCCATACCAGAGTCAGCTGAGCTGTTGGTCTCAGAGGCTGAGTATAACATGGTGATATTAAACTGTGATTCTATTAATTTGAATGTATTTTATTGTAGTGGATTGCCTGTGTTCCAGTTGCCACTTGTTTTTACTCTTTACCATGTCCCCAGTAAGGAGACAGACAAGCTAAAGACCATCACTGTAGGGTGGAAGGCCTTAGCTTTGACATTTCACTGGATGTCAGGGGCTCCACTCTGCAAAATACTAGGTATCTTTGGCTGTCATTGACCTCAGAAGGAGCTGAGGCTGCTTAGAACCTTTCAGAAACAGGCTCAAATTATGGATTTGCCCAATCTAAATGCAGACTAGCATCTGTGATATATTGTTCAGATTTAGTCCATGATTTGTAAGCTGTAATTGCACCAATTGCTAGGCTGGATGAGACATCCAAGCTATAATTTTGCCTATAACAGAGCAGTGTGTGTTCACAAAGTGAACACAGTCAACACTGATCATCTTGCTTTCAGGTCTGCATTTAGTTTCATTTGTTATAGCAGTTTCTAAAGCAACTTGTGCAGGGTGGACGTGGCATGCTCACAGAGGCATAAGAAATACATGTTTTCTGTTTCTGGTGACATTTGGGAAACAAATCCCTTTTTTTAGTGTTGTTCTGTRATAGTCTTACACATGCTAAAGTATGGCACAACATAGTGTGCTGAAAAGCACTGGTATATTTGAAGCAACACTTCTTCCCTAAGGTAAGGTGATTTGAGGAAGTAGCTATTAAGATGCTTCCTGCTTTAAGGGTTTAATCCACTTAGGTGAAATCTAAGCAGCTCTCCTTCTGTTGCATGTCACCTACTCACAGAAAGAATGGCCAGATGGCTGCTCATCTGGGTTTTACCTAAAATGAGAGGCATCTAACCTGTTGGGTTAGATGCTGGTCCTGGAAGTGTCTCAATAYCCGTTTTTCCATCCTCTCCCTCCCCGAGTCCTTACATAGGTTGTCAATAAAGTTAGTTGCAATACTGTTGTCTTGGAATAGCTGTTCATACTGTGAGAGCTGCTTTGGATCAAAGTAATTTTGTATAAGCCAGAAGAGGGTACATGACACTACACAAGACTAAGATGTTCTTTAACCCTRAAACTCTGATCTTGTAAAAATCTAAATAAGAACAAATAAAGACCAACTTCTATTCAGATAGACACATTTTTTTCATGGTATACTTAGGCTATTGCCTGAGCACATCAGGAGAGAACATTTGTATAAGCTGCTTTTGCAGAAGATGCATTCAGATAGACAGGTCACATGGAGCTTTTGCTGGAGAGTCTCTTGTTGTCAAGTTGTAAGCCAGAAGGAAAACACAAAACTGGAGCAGCTGAAGGTATCTTCGGTTTTAGGTGAGGGTTGATGGTTTAACCTCTCTATCCTGTTGTTTTGTTTGAAAGATGAAAGTCAGGGAGAGACTCTGGTATTCAGCTAGTCACACAGTTCTTGAATGCAATTGCTGCAGGTTTTACATTTGCTATGAATTGCAGAATAACCTGCCAGCACTGGGATATGGCACTCAATGCAGGAAAGCTGCATGGGGAGGAATCCAGAGCCTGAAGATGGGAGAGCTTTCCGAGAACACTAGGCAGAACATATCCGCACTGACTGTTGCCTGGCTGCGGCACTCCGAGTGCTGTGCTCGACCTCACTGGTCACACAGGGTTCTACTTGCGCTTTGGAGAGGAGCAGCACCCAAAGAAGGCAGCAAATAAGATGAGAGCRATGATGAGGAGACAGAAGGCACCGATCACCACTAGCCCCCCAAGAGCCCAGTCACTTGTTTCAATCCGTCTCTTCAGGTCTTCCAGAATGGAGGATCCCTCTTGTGCTGGTGTCATGCTGCCTTCCTCCCTGCCAGGGTTAGACAAGAGCGACATCAGCATCTGATGGATCCTCTCTGTGCTCTGAGCAGAGACTCCACAGTCCCAAACCAACAYACAGCCTTTGTGCCTGCAGGCATCCCTCCTCCAAGAGGTAGGCTCCCTCCTCCCAGAATCTAGGGCATAAGCCAGAAGTAAAGATAGCTGAGGCCTCCTTAGCAGGCACATCTACAGAGAAGATGAGCAGAAATCTTTCAGTCTCCCAAGACTTTTGGTAAACAAGATTTTAATTTAATTTAATAATTGAGTCTCTCCCAGCATATTCAGCATGAATCTTTCATCTCTGGAAACTGCATAGTAGACACACAAGAGATTCAGTGGGAGAACATGGCTGATACCTATGKACAGATCTCTAAAAATGAAAATTGGCCACTCTTTTGAATTCTTAAGCTGRATAATAATACAAACCTGTATCTCAGAGGGTTCAACACACTTGTGCTTTCACAAGTATTTTATGCAGTCACCCAGCTCTCATTGTCCCTGGAAAGCTCTCTGCTTTCTAAAGACCATCCAGCATCTCTCTACAACCATCTTGTKGTTTTACTAAAGCTTCCATACTGTCTGCTTCTTAGATGAAGCAAAGAACAGATTATTTCTCACACTCTCACTTATATTACTGCACAGGCCTAACAGAGAAAAATATCTTCGTTATTTCAAACTATTAACACCCAGTTTGCTGTCTCTTATGTCAACATCCTTAACATACTGCCAAAGGAGAGGTTTAGTTGTGCCATATGTGCTTCATCTTCACCAAGTCACCTTTGAATAGGAGTACAATTTTATACAGCAGTTTCCTGAAGCTTTTCTTTGTTTCTAAGCAGACAGAATATTCAGTTAACGCTCTAGTTTTTGGAACAATGGCAAAGCCCCTTGCCCATTCCTTAACCAACAGATACCCAGCACAAGGAAGCAGTTCTGGATAGCTCCCCTTTCCATTTCCAAAGATGCAACCTAAACAGAGAAGCCTCAATACTCACTCTGCAGACCTAGAGGCAGAAGCCCACTGTGATTACACACCCCACAGAGTTCTCCTCTCTCCTGACTATAGTCAGTCCCAAAATAGAAAGATGATAYAGAGTCTTATAAATACCTGAAGCTGATGTGTTTGTGGCGTGCACTGCTTCTGGTGCCTCTGCTGCTCTCGCTCTGAGGGGTCTTGACCTGAAGTGAGAACCCCTTACTGCACCCACAGACTTACCAAGCAACATGGAAATTGCCTATTTGTACTGCAGTAAATGATTAACAGCTGCCTTTCTTGCAAAGGTGTGGCTAATCTAATCAAAGCCCTTGAGCCTACTTAAAAAGGCTTAATTTACCTATAATTTAAACATTTCTTCTCTATGCCTGAGTCTATTCCAGCCAAATCTTGCTAGTTTCTACTATATTCTCTCAATGGGGGTTATTGTAGCTTGTGGTAGAAAAAAGAGGGTTTTGTTCCCTAGCTATTTATGCAGGGTAGGGTCAGCTAAGAGCCTGGCAGTTTGAAAATAAAACTGTGAACAAGACTGCCCTCTAGTCCAAACTTCACCATGACCATTAGGGTAGGTACATTTGCTGCAGAGCCTTGCCCAGCTGTTAGCTGCAATAAAATGGACTCTCTGTTGCTTTCTTAACTGAGGAAGATCAGAGGGAAGATCCTGTAAATAAAAATTCCTGGACAGAGACATATAAAATATATAAAAGTCTAAAAAAGGTGTGTAAAAGAAAACTTCTGTCACAAGCCCAGCAGATGACTTTGAAACCAGAAGGATGTTACTGAGCGGAGCTATTCCATGAAGTTTTAAATGCTTCTGCTGGAGAGGCTGGCCTCGAGGTTTTTCATGGAAAGAAACTATTTCACTAGGGATATTATAATGAAGTAACTGTTTCACCTTGCAGTTGCTTCCAGGCTCACTGCAGCTTTTACAATGTGTACAAGAATGACTGGGTTTSAGGAAGTCTTACCTCAGTCTGGGCCCATCTGAGTCTTCCTCTCCTTTCTAGAACAGAGAAGATAGAGCCTCACTCCAGCTYGGGGTGTTCTAGACCCCTTTCTGTGGAGAATGGGTGACACCAGGTGGGTGACACCAAAAAGACCTACACTTGTGTGAATATGTGCAGGAACTCAGGCTATCTTGCTTTTATTTATTTWTTTTTTTCCCCAGTCTACAGAAACTCAAGAACTGTAGAAAAATGATCAGAAATTTGTTGGGCATCTTTCTGGCCAACCTGATCTTTTGCATACCAGAAGTTAGCAAAATAGAGTAGTCAAACACTTATGCAGATGCATCCGTTGCATGAATAGTCCTCCTGAGTATACAGTATGAAATGCTAAGCAGAGCAAGCCTGCAGAATCAACCCAGGGAACCCCTGCTCTGCAGTGTCACACGCTCGATGGCTCTTCCTCTTCCCTGGAAAGGCACCTGCATTCTTCAGAGCCCTGCTTCATTTTTCTCCCCTTCTCTTTTCTATGCTGTGTTTATCTTCTGCTTCTAATTCAGTAACCAGCAGTGGCAGAGATAAGAGAGGAGCTGTTTCCTCTGTCCCGCTGCCCGCTGTCTCTCCCTGGTTTCACTCGTAGCACGGCCAGCCAGCATTGTGGCTTTTCATGCTGAGATAAAGGCAGCTCTGAGCTCGTCTCTGGTGACAGCAGCTTGTCAGGCACTGATGTGTTTCCAACCCACAGAACTTCCTTCTGGCTCCTCTAGCACAGGCCCATTGCGTGCTGCTGAAATGTTTCTCACTGGGATCCTGTTAATTCCTCTAGCTGGCATGTCTAGCACCGGTTAGGAAGGAAAGCAAGCTCTGTTCTTTCACAGGGCTTGTGATATAATTAAGAGAAAGGTCTGTTAAATTGAGCCTACTACCTGCAAAACAGGGGTTTCAAAACATCCTGTCACCTTGACTGTCGCTTCTCTGTAAATGAAAAAAGCAACATATCTGACAGAGGGGTTACAGCATGATGCATCTTTAAATGTTAATTAGAGTAAAGTGATGACACGCTTCAGCTTATCCTACCCTGACATGTTTGCTGGGAATGAAAGCTTTGGAATGGCCTAATAAAAAGGAGTCCTTTGTTAGCCTGTGCATGCAGCAGCTCTGGGGACTCTTCCTTTCATTGGCAGTTGTCAGGCTGGGGCTCAAATCTTTGCTCTCTTAAGAACGTGCCCATCTCCTGCTGGAAAAATCTTAATGTTTAAACTGGCTTCTGGGATGCAGATTTATACCATTGTGCAGCTGTACAAAAGTGCAAAATGCCTACATCTAGTTTCTTTGAAATGCACGTGCGATGTATACATAAGTTACTGATGCAATGCTCATTTTACTAATCCAGGTGCAAGCATCAAAAAGAGGTTTCTCTACAAAGTTTTCTCTATGTTGTTCCCCCTGAATTATGAGAGGTATTTAAAAGCCCATGGCTTAAATACTTGCTGAGTTTGCTCTCTAGTTGGAAGCTGGCTCTGGTATATACATGCGCAATCCCTTTGGCTTAGTAGTCTCCCCACAAGGTTAGAAGATGGATTATCTACGTGCATGTAGATGACTTGAGATGACTGATTTCATGTTACCGTGTAACTGTTTAGGGCTGGAATAAATACCAGTAGCCTGTGATATTGATCCTCCTGCTATAGCCCTATACTTTAGAAAAATCTCTTTCTAGAGTTAACCAAAATACAAACCAAACACACACAGTGGCTGCAGCATGGAAAAGGGATTTATTTGCACTTGTTAAGAGCAGCTGTGCAGCCCATTCTTGGCTCTGCTTGGTGAAAACGCAGCTGTCAGCTGCTGCTGCTGCTGCCCACCACGCTGCACGTCACCTCTGAAATGCCTTGGTGTATGTCAGTAAACACACCTGCAGCACAGTGCTCATGTCCAGCAAAATAAACTGCGCCCAGAGCAGGGAGTCAGGCACTCAGGTCCCACCCGTGACAGTGTAAATTTGTGCCTCCCCTGTGACTCCCATGCTCTGTAGAGAAGATTCACCTGCAATATGCAGAAAGAGCAGAACTCCTGAAGGATCCGAGTGGCACGGAGAGGATGAGTGGCAGAGAGCATGCCAGTAGTAGAGCAGTCAAATTAAACTGTAATATTTGTAATTTTTTCCCCTTTTGCCTTCATCTTTCTGATGACAACTGATATTGCACACAATCAAATTGTTCTCTTTGGCTGTTCCACATCCTTGTAACACAGAGGAAAAGAAGCAGGGAGCATTTGTGACTCAGCTTGGCACCTCGTCCCAGAAGGTTGGCTCTGCTCTCGGCAGACACCTAAACGTCTGTGCCTTGTGGTGCACGGCTTTTGAGAGAGCAGGTTTGGGCTCCATCCGAGATGTCCTGAGCGCACGCACCTCCCAGGGATGTTAGTGGGTTTTGCTAGTGTCCTCCATCATCCTTCGGTTAGTTGCTTGCGAGGAGGGTAGGGGCTGCCCGGCCACGTGGCAGTTTGTTCTCTGCTTTGGTCTCTGGCTCCACGGGCGCATCAGGAGTCCTCGGCCGGCCCGGCTGCAGGGTTGTCACGGGGAAAGTGTGTCTGTTCTCCTGCCAACACGTGTCCATGCCTCCCACTCCACCCCAGCTGAGGGAGCCCGTGATGGCAAAGTGACATTAGCGTTACCTTCGTGGTCACGCCGTGGAGCCCGGCAGGAAGAATGAAGTCCAGGCTGTGATTTCTGGTCCTCTGAGTCATGTTCATTAATATTGTTATTGCCATATTCGACGAGTTAGTGTAAACAGCCATTCCCGGGGGACTGAATCATGATGTCCACGCGTGTCCTTGGTCACGGCAGCTCTTGTTGTACCTCAGGGACGCACAGCTGGGCGGACTTGCATCTTCCTCCGCCTGTGGTCAGGACGTCCATCACAGCTACAGCAGCTATAGCAGCAGCAGCTGCAGGCGATGACCATCATCACCAGAACAGTAACTGGAAAGAAGGAAAAATAATATTGATCCACGACATTGAGGGAACATGGGAGAATTGCCCTGTGATTCCTCTAAGTTGTTTTAGGAACAGCATAATGAGCAAGGCCTGGTTTCTTGCTGATTTTTTGCCCTGTGTCCTTTACCTTCCTCCTTCCAAGTTCTTCCCCTCTTGTAATAGTTGTCTATTGAGCTGGACAGATACCAGCACGTGTCAGGTCTCAGTAAGAGCCATAGGGTTTGATTGGCTTGTTAGTGCCCCTGCTCACTGGCCAGCTGGCCTGCAGTGGCTGAGCAACCAGTTACAGTGACTCCCCCAGGGCCTTTTCAAGCAATGAGCCAACCTGCTGGTATCTGCATTAGACATAATAGCCAAGGCTTAGTTTATCTGGAAGAGAAAAAGACGACACGTCGAACCCTTCCAAATGCATTACGAGCACGTGCGTGTGTGCGTCTGCGTTCCTTAAAAGCCTGTGGTTGTTAAAAGCTTCCCGGTAACCTGACCGGTGGGGAGGAAGCAGCTGTAGGGAAAAATAAAGAAGGAAAAGCAGGTGTGCCTGGTTCTGGATTCCAGCGCGGGGAGGAGCGTCCCGCTGGCTGCACACCCTTCCTCCGGGCGCCGCGGCGGCGGGGAGCACTGCGTGCCTCGTGGAGGGGCAGGCCCTGCCTGCCTTCCTCCTCGTTTTCCCACTGCTTAAGCCATCTTCCTCCTCCCCAGCCCACGCAGGTCCTTGTTGTTCCTTCCACGTCATCGGCACATGGCAGCAGGAGGGCTCTTGCTGTGAGCAGAGGTGAGCAAACACGCTCGTTTGGAGCATCTGCTTCCACCGAGGGAGGCGCAGAAGGGACACTTGGTGGCCTCTACCTGAGTGGTTTCATCTGGCAGGGAGGTCTCTCAATGCCATTTGTCACAAACCACCTCAAAGCAGTGCAGCAACGTGAGGTTGGTTAAATATTCCTGGTTAATATTTGAATAGAGGAGTTATATTGCTGCCTGTGATCATCTGCGTGTGTGCAGAGACACTCACTGAACACTAAACCTGACTTAGAAACTAAACTGGGCTCTAGAGCTCAGTCTGAAAAACAACGGCTGGAAACACAACCTGCCACCAGAACCTGAGAGCCTAAAAGAGAAGAGAGACCCCAACACCCCTTTGCCTACATGGATAAACTCACCAATGAACAGCAGAATGACACAAAAAGACACGATCTCCACGGGGTCGGCCCTGGGCAGCCGCTGGAGCTTAAGGAGAAGCTTCTCCCCAATGACTTGCAATTCCTTCAGAAAGCCTCCGGAAGACATCCTGGCTCCCCCGCTTCAGGCTCTGTGCTGTACAAAGAAACAAACAGAGGGAGGATAAAGCTTTTCACGGGCTAATGCTCCGCTGCTGCCAGCCTTCTTATAGAGCTCGCTGGGGATCACAAGTAGAACAAGTTTGTCTGGTCTCAGTCCTCGCTCCCAGTAGCTAAGGTGGAGGGCTATTAACTGCCTGCACGGTCTGGCGCTGTTTGCATTTCAAAACTGGGCTTTGAGGGTTGTTAGGACAGTTGCACTGTTACACAAGGGCAAAAATATGGTATTTCTCCTAAAAGGACACCTGTGTCAGCAAGCATGGAGCTGAAACCAGACAGGGGCTCCCCTGGGCTTTCTCCCAGTGATAAGAGTTGACTTTTTAGTCAGTTGTCTTCTAGAAAGCCCTGCAATTCTAACTCAAACTGTGTTCCAGATAGGCTGTTCTGGTGGTACCTGGGCTTTGCTTGTTCTCCACTGAGTAGCTTACAGTAGATGCCTTCAAAGACTCTATAGCTCCAGCTACCATACCATTAAACTCTGGCTTTATCAGCCAGTCTTTGTTGATAGAAACATTTAAAATCTGTATCTCCTGTATCAGGAGCTATTACTAATTGACATTATTAGCCTAGTCAAAGTTAGATACCTCAGTTTGGTCACCAATATTTGCTGTTCTTGCCCCCCCATAAGAAAAACTTTGCAAGGCAACACAATGAATAAAGCTTGCAGGAGAGGTACAGAAGGTAAAACTTTACTTCAGTCAGTTGGTGGAAGAGATGATTAGGAAAGATGCAGAGTCTTGCCTAAAWGAAGCTTTTGCAGATGGATTAAGCCTCTTATGCCGTTAAATTTCCTAGCTTGGGCGTGTTGTAATAGTCAACATAGTTTTATGGAAGTTAAACACTGCAATTCAATTTCCTTTTTTTTTAGTGGTAGCACAAAGGCAAAAGACCTAGACCGCTCCCCAGAACAAGCCAGGAGTTCCCTAGTGCACATCTGGTTTGGTTACCCAAACAAATGGATGCTTGGAGTTCGGTTTTTCTAAACACACTGAGGACTGAGAGAGACCTTGGCTGCTGCTTTGCATGCTGGGCTTTAACACTGCAGTGCCAAGTAAAATGACTTTTTGTATGTTTATGCAACGCAGAAAGGGTTTTCTTTGTTCTTTTAAACCCAAGCGACGGAATAAAAATCGGAACCAGCTGGTTTCTTCGGAATGGGCGTGGATGGAAAACTAGCCCCACAGAGGCTTAGCAGGGAGGCCGAGCTGGGGCCTTTTACCTTGAAAAAGGTCATTTTTGAGACTAGGGTTAAATAGTTGTTTCCGGATGGTCGCCCCACCCCGAGCAAACAGCTCYGGAACGGGCTGCTCTTGGCTCTGCACAGGGCTGTGGGTCCTGGTGTGAGCCAGTATCCAGCTTCATTCCCATTCTACGGGATGGTGGCGCAGGCAGAGGTGACATGATCTGTGTTTCTTGCTCTTGGCTCTAAAAGAAAACCTGAAGTGTATTTCTCTATATTTCTGATTATAGCAATCTAAACATGTTTCTTGTGGGTATTTCTGCCTGCCTAGGAGCTCTCCTGGAACRGTGCGGCTGCATCGGGAGCAGCGTGTGCAAGAACCTCTGAATTTGGGTGTGAAATGTGAAAATTACTGATGAGAATTGCTTAACCYCTTGTAGGTGAACAGGGTGCCCAGTCTAAAGCAACAGGAGCTTGTCTTGATTCTCTCACCTAAGTAATGGACATTCCTCCGCCCATGGTGCCTTATCCGGCTCAAAGCGAAGCAGTTTTTATTGCAACCCTCACAAGGAATATTGCTTGTTTACCTTGGTTTGAGCTCCTTCAGGGAGGAAGCCTGAACTGCAGTGGCTGGTGCAGTGTCCGATGCACCCGCGAGGGAGCAAATCCTCTCCCAGCCACCCGGGTGCTGGTACCCAGGGCTGGCGCCGCTCTGGGGTCTCTGCCTGCGGAGAGCAGCGAAAGGGTGATGGATAAATCAGTTTTCCTCAAAACAGACAAACCAAAACACAGAAGAAATGTATAAGGTCCCCCTCTCCCTGGAAAGCTGTTTGCATTTGTGAACTTTTGTATCTTCCATTCTACTTGTGGCTGAAGTCTTCGCTCAGAACCAGTTTTGATCCCGATCTTATTCCCATCCATTTCACCAGAACCAAGATCTCTCCCTAAAGAGTACCAGCAAGGTAAAGCTAGTGCTGACTGTGTGACTTGAGGCAGATGCATGAGGCAGCTTGTTTTATCTCCCTCATCTACAACACCGCAGCAAGGACGTTACTTACAGGTTTCACAGTTGAGTCAGAAGAAGGAATTGATTTTTTTCATTATACCACATTCAAGTGAGCTCCCAGGTTGCCAGCAGTCCTCGATGCCAGGTGCTGCAGGAGATCTGGATGAGGCAGTAACTATAATAATTTCCCATCATAAAAATGGGAAAATCTTGAAACGATYTGGGGCTGTGGGCCTTAGCTGGCAGTTTATTTTCTAAAACTGCCCTGAGATTCTAGAGCCTTGGAACAGCCCCCAGGTTCTGTTGGGGACTGGGGGCTCACAGGTCCAGGGGAGCTTGAAAGAAACACAATTCCCTGCCCGGGATCTTCTCCGGCTGCAGCTGGGAATAAAGGGAAGCGAAACGACGGATTGGTGGCAGCAGCTCGGACCTTCCTGCCGGGCCGGTGCTGTGGCWGTGTGGAATTTGTGGCTGCTTCTTTTAGCTGTTCTTCAGAAGCATCCCAAGAGCCCAGCGAGGCTGCAGCACCTAATGCCTCTGCTGCCCTCCGTGCTGCAGGGCCAGCAAGGGGAGAGAGTAAAACCAAGCTTTTMATCTGTGTTTCTTTTTGAGAAATAAGGCAGAATCTGCCACAAGCTGTTAGCCTTGCTTGGAGAGAGCGCAGGGGGTAGCACAGACCTTTGAGGAGTGCTAATATTTGGTTTTAAGGCATATTCATCCTGCTGGGSCTGCTGAATAGAGCTGTGAAAATTGCTCTGATAGCACCAAGAATATCCTTATCCTCCTGCTCTGCTTTAATGGACTTGGGCCATACTGAAGTACTCATAGGTGTCGATTGCTCAGCCTTTCTGAGAACGAAGCCATTTATTAAAATGCTTCATTCTAGATATTGAGACAAAAGCTCTGGTMAGGGCATTATGGTCCCGCAGACTGATTGCACATGGTAGCTTCTGCRTGACAACCAAGAAAGCTTTGGGGTGACATGGGTCCACATCCCTCTGTCTGCCTTAGGCTAGTCAAACTGCTATCACGGTTTTGGAACCAGTGAAATTTAAACCGTTTTTTGAGTGTTTTTGGTGGGGAAAGCTGCATTCTTCCTGTGTGTCCATGCAGGTGCATCAAAGAACTTGGAGGGAGTGCAGAGGAATGAGACGCTCGTTTAGTCATAACCACGGTTATGGTTTCAGCAGCCTATTCCAGCATGACAAACACGAATTTCAGTTTGTGGTTAAGCCTCGGGACTGCAAGTTAGGAAAGGCAGGTCCTGTGCTGGGCCTGCCCCCTCCTCCGTGGCCGTGTGACTTGGGGTAAGTCATCCCATCACTCTGTTGCATCTCGTCGTCTCTGGGAAGCAGGAGGATACGGAACCACCATCACAGGCTGTCTCCATGTCTCCAAACGGTCTCAGAAGCTCAGATAGAAAGGAAGCAAGTCCCTGGTTTTGTTACAGCTGCCAAAAGCAACGGCCTTTGCTCACTAACTGCTTSTCAGGCTTCGGTTGCTGCTTGTGTAGTTATGTCCTGTAGGGTTTTTCTCCTGATGTGACGTGTTGGTAGCGGTCTGAAGCTGCCAGCACCTCTAGTCTGATGCGGCAAGTCCCTGCAAAGGTCAATTTGATGTCCATGGTGCCCGTTCCCATGTCGGAGAGGCTCCAGAGCCCTCTTGAGCCCTCGTGGTGCTTCGAGCATCCTCGCTGCACAGCTCGTGTTTTTCCAGGACTCTGGTTGTGGAGCAGCAAATGCTTCTTGTTGCTYGCAGACAAGTCAAAAAAGGTTGATTGGACCAGGACCAGTGCAGGGATGAGAAGCATCTAGGGACTGGAGTAGCTGATTTGGTTGGAAATCGCACTAGGTATTCCTGGCCCTCCCAGAAGGAGGCTGCTGAGCAGCTGAAAGGCGAGGGGATATCTTTTATTTCGTCTAAAACTGCAGAACAAGCAGCATTTCTGAGGAACACGAAGGCCCCCAAGTCTCGAGCAGTTCCCACCAGCTTTGTTCTCGGTTCCTGAAACGTGCTCCTGATTTCGGATGGATAAGGTCTGCGGTGCTTCCTGTCCCCAGGCGGCCACGGGCCGCGAGGAGGAGGAGGCCTTACCCAGTAGATGCRTTTTGGCAACGGAGGCAATGATCCCCGTACGATTGTTTATTGTTCTAAGTCCCTAACRTGCTTCTGGGATGAAAAGAGCTATAGAAATGCAGTGGTATTATCGGAGCAGGGTTTCCCTCGTCGTTGTTAATGCATCATTTGCTGGCGTGGCCGTAGTTGACCGGCCACATGAATCTTAACTGTGGTTCACAGGCAAGGCCCTTTTTTTCCTAAAACAGGAGCGAACGGAGCCAGCCAGACCTATAATCATTCCCCAGCCGATGAAAATAGTTCCCAGTATCAAGAGAATTCATTTTTTAACAGCACACACCCAAAYTGCAGTAAATTGCAGTTGAATGCCAGGGGAGAGAAGCTTTGCCTTTGCTTGCTGGTCTGGAAAAGAAGGCTCCAAACTCACTGAGATGATAMAGCAGCCCCGACCGGCTGCTCGTTTGGCTGATACACCCTGTCATCTCTGCCACCCACTATTTGGAGACTGGTTTTGAGGTAGCARTGTAAATGGCTCTTTCCTCTCCCACAACCTAGTATTAGACTAATATAAAAAGGTACCGGACGCCCTGCAGCAGCAGCCTGGGTGGCTGAGCCCCTTGGCTTTCTCCACCCCATCTCCCAAGCAAAGGCCTCCAAAGCCCAGGAGACGACTCCTCCCTGCCAGGCCCATAGTGAAGAATGGGGAAACCAAGGCACAGAGCCATGGGGTGTTCTCCAGCGAAAGGAAAAGGTCAGTTTTAAAAATAAATCGGTAGCTGTTCTACAAGGGGACTTTTTTTAGGCCCAAGCATTGCTGCTGCTTGAATTTCGCCTGAAAGTCCATTCTAACATTAGCAAAATAACCGTTTCCCAGCAAGCTGATAGAGGAGGAACCGTGGGCCTATGTAAGCTCYGTAAATAGTTACTTCTCAAACGTGCTGGCAGCTCTCAGCAGTTTGGGGCTGGAGGGGAGGCWTGTGCGGCCCCGCTGAGAGCACTGGAAATATCTTCCCCATCGTCTTCCAGCTGCCTCCGCGGCCCGTCCTTGACTGCTCGGTAGGTCTCAGACACCACGTGTGTTTCCGAGATGGTAACGCTCTAATCTCAGGACAGATGTCGCCTGGGCGCAGGAGCTGCAGAGCGCGGGACGCGGCGGCTGCTTCCTCAGTGTGGGAGCACGTGGACCTTTGGGCACGGACTCACAGGATGGTTGAGTTGGAAGGGACCTCTAGGGATCAGCTAGTCCAGCCCCCTGCTGCAGCAGGGACGTGCAGAGCAATCTGGGTGAGTTTAGTAGATCTCCAGAGAAGGAGCCTCCACAATCTCTCTTGGCAGCCTGTGCCAGGCCTCCGTCACCATCACAGTAAAGAAGTTCCTCCTCACATGGGCATGGAACTGCCTGGGGTYCAACTTGCACCCATTACCCCTTGYCCTGCCACTGGCCACCACCAAGAAGAGTTTGCCCCCTCCTCCCTACATCCACCCCTCAGGTATTTGTACATATTGWCCAGATCCCCTCTCAGTCTTCTCCAGGCCAACAGCCCCCCTCGCTTACTCTGTCCCCACGCGAAGGACGCTGCAGTTTCTCAGTCATCCTCGTCGCTCCTCGCGGGCCGGCTCCGCAGGGGCCGTGTTCCCCACGGGCTCTGCTCCATCAAGCCCTGCTTATTGGGCGCCTCCTCCTGCCCTGGAACCGCTCGTGCTCTTCTCGTGCAGCTCGTGCCTGGCTGCTCCCCTCCAGACATGTGTTTCCTATTGCCGATCCCGGCCCCCGCGGGCGCCCGCTGCAGGGGCTGGACAAGCCCCCAGCCAAAGCCATTAGGATTTTCTTCCCTCATGGAAAAACTTGGCCTGTTTCTCTGCATCCCTCCCCCTGCCCTCCTCCCCTTGCTCCCTCCTCCTCATTTTCCTCCCCTAAACTTTGTTTTTCCCGTGCTTTTCCCRAGACACCATCTTAACTGCAGTGAATGGCCCCAGCACCCTGGCTCGGTGGGGACTTTGCCAGGTCCCCTTGGGGCCCCGGGCTCTTAACCAGGGCTGCTCCCGCAGGCGGACCCAGTYCCGCCTTCGCAGGACACGGACGTCAGAGGGATTTGCCCTCCTTTCCACCTTAATGCGGCCTGGAGAGAAGTGGAAATACCTGATCCTTAGCATTCCTGCACGCGGGCACGGATGGGATTGGTGAAGGAGAACGGCCTTCCTGCCTCTTCTCCCTGCCCGCCCGTGAACCACTGGGCGCCCGAGCGCTGCTGGATGAGGCCCAGGCTCTTGGCTCAGCGCTGGGAATGCGGTATTCCTCCCAAGAGAGGGACTGGATTCAAACAGGGCTCCCACCATCAATCCCCTTCCCAGCCACCCTCCTCTTATCCAGCAGGGCCGGCTGGGGGCACCGGGTGGTCTCAGGTATTTGGGGGCTCCTCCTTCCCCCTTCCATGCAGTCAGACCAAACAGTCTTCTCTTATGTTAAGTAACCCCAGGCCACGTACGTGAACAAATGCATCCCCTCCGAACACTGTTTTTAGTCTGTTTTGAATAGTAAACCAGCATGATACATTAGCTGAATATTTTTTTAAATGCTCTCATTAGAGAGCTGTGCAAAAGCTCTTCATTTCTTTCTATTGCACACAGATGCTTAACGTGCACCGTGCGTTAGTGCCCCAGCYGGGGTTTGTTTTTCAAGCCACAACTCGGCTGCAGGGAGGAAGGAGAGGCCGGGGCAGCAAGAGCAGCCCTGGTGCAGCAGAGCAGAGCGGTGCAGGATGCCCCTGCTTATCACCTAAGGACAAATTCTGTAACAGCAGCAGAGACCAGCGCGCGGCCGCTCGAATCAGCAAGCAAGCTGATACCCCCGAGCCGCTGCCGAGCCCGCAGCGCGCTGCAGCCCCATTAGAAGCCTTCCCCTCTCGCCGCTTCGCCCTGCGGGTCCCTGCAAGCGCTGGGAGCTCTGCCGAGCTCCGGAGGCCCCGGCTCCTCGCTCCAGTAGCTGCCTGCGAAGGTGCCGCGCGGGAGCAGACGCCAGCGAGAGCTCAGCCTTACCCCAGCCGTGCCCCGCGCCCGCTCGCCTCGCCGCGCGGTCCTTCTGCTTCAACTTTCACGTCATCCCTGCCCTCATCGGGGCTCCGCGMGCGCCGGGCTCCGCTCTGCTCCGCTGCTGACAGCCAGCTGTTGTCTCGGCCCTTTTTTTTGTTATGGGTTGTCCTGGAGATCCGAAGTTTCATGTTACTGCGTGTGCCAGAGAGGGCGGGCGGGCGGCGAGGAGCCACCCGAGCCGCGGGTACAAACTCCCAGCGCCAGCACTTGTTGCTCGCTTCCTCCGCCCAGCTCCCCCTAGCAAATCGCTCCTTATTTTCCCTTTAATTGCATCTTTTTCCAGCGCAGGGGTTTGGATCTCTCCTTGCAGTAGCGTGGGGCTGCAYTAAGGCAGTTCACTTTGCTCCACGCTGCCTGCGTTTCTTTCCCTCTTTTCCCTCGTGTCTTTTTGAAGGACTCGCCGGGGGAGCGTCTGCCGCGGACGGGGGAGCTGGGACGGTGCCGCAGTGGGGGGAGTTTGCTCCGTGCCCTTGGCAAGTCACTCGCTGTCCCTTGTTGTTCCCATTCCGTGTGCTGGCGAGAGCCGGTGCGCGCGGGCTCCTCTCGGAGGGCTGGTGAGGTTAGAAAGGATGCAGACAAGTGCAAAACGCTGCTGCCTCCTCTGCCGCACGGTTTGCATGCCCAGTCGATGGAGTTTCTTAAATGCTTTTTGTTCAGCAGTTACCACCTTCCTACCTAACTCCTCTTTGTATAAGGTTTATCTTTTTAATGCTCTGGTTTCTTGGCCAAGACTTGCTGGGTTTCCAGGACCTCTTCCCACCAGACCGGGAACCCCCTTCCTGAACTCAGAGGAGGGGACACTTTTTTCCAGGGGTGTTTTGGTAGAGGCAAAGCGACTTGCAGGAGGCAAGTGACTTTGTGGCCTTCCTGACGGTCCATTTGTTTGCATGAATTGCAGGAATCAGGCTATGGAATAGGGCTACTACAGAAATAAGTAGGGGACACGGTGCAGACACCCAYGTGGTCAGTGCGGCGCTTGCCTGAATTTTTTTGCCACGGGAAAAAAGAAACACATTAACAAAACTTGATTGTTTTCTGGTTTTCATCCTATCCCATGACGTAAAACTAGGGTAGGATCTTCCAMATGAAGATTTTTCTCTTTTTTTTGACATTATTTAAAGACATGGCCAGCGCCTGCGTCGTGCAACAAGAGCAGGAGAGGCAACTCATAAAGTTGCCTGTGGAAAGGCCCGAGTGAGTTTAGGACGTGGCTAATGGTACAAACTGCCAGCAGTTGATGCAAAGCAGATCTGCATCCCCCGTGCACAGTCAGCCATGCGGGGGACTCGGGAACTTCCTTGGGAAAAGTTTCTCCCTCCATGTATCAGCGCAGGAGGAGCTGGGTTATCTGGATTATCCTTTAGGTGCACGATGAGTGCGCTGCAATATAGGGACAGGGCCTGGCCACTGCTATGGCCTCAGGCAGCTCCGCTCCSGAGCGGGCACTAATGAGGACGGCGGCCTGTTTTCCTCCCCTGTTTTCCTCCCCGGGGAACAAAAAGCCGCCTTGCAGCTCGCTGACGTTCCTGTTCTCCCGGCGCGCCGGGGCAGGACAGGCAGCGCCAGCAGTTCTTTGGGAAAGGCAGCACAAGGGGATCGAATGTGTCGCCGCCGTCCCCCCGCCCTGCCTGCGCTGTGAAAGGAGCCCTTTCTCCGCGCGGGAGCCGAGGGTGAGTCAGTGCCGCGCCGCAGGGGGGGATAAAGGAGCTTTGTCGGGGCCCTTTGCAGGCGTTCGGTGCCGCACGGCGTCACCCCGGGCCCGGCGCCGCGTACCTGGGCGCTGCCGGGGCCGTCGCACGTGGCCGCTCACGGCTCCTCACCTCGGTCTAGAGCTGCTGCTTGGCCTAAGAACCTCCAGCGCCGGCAAGGAAGGAGCCCACACGGCCCTTCCCCGGGCTGGGGACGCTTGGAGGGACACGCAGTCACATCACACAGAGCCCCACCAGCCTGCAGTGGTTACCCAGCCTCCTGGGTCCAGCCTGGCCTCAAGGAGTTTCTACTGCGAGTAAAGGAAGCGTTTGCTCACCTCTACTCTCCTCCTCCGTGAAGCATTGTGTGCAGCAGGTCGCTAAGCCAGCGAGGACAGTCCTTGGTAAAGGTGGCACRTCGGCACTCGGATCTATCCTGCAGGGAAATAATTCTCCTGTTGCTGCAGGATTTGGTCTCCAGCGCCTGGTGAAATGGGCATCCCTGGGCATCCGGCGTCAGGATTTTAATTAAGACATAACTGACCATCCCTGCTGTGAAATCCAAGTTAAAACAACACAACAAAACTCAACTGCAGCGGCTTGCTGGAAAGGGTGACTGCCTCCTTCATTCTGCAGCAAAATCACTGGTTTAACCAAGGGTTGTTCGGGAAGAGAAATCATTTCCTGCCTGTATCACTAATGAGCATGAGGCTGTCACTAATTTTTATTTTTCACATAACCCAAAACATTAATGGCTGCCAGAAATCTTTGGAGATTCTTGGAAAAGTTTCATCGTCTTCATGTGCCCGGTTTGCTGAGGCTCRTAGAGCTGTTGTGCAATGCTGTATGAGCAAATGCATTGTTTTTATACAATTTTCATGGCTGTTGAACTCTAGCAGAACTTGGACTTGAAGCAAGCTGAGAACCCAAACGTCCTTTGCTGAGCAGTGCTCCCTGTTACCTTARTCCAGGCTTTATTTCTGTGACTTTATGTACTTTCCTGCCCTTTCAAWCGTAGATTTGTTCACCTGCAAACCACAAACGATAAAACTGGAAGCTCTCCAGTGTGAAATACATGGGTATATTCTAACGTCTGGGGCCCAGGGACCAAAATGACTTCTGTACATATTTATCTTAGAGCCATTCTGATCAGGCAGGGTTTACATTGGATATATTTGGCCTGCAGTACCGAATTAATAACTGCGTGTTTATTCCACTAYGGGTTTGGTAGATCTCAAAAGCTGCAAGTGTTTTGCAGAGGAGGCTGATGCCTCTGTTTGTTTTACACGTGGGGAAAGCGGGCACAGAGCCCTTAAGCAGGGTGCCAGGGCCAGACCTCCCAGTGCTGCTSTTGGGTTTGATCCCTCTGTTTCTTGCAGGAATCAGCATTCTCTGGGAAAAAAAAAAAGACTCCAAGTCTTCATCCAAAGACAACCTGTGCTTGGAGGTCAGAGGTTTCCATGAAAATAACTACCAGGTCCCTTTCCCTTTGGTCTCCTAGATGTCGCCACGCTGCCATAGCAAAGTACTTCGGCGACGTCACTCCRCCTTGCAACAAGTGCTGCGATTACTGCAGGAACCCGGCTGCAGTGAAAAGGCAGCTGGAGTCCCTGGAGCGCTGCAGCAACAGCTGGAGCAAAACCTGCATCGGCCCCGCCGGCTCCTCCTGGGATAGTTACGATCCGGAGCTCTATGAAGGAGGGAGAAGAGGCTGCCGAGGTTTTAGCAGGTCTGTATTTGGTAGCTTAAGCTCAACTCACATGAGCTATCAGAGGGAAGAGAGCATCTTCCAGCTGCAGGCTCTGCCACTCCTATTTTTAGCACACGTTTCTGGTATTTGCCTGTAACTTTCTGGCAGCAGGAGCTGGAATTTAGTTTTCCACGTGCTTTGGCGGCCTTGATCAAACACATTTCTCAGGGTGMCAAAAGCTGCTTGATTGAAGAAGCGCCCTGCAGAATGTAACGGGTTAATAAGCAGAGAGAGGTGGCCTGGCCGGTTGCAGCCGTGGAGCAGGTCAGGCAGGATGGGATCTCCCTGCGTGCCCTGCTGTGAAGCTCTGCCATGTGGCCCAGCAGCTGCCCCAGTGCTCTGCTTTGTTCCTACAGCTGCAGAGTTGCTGTAGTCTTGTTCCTGAGGCTAGTCCAGCTGAGCGGTACGTGTGACCGGGCTGCGTTTGGTGCCAGGACTTGAGAAGTTGTTGCTGTACAACACAGTCTGCCACTTGGCTTATTGAGGCTCTACGTGACTCGCTGGTAGMATTTCCTCAGCAGCTCTCCTGGTTGCCAGTCTTGTGCAGTTCTGACTTGTGACACCTGGAAGTTTGGGCTGTGACCATGGTAGAAAGCTGTAAAATCTTGGGCTGTAAAATCTTGAGCTGCATCTGGGGAGAAAAAGGCCCAAGATTTCAAAGCGTTGGGAAAGGTGTTTTCGTTTAATAGATGAGTGTGTGAACGGCTGCAGCTGAAGACCAGATGCTGTGCCCGTTCTGCCACCTCTGCTGCAAGGGCAGGAACACCTGGCAGAGAGGGGGGCAGATGGCACAGCCACTGCTCAAGCCCCTGGGAGGAGCTGGCAGAGCTCCTGCAACAGAGCCCTCCCTTTGCAGAGCACTGGCTGTGCTGTTAACCCCATCARGGTCTGTGGAGGGGAGCACTGCCCAGGCTGAGGAATGGTGGCAAAACTAGGAGCTGTGACTTGTTCAGAACGGATCCGAAACACCTTTTGTAAATATTGGTACCCCCCAGGCTTTCCAAACCTGGAATCACAGACTCACAGAATGGTTGAGGTTGGAAGGGACCTCTAGAGATCRGCCAGTCCAACCCTTTCCTCCAGCATGGACACMTAGAGCAYGTCCCCCCTGCACAGGGTCACATCTGGTGCTGCCTCTGCCTGTAGGAACRTTTATTTCCTCTTGCTCTCCTGCCTCATCCAGGTACGATGATGAGGAGGGCAGTGGGAACTGGGATGAAGCCAACGAAGAAAATCGGAAACGAGAATGGAACAACTTCTACAAAAAGCAGATGAGTCTGCGCAAAGTAAGTTGATGTCCCCTTGTAAGAGACACACAGGTTGTCTGCAACAYAAACTCACAGCCCAGATGCTAAAAGCAAAACTGAAAGGTTCCCTGGCACTACTGAAAGGCAGTCACTGCACCTTGTTGTCCTGACTTTTTCTGATCACCTCTGCTTTTTGACTCTATTTAGTTACATACTGAACTCTCTGCAGTGCTAATTAAGAGGATCCAGTTGTTTTTAGCAACTCTGATATTAGTAAAAAGAGATTGTCCTGTTCAGATTCTCCTGTACATGCCTATGGTGAAAGGAAACTTCTGGCTTTGAATTCCCATCCTTTRCCTCCCTTCTTCTGTTTTGCTGCCTTTTCAGCATCTTCATAATTTCATCATTAATCTTTCCTGAAGCAGAGAGATAAAGTGTCTTGTGTGCTTGTAGACCTACATGTGTTTTGCAGGGTTGGAAATGTTTAACTGCTCTGTGTTTTCTTCCAGGGCAAAGAACCAGAAAAGGAAGATTTTGATCCTCCAAGTAAATATCTTCTTTGATTTACAGAGGGCTTTCTTTGGGAGAAGGGAGTCTTGTATTTTGCAGCTGCATCTAATTTATGTTGCATCAGCCSTGGGGGTGTCACTCCCCAAGCACAGAGGTTAGGGTTTTGGTTGTAGAAGCCTGGCTGGAGGAGATGAATCTGAACTTAGTCCTGGTCAGRGTGAAGAGCTGGAATGCATCTTTCTGAACAGCTTTTCTGAAGGAATAAGAGAGAAGGAAAATGCTATCTGGCCTGCTTTTTAGGCTCCCTCTTTTCTGTAGCAGCAGTCAATAGGGCTATATGGGAACTGCTTAGGAACTGGGCAGTTTCCATCTGTGCTACCTGCAGCCCTGCCTAACAATACAGTACCTTAAAACTATTCATAGTTCATGCTTCTCCATCCAGCCTGTTTAGATTTCATAGCCATTGCAGGGAGGAGGGAGAGAAGTGGGTTTTCCAAGAACTAGGATGTCTAAATAAAATATGCTTCTGGGATGGGGAGTTTTTGGAGAGCTGGCAGCCAGTCATAAGCAGGCAAAGGACACATTCCCATCCAGAAGGAGAAATCTCACTTCAACCTCTGCCTGCTCTTCCAGAGTTTGTAGCTTCTCCAGGTAAGTGATGATTAGAGTGGCCCTTGTGGTAACTATGCRGGGAAGAGATGCCAAGCAATGTTGGACTGGCATCCTACTGATGAGACTGGAGATGTTCTCCATCAGCCCTGGCCTTGCTGYGACATCTTTCCCAACTGTCTCTTCCGTGGTAGGTGCAGACTGCCCTTTGAAGGATGCCTCCAGCAGGAGAATCTCTAAGCTCACGGTGAAGGTAAGAAAGACTGTCCAAAATTCAATCTTGTTGACTCACAAGGGAGAGCAAAGATTCTTGTTTGCCTTCCCCGTTCCTATTCTTCCAGAGATGGAAGTCCAGGAGGTRTCATGACTTCTGTAGAGCATGTCTAAATATCCTCTGTTTCCTAGGGACGGGAACACTGCTTGAGGATGCTGGAAGAAGCTTTGACCAATAACCAGAAAGTTCCAGCAGCAACAGGAAAAGGGTATGAGATAAGGGATACAATTTTCTACCCTTTTTCTCTCTTAACAGGGGACCTACCCTGTCCTAAGTGAGAGGAARCAACATGTTTCAGTTACTGGGTCCAGACATATAGTTTTTTTTAACAGCACCCTTCTTGTGATGGTGTTAAGACCAGACACTGTATCTGCTAGTTCAGCTTGATTCTAGGAGTCACAATTCCTCCCTACCCCACAAGATGGGGATAGTGTATTCCCAAATCCAACAACTAAAGACAAGCACTTCAACTTAAATCTCACCACCCGCTCCGTTTCCCAGCAATTCACCTTAGACCTTACTTGGGAGTTATCATTTATCCTTGTCCCAAAGGGTGTGGATTTTCTCTRCTTTCTAGGAGATGTTTAAGCATTAGTGTTCCCTTTACAGATGTAGAGGTGTGTCTTGCCAGAAATCACCCCAGCCTGTGTTACAGGTCAGACCCACACGCCTGTGCTGTGGAGCTGGAGTACGAAGCTTTCCGAACCAGTAAAATGGCCAACTCCTACAAGGCAACTGTGTTAAAGAAGGTAGGGCTCGGGGTCTCCTACTGCTCCCTGACCTCTGAACRAGGGGAAATATGGTAGAGCCCATGCAGGAAAGACAGAGGAGCAGGTTTGCTTTCCCTTGGATGACTTCCAAGTCTTTCTTAGTGGTTTTGTTTCCAAAAGGAGCCACCATCATGCTATTTTCCCATCTTTCTTGGCTTCACATTGGAAACCTAGATACCAGTGCAAGCTTATCCAGGTATCATCTAGGTGTAGCAATAAAGGGATTGCAGAGTTCCTAGACTGTCACTGATGATACAGAAACCTTGGTTTGTATTAACTGACTGACAAAGTCTTTTTCAGGATGCTCCTACCCTTGAAATAAGTGTCTCTCTAGGGAGGACACATGTCTTGCCAGAGGCAGGCATATATCAAGATTTCTAGTCCCAAAAGAGCATTTCTGTTCTCTCTTCAGGTAGCAGAGATCAACAAGGCTTCAAAAGAAGGAGAAGTATTCTCAGGGTTTGGGTCAGGAACTGGTAGCTACAGCAGCTTGGAGACAAAGTCTGGACACCCAGCAGAAGAAGACTTCCTCCCTGCATCTCAGGTTTACTCGGTGAGTACAAACAGGAGAGACAAGGAAGGAAAGGTCTGGCCATTGCATGGCCATCGGTGTAGGTGTAGAGGGAAACAGCCTTTCCTGACACCCTTTGTGTCCTGTCTGTGAAGCTGCTGGGTGAGAACAACTAGTCATGCTGGTGATTTTAACACGTGCAGGATGCACACCAAGTAAGTTTTTCTTACCTTGCTGCATCCAAGGTTTTCTTACCTTGCTGCATACCGTCTCTCTCTCCTATGGCTTCAGCCCAATCTGTTTCTTCAATGGCTCAATTAGTGCTGAGTGAGTCAGTTTTAGACCACCCTAAGTTATGGCTGATGCAGTTTATATGATGTCCTGTCCTGGGGGTGCACTCAGGACTTGTCCTCATTAGTCACTGCTTTGCTTCTCAGGATTCACTTCTCCCACAGATCACATTGCTCATCACTAACCTTTCCACTGGCAGATATTGCCCTTTCCTCATCTGCTGGCACATATATTCAAAGCTCCTCTGATGCCTTTTCAGCAGGGGTGTGTGTATGAGGAACAAACCCTGTTGGCTTCTGCAGGGATCAGACACTGCAGGAGCCACTGTCACGGTGCCCGTACCCTTTTACTGCCAGTCTTCATAAGACAAGACTCCTTGAGCTGGCTCCTTTCAGGATTCTGCACAAGAAGCCTCCTTAATGCTCTTATATCCTTCCTTTCTCCCTAGTTCAAACCCAAGCGTGTTGGAGCTGGGTTTCCAAAGAAATCCAGCCTGTTCCAGTCAGCTTCGGAACTGCTGAAGGTTGAGGAGCAGAGCAATGCCAAACTTGTCAAAAATGATGATGATTGTCCAAATGGGCAGGAGAACAGCATCTGCAACCTGGAACTGGACATGAAAACCCCTGTTCTCCAGAAGAAGGGAAGAGCAACCAACGCATTGCATGAGAGTGCTGGAGAAGAAGGACTCCTTCCTGAAAAGAAGGGACAGCAACCCAGTCCAGACACAAAAGCATCCCTGTGGGATAGCCCTCCTAAGAAGGCCAAACCTAGCAAGAAGCAGCAAATGCTGGCAGAAGCAGCCAAGAAAGAATCGCAGGACATTTCCAAGTTCTTCTCCCTCAGTAAAGCTGGACCTAAAGTCCCAAGTTGCAGCTCAGCAGAGGAAGACTGTTCTGCAAGGACACTACCTCAGGTTTCTTCTCAAAGCATATGTCAAGAGAAATTGGTATCTCAGGAAATGAAAGATGTCTCTGGAGAGGATATGGCTGGACAGTCCCTGACAGGAGATAAAGAGCTGGAGGATTTGGAAGGATCACTGACTGAGACACAGGAGGACTTTAAGACCAGGCAGGCTGCTAAATTTGAATTACTTCAAACAGAAATTGATGAAAAATCCAGGTAATCCTCTTCTCTGTGCTCCTTACATTGCTTTACTAACTCATTGCAGGYTAGAAATGCACATTAGAGGCTGAGGAAGAGGCTCCTGCATTTTTTTTATAGAGAGTCTCAAGGATACTGACAGTGAATGCAGTAATGTCTTTAGCGTGGAGTAATTACAATTGCCCTTCTCTCCACTCTTCCCATACCAGTGCTGCTGAAACTGTCACAGATGCTGAGCTAACTGCTGTTGGGGACGGTCAGAATGGGAAGAGACCAGGATCAGATGAGGTAAGATGGTAAAACAGAYGAATGCTGCTTTCCTGTGCTCCTCCTGCTCAGCTTGTGCCAAGCTTCTCTCTGGGAGTGATGTTCCCAGTCTGAACTTCCCCTAGTAGTGCTATTTTGCTGGGAAGATCCCAACTGCAATCGCAGTAAAGAGACCCAGGGTCGAGCTGCCCTCCTGGGATGTCCCTGCAGCCCCCTGGGCCTGTGCAGCAACTCAACGATCAGGTCTGCAAAGCTCTCCTTCACTCTACTTTACTTCCCCTTCCCTGAAATACTTGAGGGTTCTGCCCTTTGCTGACAACTTGCCTGCATGGCATTCACTAAAGGAAGTGTTCCCCTGCTGCAAAAATTCATGTTCTTAGGAGGCAATAGCTGCTAGAAAAGCTAATGCTGCTGCTGCAGGGATCAATGGTTTTGGTTTTCTCCTGTCCTGTCTCCAGGATCTGGAAAGCCCTGCGACAAAGAGGCTACGGACAGCAGCAAAGTCTTCTATCCTCTCCCAGCCAGAAAGCAAAAGCGTTGGTCCAGCAAAGAAGAAAGTGACTTTTGATCCAAACATATCACAGTGCGATAAAGAAGGAACCAACAAGACCATCCAGCCCGTGACCAAAGGCATGTCCCTCAAAGAGACAGCAGACATCGTTGTCAAATACTTGACCCCCTTCTACAAGGGGGGAAAATTTGCTTCTAAGGTAGGGCATGTTTCMAGGCTTTCTCTAGCAGAACAGTGCTGAAGCTACCCAGCAGTCTGGGACTCCAGGAAGGGAAAGGGGTGCTAGGAATATTTCTGCCAAGTTACATGTTGGTATTTGCTACTATCGTGACTATAGGTCCAGTAACTTGCCTCCTCCAAGGGAAAGAGGGTATGTGATAAATTGGCATCACGTTGCTCCTATACTTGTTCAGAAGAGTTTGTTTTCACATTGAACTCTGGCAGACTTTTGTAACTCTTACCTTGTGGATTGGAAGCAGATGGAAGTTCAGCTTTGATCTGGTTTATCTGATATGTTCTGTGAGGCAGCATGTGCATGCACRTGCTCATCCAGCGCTGAAGGGTTAGGTCTATTTGCAGATTTACAGCACTCTGTAGTATAAATCTATGAAAAGTTTGTGCTACATCCAGCCCGTGCTAAAGCAGAACGAGTGTGGAAATGGTTCAGTGACMCAGCTGATCACAACCTCCTGCTCTTTCTCCTTCCCATCTCTGCAGGATCTGTTYAAGGGCTTTGCTCGGCACCTCTCCCACCTCCTGACCGAAGAACAGAATCCTGCCCGCAAGACTGGTGAGTTGCTAGCTGGGGATACCACCAATGATCCTGGCTTCCTTTGATGCCAAGTGCATTGCTCTTTTAGAGAGAGCAGATACCTTAAGTATCTTCTCAAAGGTGGTGTTGCTTCTCTTGCAGTGAAGGAAGAAGCCCAGAGACTCATCAAGGAATTTTTCAAAACGCGGGTCAGATGCGAGAGCGAGATGGACTGGCAGGAGCTGCAGAGCTCGGAGAGATAATCTTGGCAKGCCGGTGGCTCTTTCCCTTCCTTGAGCAGGTGGGACCAGGGGATTATGCTGAACTTGGCCAAAGAGAGCTGTATGAAAACACAGCAGGGAGCTTCTTCCTCCTGCTTTTTTGTTCTCTTCTGGCTGCAGTGTCATCCTAGTGACACACACGTTCAGGAAACCAGTTTCTGTGAACTTAGGGAGYTTCTGCACTAACCAGGGGCCCGAAGCCCTCCAGCACATCTTGCCAGGAGGTGCAGAGGCTGYATCTGCTCCGTAGGGTAGGGGCTGCTGCCTCAGGTGTTCTGTAGTGCCTCCAACCTCTGCTCCCTGCAGCAGTCTGGGAAGGACTCACATTTTCCAGCTGGGACTCTGCTTTGGGATAACAGSCTCTTGCTCCCTAGGTAGCTGCTCCCCTTGCTCCTTCCTTCCTTATGTTCTTATTTCAGTGTTACCAATAGAAGCCTTACGCTGCAAGCCCCTTTGCCTGCTTTGCTCAGGGCCACCGAGGAGGGAGGTGGTTGAATTCCTGGAGGGAACATTTGTTTTTACCCTATGAGCACTGCCTACTTTCTAAAGGTAGAGAAACTCAGATTCTTCTTGTTTTAATMTTTTCTTTTAACTGCACCCAGTTCTGCCTGCCCTCCAATGTAAGTGGTCAGTATTAACCTCTCCAACAGTGGCACCAAGGTTGCTGACACTTTTCCAGCAATTGCTTTTGACCCTCTAAAGCCATATCTCCTCCCTGTGCCTCGCTCACAGCATCCAGGACAGAGGGCAATGCTGCCATTGCGACGGGTTAGCAGAGTGCTCTGCCCCTCAAACAGATGCTGTGGTGCCTCTGCTGCTATATTTATATAAGGACCTGACTCTTCAGGGCATCAGTGTGCTTTCAAGGACCTGATGGCCGGGCACAAGTCCTTTCTGTTGGGTTGTTGCTGGGTTCTGCTTTCGTTCTGTGCCTATAAGAGRATGGTGGCCTCAGGTACTAGTGCTGCTAGAGGAATCCACAACCTCAGAAGCCAGGAAAGAAACAGGCTTTTGAATCACTTGTACACAACAGATTTTTTTTTTTTTTTTTAATAGAGTGAGGGGGATATGCAGAACTGACAATAAAATGATGTTATAGCTGCTGTAGACTTGTCTTGGAAGCCTTCTTACCTATCATATAAACTTGCTCGAGTTACATGAGGACAGTGCTCCATCTCCGTGAGCACAAAGGTGAGAGCACACKCGTTCTGTCTGAACAGGCAGCAACCCAGTTCAAGACTGGTCCCATGAGGGGTGGGAAGGCTGTGGAAGGAGACAGCTCCAGCTTCACTAGCTGCAGARGAGAAGTTTAGAAATGTTTAACTCGAAGCCCCTTTCAGCTTCAGCTTGGTCTGGCAGGAGGAAGAGACCTCATGGGTAAGACAGGAGAGCTTTACAAAAAGCTTTTTGTACGCAAAAAGTGCTCTTCAGCTGTTGCTTGATAATTTCCACTTTACCTTCCCATTAAAGAGCCTGTAGTACTGGCCACTTAATACAGAGTATGGAGAGTTYATCCTCAGAGAAAGGTGGCAAAAGCTCATAAAGAGAGAAGGGGAAGCAAGATGAGTTAAGGCCCAGAAGTCTTCGTTTCTTGGTGCTGTGGGACAGCACTAGAGCTTCCTCAGATCTAGTTCACTCCTTGTTAATGGAGCATCCTTCTCCTTATGCTCTTCCAGTTACCTGCAGGTCAGTCTTCTCAGGTTATATGTAAACCAGAATCTGACATTGCACAGCTGCAGAATCACTATAATGTGATTATTTTATTGCAGTCCCCTTAAGGGCAGGTATATTTTTATTTCAGTAAGATAGCTGTAGTAATAAAAATAAATTAAGCATTTTTATACAACCCAGGACTCAACTCTAYGCTGTACTACACGTTCCATTTGAGYACTGTTCTYCACGGGCACAGMGCCATCATTTAASTGAGACAGCTGCATGGACATGACTGAGTTCYTTATAGTAGAAAAAAAGATGCACATAATTATGTCAGTACGAAATTAATGAACAAYAAACATCCTTACCCTGGCAGTTCAATCTGTGACCCAGCACATGTAGTAACTGCCTATTAACAGTGATTTGTTTCGTAATTAARATGCTTTTTACAAGCTCCTGCTTCACAAACCCTCCTGTAGAGCATCTCTTGCACATCAAGATAGAGCAAAAAAAAATTCATCTTGAAGAAACAGCAGCAGCCAGTGCAGTCATATCATAGCTCTGGCTTTGCTTTCTAATACAAAAAAAAAGACAAAAATCTCCAGCAAAGAGCCTTTGTGCCTGTCATTAACTCAGAAAAGAAGAAAAATAATTCCCCCTTGCRCAGCCTGAAGGCAGCTGCCTCTGTGCTGGAGCAGCCTAGGGCAAAGCAGTGGTGTGAAAACATCCCTTTGAGGAAGAGCACGACTCACGGGGACTGAATGGCAAGCCACAGGGGTGACACTACGAGCCAGCCCATGAGCAAAGAGGCCGTCGCAGTGGTGGCAGTCGTGGAAAGCAGCAGAGCTCAAGGACATCTTTGGAAAAACCCCACCTTCTCCAAGGACAAGGCAAGAAGCACCAAGCAAGCCCAGGGAAAGGAAACTAGTGCTGTTCTGCCTGGTCGTTTCTTCTCAGGCTCTAGTGCTGAAATTCGGTTTGACTCAAGATGACAACGATGGTGTGATACGCTTCTTTAGCCTGTCGAAACACAAAGCTGCATCAGTTATTCTCTACTTGATCCTGCCCCAGAAATTCCTGCTTATTGTAATTAAATAGTCCCATAATTAAGGATCTTSCCATAATTAAGCATCAGCTATGCACTTGGAAACTGCCCAACCACCTCCGGGGAGCCCAGAGCAGCAGTTCTCTCCCTCGCTAGGGGCTCAGCTGGGCAGTGAAGGGCGATTTCTAACTTGCCAGGARGAAACCGTGGCTCAAGGCTGATCATTTCACCTGTGCCAGTTCAATCCACAGCATCCTGGGGCTGGCGGCCGAGCCGTAGTCGAGCTCTATGCCCGGAAGGCCGCCCTCGGAGGTGGGTCGCAGCGTTCGCATCTTCTGCAGCTCCTTCAAGGGGATGACCCGGCAGATCTGCGCAGGGACAAAAGGACACTCTGTCCCCGCCTTCGAGAACAAACCCGCCTTGTCTGGSCAAGGAGGATTTATCTGTGGAGTTTCTTTAAAGCTGAGACCAGGAGCGAGGCGCAGGGCAACGTGTGTTGAAGCTCCTGCTACCAATGTGCTCGTGCAACTGCTGCAGGCTTAAGGCAAGCATCCAGCACTGGAATCTTGGAAAACACTTTGGAATCTTTGGAAAATGCTTGTTTCCAAGATTATTGTGTTTACAAAAGAAAACAGGGCAACACACATGCCTATCCCACCCTACTCTGTCACCTGCTTTGGGCTAGAGCTGTTACAGCGAGTGGCTGTCAYGCAGGTAAATACAGTCTCTTCTTGCATGGGTTCTTCTAGAAGTCAAAGCTCATTTTTTGACAGGAATTGTCTGGCATACCTTGGCAACGCTATCCAGCAGGACCATCTGTTCGCTATTGACACCAAAGAAACAGGGCAGGGGGATCGTCTCATCGCTGATTCTCTCCACGAGGTAGATGTTGTAGCCAAAGAGAGGCACTTTCATCACGTGCTCTGTAAGAAAGGACAAAGTGGCTCTTGGCTGAAAGCTGCTGCCTGAGAATCTAATGCACAAAGCTAAGACAGTCAAAAGCTGCAAGCGTTCCCAAGCTTTTCTATGTTAAAAAGCAAGACTGACAGCTTCTCCCTCCTCCCCTAGGTCCCTGGTATTCAGTTTGCAGCAAGTGAATGGATGTGTCTCCTTTAAAAGAGAGGAAATGTATTGAAACACAACCATGCAGGGCTCTGAAAACGCRTTGCAGGCTTTTACCAAGAGCTGGACCCTGCACCACCATCCCCACACTTGGCAACAAGTGCCCTTCTGCAGGGGCAGGCGGTCACAGTCACATGTATTGGGCCATTCCAGGCTCCAAAGACCCTTGGCGAGCTCAGGAGTTGCCCCCCAAAGCTGGTTCAGAGGCAGCTGCCATCACGCTCGGGGTGGGCTGCTCTAGTAGACGTGGGTGTCTGCTCACCTATGAACTGGATCTTGGCGTCCACGGGCTGGAGGGGCTGCCTGGCCCTCAGCAGTTGGCCAACGTGGTTCTCCAGCGCCTGGGGGCTGATGCGGGCCCGCAGCTGCTTGGGTGTGAACTCCTGCAGCTCCTCCCTGCACCAGCCAACACAAACGCTCAGCCCCTGCCCTGCTCCATCAGCCCCTGCCCTGCTCCACCACAGAGCTCAGCCACGGGAGACAGAAGCAAGGAGGGGAAGCAGCTTTCGCTGGCAAAGCACTGGGAGGGAGAAGGAAGAGCACTACAGAGTGCGTCCAAATTGAGTAACGTGAATGGAAACATCACAGAAAGAGACCAGACKTGCACCAGAAAGGAAGGGGGGTAACACCAGTTAGTACATGGGAAAAAAACCCCCTCCTTTACATGGAAGGACTACAGGGTGTTTGTTTCACAGGCCGTCGCAGCTGAAAACCACCACACCGTGTCTGTCTCCAAAGCACTCCCTGCTCAGGACAGCCGTTCCATTACCCACCAGTGCTGCTGCTTCAAGGGGATTTGATGGGTACCTACCACTAACAGCACTTGGAGTCAGAGTACACAAGGAYAGAGGAAGAAATGAATGTGAAAATAAAGCCGGGGACTTCAGGAGAGCTGGATCAGAGGCGTGGATTACAGATGGGCAGTTTCAGGGTGTGAGCGGAGCGGGAACTGTCTGGATGACAGGCAGGGGCCAGACACTCTGTGCGTGCAGTGAGTGTAGAGCATTCACCAGGAAGGCCCATTCCCTGATTATCCAGAGGGTACTTTCAGGCCCTTCCCCAACCCCTGCCATGCCAGGGCACCCAAGACAAGCGTACCTGGAGGGAGCAGCRCTCTGCTGCTCTCTGGATTTGGCCCAGTGCTGGAGCATTGCCAAAATGCCCACCTGCAGCTCCACTTCTTTGCTGTAGCCCAGCAGAATCCTCCCATTCAGGTAATCCCACAGGATCTGATGGGGATCACAGCAAAGCGCACGCTGTTAAACCGCACGGAGGCTCCTGGTGATGGTGGTGCCTTCGTTGCTTACCTGTCCGTAGTGGAAATCCGTATAAATACTGTTCTCAAAGTGCAGAGGTGTTTTCCAGGTGACCCGCCGTAAAYTCATGGTGATCATGTTGTCCTCCAGCAGGTAATCATGGAGATATTCCTCCGATCTCATTGGCCTCACCATTTTCACTGCATGTGAATGCAGAGAGATGGTCRTTAGTCTGGAAGCTGAGGCAGCAAGTCAAACTCCATGGCCTGGAAGGGGAACCCTTCAGCACASCCCTATTCCACCCTGCCCCTGCAACCCTCAGCATCAGCCATTCCCAAGGGACAGGGACATGCACAGACCCACAGGGCTACACACACACACAAGGATCTTTCAGGAACAAGCAACACATCCCCTGAGAAGGTACCTTAGTACAGGGGACACAACTGGAAAGGAATCACCCCAAGGCCACAAGGGTGAGGAAACCAAAGCCAGTAGCCACRGTAGTGTCTGCTGCTGGGTAAGTGTTAAGCACCAAGCTCATCACACTCTACTTGCCAGGGTTATCGGCAACACTCCTGATGGCAAAGAAGGCAAATTCCCGGATCTCCTCCTGCTCGCCTGCTCCCATCTGCTCGCAGATCTCCTGCAGGAGCTCCTTGCCTACCTGAAGCAAGGAGAGGCTGGTGAGCTCTGTGGTCTGGAAGCACAAAGCAGCTCCCGGGCCAGTGGGACAGGCTGAGCCCTGAGGGAGGGCAGCAGAATGGATCCAGCCCTCGTGCAGGGACGCAGGTTGGGGGGTCCCGCACGCTGCAGGCCCCACATAGGGGAGCTGTGACGGCCCCACAGGACTGTTTGACAGATAAAGGAGTCCCCTGGTGTGGTGCAGGGGCTGGGTCAAGGCAAAAATGAAGAGCASAAGACTCACGGTAAAGGTCTTGATTCTGGTGAGGTATTCCACCCCTCCAGGCATGACGATCACCAGGCGGCGAGCCCCACGRCCCCTCTGCAGAGAGCAGCCATTAGACAGCAGCACACACCAGACCCCAGCGGTCTCCTCTGCCTTCTACCCCTTGCCCTGCAGCACCTGCCTCTTCCCTGCCCATATCCATGCCCTGCCATGGCATTGCACCCCTCAATGCCCCAACACACACAAGCTTTGTGTCYTCTCCTGGACCGCTGGCTGCCCCACAAGCTCGTCACACCTGCAGGCAAGCATCTGCCCTCCCTCTTGTCCCCAAATCTGCCCCTCCATACCAGCAAAGCCTCCATCTCCACAGGGAAAGGAAGGTGCCGACGGCCCCCGTACATGATGCTTTTCCGCAGGTTGCTCTGACAGATCTTGGCCAATTCTATAAGGAAAGGAAGAAACTTGTGTCAGGCAGAAGGCTGAGCATCGAATCCWGCAGCGTGGGGCCATCCCGGCTGTGCTGAATTCAACCTGCTCCGTTGCTGGGAGAGGAAAGAGACCTCTCGCTGTCCCTCCCTATGTCAGGGCATGTCCAAATCATGGGAGGCCAGTCCCAGACGGTGGGAGTAATGGGACCTTCTTTGCCTCTGGAAAGAAAATCAGCCCAAATGCTTCACATCCGATGACTCTGGAAGAGCAGGGCTTGCCCTGACTCCAGGGTGTAGCTGCCAAATAAAGTCTGTGCCACAGAACTGAGCCTGAGAGAGACACAATAACCCCATGGTCTCAGGGGAAGATGAAGCAGGAAAGGACCTCCGGAAGCAGCGGGATTTCAGACACAAAGCAGATTACTGCCTGCAGACCCAGCCCCCTTCATACTCTGCCCGTTTCTCCTGAGAAACTCAAGGTGATTCTCTCATTGGCTCAGGTCCCCTCCAGATTCTGGCTTCTTTCCTTGGTCACTTGGGCTTAGGAACAGTGAGGAGAGCAAAGACGCAGCCCTACCGTGGTGGGTGCTGGAGGGATCGCTGCTCGCTTGCTGCAGGAACTTGGTGGCGTAGGGCATGAGCGTGTTGGACGGGCGGAAATACCCCGTGAGCAGGTTCAGGAGCAGCCAGCCACGCATCAGACTCTCCCTAGGGAAAAGAACAGGCTGTGAATGCCTTGGAATAAGACCATCCAAGAAGCTCAGTGAATCCCTGCCCTCCTCACAACCTATGCAAGGCGGCAGCAAAAATGAGGTGCTGGCCCTGGGTCAGAGTACCCTTATGAGGAAGGGATTGATCCACCTATTCTGGCAGCAAGAGGGCACAGCCACTCTAATGCCAGGGCAGCATCAGTYCTCCCTCTGTACCAGTTCCCCAGGGCTCTGAAGAAAAGGAGCCTCTGAGCAGCACAGTAGCTGCCAGAAACATTTACCAGTGCCCAAATACCTCAGAAGCCAGAGACAAAAGAATGATGGTCATTTGAAGGGGCAAAGCCAACCCCACCAACAGGTTAATCCTCCCGGGTGCTCAGCAGGAGCCCCAGCAATGGAGCAGCTGGGGCAGTAACGTCTCCCCATCCCTGCTGTCCCTCTGGGGACRTGTCCCTGGGGAGCACACGGAGCTGGGGACGCCGGTACTCACTGCTTGGGGTTGTGGGTGACCTGCTTGATGACCTGGCAGTACACCTCATCGTGCAAAAGCTCCTTCTCCTTGCAGAGCTGCGTTCAGAGAGGGYGCACAGCGTTAGAGAGGCCCCCGCTCTGCCCTGTGGCTCTTCCCTCCCRGCTCCTGAGCTCTTACAGGATATCCCCGACTCCCACCATAGCTTAAAGCTGGGATTTCACAGCTTCTCATCTCCAGTGTCAGCTGAGCCCAAAGAAGGTGGCAGGTTGTGTTCTCAYCCAGGGAATGATATCCACCTGCACACATGCATCCCTCTCCAATTAGTAAAAAGCCTCTTTGGGTTTCTTTTCTCACCCATGAGGTCCTAGGCTCTCCCTGCTCTCTGGCCTCCATTTCCCTCATTCTCATCAGAGCTTCAGCACCATCCCTACGGAAGGGATTCCTACCTGAAGGATTTCATAGACGCATTCAACCTCGCTCTGGTTCTTGAGCTTTGGATRGTCTCCCATGAACCGCATCACAGCTGCAAAGCAAGGGCTGCTATTTAGGTCTCAGCAGAGCTGACCCAGCTATGGGACAGGCAGTCAGCTGGTAAATTCCTGAAGGCTTCTCTGCTCCACAGACCATTATTACGCTTGCACTGGACATACTTTCTGGGCAAGGTGCCACCCAAGCAGTGTGGGATTTGGRCGCTTTGCCCTGAAGGCAGAGCAGGTTTTGCTGTTTGCTTCCAGCACGGGTGCCCGGGGCTGTCAGTGGCAGAAGCGCCCTAGGAGGGATTCTCCTCCTTTGCTTCCCACCCCAAGCCCCAGGGTCTGTGTGACCACCAGRGCCATCCTGCTCAGCCTTGGGAGCAAGACACCGCCCAGCAGAGGCTGATACTCACTCAGGAAGTTCTTTGCAGCCAGCTCGTTCAGGTCACTATCCGAGCACTGCAGCAAAGACCCCTGGATCGGGACCTGCGGGACCAGAGCACAGGGGTCAGGAGGGGAAGCAGATTAGCACAGAGACATCCTGCAGGCTTTGATAAAGACACAAGCTCCCAGCATGTTGCRTGCAGCACAGGGGACACCTACACTCCTGCAGAGGCTGCAGTCAAGCACCTGCCACGCACCCTKTCATCACGGTGGAGAAAAGCTAGAAACACTTCTGCAGCTGCAATTCCAGCTGCAGCCATGGGGAAAGCCTGGGCTCACCTTGGTGTGCTGGACCAGGTCAGCTGCACTCTTCTTTTCACCAGATGTCCCCTTCCCTCCCAGCCTAGCCAGAGGAGAGAGAACATAAGCCAGTCAAGGGGATACACTCAGAGTCGGCCTGAGTGAGGCTACACAGGCCCATATACCTGGGTCAGGAAGGACCYGGGTCTACTCACAGGGACTGAGCCTCCTGGAAGTGGGCTGCAGCAAAGTCCACCATGGTGTAACGGTCACCAACAGGCACAGGCAGGATGCTGCTGGGTTCCGAGCTCATGCTGGGAACAGAGCTCTGCAGGGACAGGCACAAAYCCCACCTGAAGGTCAGCTGATGCAACGAGTACTCTCCTCACCTACAAGACCTGGGCAGGTCCCATCTGTGTATGCAGCCTCCCTCTCCCATTCCGATAGTGTTGGTGGGCCTCCATCTCCAAGGATTCTCTCTTCTCCCCAGCCTTGGCCTTGAACACACCCAGCCGTGTCCCCCAGAGTCACTTGCCCAGAGGCACCTCACCTCCTTGCTGGTGTTCCTGCCCTCCAGGGGAGCTTTCCAGCTCTTCCTCATCTTCCCRTGTCTGTCCATGCTGGTGTTGAGGTAATCGGGGGCTGCAGCCAACTGCACTAGGCTGGTGGGGAAGAGACCAGAGCGGCCACCAACACAGCCAAACTGCCAGCCTGCAGGGACAGGGAGAGGAACAGTCGGGCTCCRTGGCAGCCAGGAAGAGAAGGGAGCATGAGGGGYATCCTAYGGGCAAACGAGAGCCTCAGGCTCTRGCCAGACTTYCCAGCCTCCTTAGGTAACAACTACTGTAGCTGTAGCAGCAGATGCAGAGGGGTCACCATCAGAACGTGGACAGTCAACCATCRACAACCTGCTTCCCTCTGGTCTGCTCGACAGCCACGTGCAGGGCTTCACGTGGCCAGCAGACTATGGAATCCAGGCCCTGTCGTTCCCGCAGATCCCGGGCAAGCTCCCTCACCTGGCTCCACGCCTTGCATGGGCAGCAACCGGATGAGGTCCCCCTTCTTGAAGGTGAGGAGGCTCCTGTCATCCGTGACGTAGCTGCGCAGGGCAACAACGTAGTTGGTGTCCTGGCGAAAGAGTAATGRGGAGGTCAGATCTTGTCACCAAGATGCAAAGGAGTTGGAGTAGGTCACCCTGTTGGGGCCATGGGGGAAAACCTGCTGCATCACAGCTGCTCCCTCACCTGCCTGAGCTCCTGGATGAAGAGGTCCACCATGGCCTTGATGTGCCGAGCCTTTGCCGAGTGCAGGAAGAGCTGCTCTGTCGTCAGAGAGAACTCCAGGGTGTTGCTGCCCTTCAGCTCCACCGACAGCACATCTGCAAAGCTGAGAAGGCAGMCAGCGTGTTGAGGCTGCTTCTGCCAGGGCTGCAACCAGCCGCTCAAGGGGCTGGGGCTCCAATGAGGCCAGGGAGGCCACCGCATGCTCCAGAGGGTCGCCTTGCACCAATACTCATAACCACAAAGAGCAGCACTGTAGGCTGAGGGTTTCTGCTGTCCCATTCTGAGGGCCTCCCTTCTGAGGCCAACCATGGTGCTGAATCAGACCTATCACTCATTTTAAGCAAAATGCCAGAAGCAAAGGAAAGGACAACATGAAACTCATTAGAGGGAGGGTCTGAGAGTCATGATGGGGCAGAGACGGTCCTGGAGCACACAGTCCAACCAGGGATCTTATCAGCTCACCCAGTCTGCCTCCCACTGACTCAGTGCTCTAAAAGCAACGTTCGAGTCACGGGGGATCCTCCTGCAGCCAGCAGGGCCCTTCTGCTCACCTGTAGCTGCAAAGTATCTTCAGGTGCTCGGGGGTATAACCGGCCGCCCCTATCACCTTCAGCAGCCGCAGGCCCCGGTGAGAAACCCCCAGGATCTGAACATCACTTCCATTTTCACCCTGTAAGGGAARGGCAGCAGCAGAGAGGACACATCAGGTATCCCAATGGTGTATTCCTTCCCACCACAGGCTCCAGGAGGGAATAATCCCAGCAAGGGGCAGGGATTAGGGCATGAGAGCAAAGAAAATAAGTGAAGAGAAAGGTACAGAGAGCCCCGGAGAGCGAGTGATAGGAGGCAAAGGAGGAARAGAGGACTGAAACAAGATGACATCCCAAATGTATCGGAGCCACAGCAAACTCAGGGTCTGATGAGATGATTAGGACTCACATGAACTGGGAAAAGGCGGGAGAAATAGTTGGCCCAGTTATCCCGAGCAGCCAGAACAATCCTCTTCTTTATCCCCTCCTCCTGAATGGCCTGGACATCAGCACCAACCCGAAACTCCACTAGCAGGGACACCAAGCAGAGGTTTAGGTTCTCTCAAAGTAAAAATGGYGAAGCCTTCCTCTGCCCAGAGATCCATTCACAGCCTTCGTTGTGATTTGGGGGAAGCAAACAGCATGCTGAGGCAAAGGGACACGGGATGGGAAGAACCAGCACTACCTGCACACACCAGCTACCAACCCTGTCGGTCCCCCTCCTTGTGAGGCTCCTGCCAAAGGAGACAGATGGATTTTAAGATCTTTCCAAATCCCATCTGTATGTCTTAGTTTTCTCCCTCCACAGTGAGGGCATCAGAACTAAGTTCCCYTGTCTCAGAGAAATTCTGGTGCATGTTCTGACCATCTGGAATAAATYCATGTTCCTACCCTGAACCACACAGCAAGCGTGCCTTCTAGCTGCAGCGACAAGCATTTCTTTTCCGTCCTAAGTCCTGCCTGCAAGAGCTTGGAGGCCTGTGTCTCATGTAAAACCAAGAGCGGGGTGGGCACAAGGAAGGAAGGAAGATGGGACTATTAATTACTCAGCAGATCTTTCATCTTGCGCTTCTCCTCCCTGGAGATCCGAAGGCAGGAGTCAGAAAAGGTGTCACGGATAATCTGCAAGGGAAGGAAACGGAGGTGGTTCCACAGCTCAATGTGCTACAGTGTCTGAGGCTGTAAACCAGACTGGGTTTSAAAGAGAAAAGAGTAGGGGCTTGGCTAGATGGACCTGAGGAAGGGACCAGTGCTACTGTGGATGCAGAAGTGGAGAAGAGGTTTTGCAGTATCATTGTGGAATATTTTGTCTCCCAAAACAGAGGCAAAGGGGGCCCCAAGTTGTAAGTACCTGCTCRCACAGCAAGTTCAGACAATAAGGATGACTGAAGTTTTCTTTGGGGTAAAACACCTGCAACAGAAGGAGAAAAGCAACATTTACATTACAGATGCTGCAGAAACAGCTCGCCAGGSTTGCTCTGGACTCTGTTCCCCCTAACAGCAGAGAGGGGTGAGTCCATCTCTAAAATCAGTGGAAGGGGGGACATGGTGAAGGTGGATGGAAGAACCAGAAGTGAAGGGTCACAAGCAAAAGGGCAAAGAGTGCTCAGCAAACGCACCGTACCTCCTTGCGCAGATAGAGTTTCCAGGGAGGTTTCACATAGGAGAAGCTGACGCTGGCAGTGAGTCTGTAGAGCTGCGTCTTGATACCATCGTCTTCTGCCACCGTCACAGCAGAGGCTGGGTGGGAAGAGAGAGAGGGAAAAACAGGTTTACAGARGCACCTTCCGCCTCTCTTCCGTCCTACCAAGAGCACCGGGACAGTGCCACGTGTTTCACAGAAGAGTATGGGCAGGAGCCCTCGTCAAGGTCAGCGATCAACTAACGTGGATATGGGCACAAAACAGCCCTCGTGGAAGAAGCATCATTTCCAACAGCACTTCTAAAATACGGAATAACTCTTCCAAAACACTSCTTGGAAGCACTTAGCTACCCCATTTTCAAGTGGGCAGCAGCCAGACCTACCTTGTGTGKCTGCTGCCAAGGCTCTCCCAAGCTCCCATTCTCCCTGAGAAACACTCCCACATTCCTTAGTGTGTCTGAGGGCCCTTCAGAYACTCCAGAAGGTTGGACACCTCCCTTCTCATTCCTCCCTAGTCTAAAGTCTGTCCCTTGAACTGCAACTTTGATAGAACAACCATGTTTCAGGTAGGCAATAAAATGTGTTGTGGGCTGGACTTTGATAAAACCCCAAAGGTCCTTTTTATTTTTAGCTGCATTGTTTAAGAGACACCCAGCCCTTCCCTCATCATTCCCATCTGGTGTCCTGCATTGCACTGGGAAGAAAATAGAGGGGTTAGAGCTGGGCCAACAACTGTGGTGACAACATTTGATTTTAGTCTCGTGCCTCTCCTTGGAACCCACTCAAGTCTCTAGCAAACAGAGCACGTGCTGGGACTCTCCTYGTGCCTTGGCCACTCACCTTTCCTTGTAGGTTCCTGCTGGCCTTGGTCCCCAGGCCGGAGAGGTGCGGGCAGAGGTGGGGGAGCAGGAGGGGTCTCGGAAGCAGGAGGAGTACTGGCTGGGTCACCAAAGAGGGACAGGAGAGGCATCTGCTTCTCCCTGATGGAGCTGGAAGCTGAGCCCTTCTTGGGTGGGGTAGGCACGGGGGTGACTGTGGGGCTCTTCTCCASTTGCCCAGGGGGTGACTGCAAGACAGCAAAACCCATCTCCAGAATCCAAGGAATGTTACRGGCTAGAAGGTGTTCTAGGATGGGCAGGACCACAGGCTCCGAGCCCACGGCTCTCTTGTGACCAGAGGAAMGCAACCACTGGCTCCTACCCCACTACCATGTGGCTCCCAGCTCACTGGGGCTCCATGCACAGGCTCTCTGCCAAGCTTGGGACTGATCAGAGAGGAGACGACCCACCGATTTGGGAGACTGCAGATTCATCATCCCCAGCTTGGCCAGAGCCTCGTTCTTGGGGTCATTCTTCTTCACGAAGGGCTTAGACACTCTCCTGMAGGACGAGGGAAACCAAAACAGCTGGGGCTTCAGTGGGGCCATGGCTGCAACCAAGCCCTGCAGCACTGTGGAGATGTGGCCCCCGTCACGGCCATCCCTGGCCATGCAGGTGGCCCCGCTCTCACCTGAGGGGCTCGAAGGGCTGTGGCTCGGGGGCTGGTCTGCTCTGGTACATTTTGATGATGTTGCCGATCTCCCGGCTGGGCGCAGGCCGCGACTCSGGGCCCGAAGGCTTCACTATAGGTGGCTCCTTCCTCGCTGGTGGCATCTGCTTTTTGGGCTTTGGTGCAGGAACAGGCGCTATTGTGAATGAGAGTTAACCAAGGGGCCAGCAAAAACACAGGACAGAGTCTTTAATCCCATCTGAAGGCCCCTCCCTTTCACTCCTGCCTGACTAGGCTTGGCCTTCCCCATGCCTTGCTTTGGCATCCCGCTTTATAAAGCCCAGGCCTCTCTCTCGCTCCTCTGCTCTCAAGATGCAGACTTGCAGAATAGTCTCTGGCTTCATCCAGGGCTCATGTTCATTCCTGAAAGTTCTGCTTGTCAGCTTGCTTGGGTCTCCACTGCACATCACCTTACCTGCCTCTGGTTTAGGCTTTGGCTTCTCTTTTTCCTTCTCTTTTTCCTTCCTTTCCTCTTGCTTTTCCTCCTTCTCTTCCTCTTCTGGCTGGGGATCTGCTGGAGGAGTCCAGGTTTTTGAAGGAGGCCTGACCTTCTTCACTCGGACGTGTTGCTGTCCTGCACAGCAAGGGAAAGCCCAGCTCATTAAACCTGTAACCTAGACTGGGTGTTTGTCTAGACACCTAGAYCCACCCTTGCATTAGTCAGTAGAAGCCTGTGCTCTWCAGGGACAAAAACCAGCATGGSAAGCAGAAACCCRAAGTTGCCTCAAAATGGACAACTCYCAATCTTAACCGAAACCAGCTGAACAGGCACACAAAGTTCCTGACACATATAATGCCACAAGATCCCAGGGGGATCAGCTGCATTCCCRACAGAGAACCTTGCTGTGATGCTGTGGCCAGCTGAAAAGCAAGGTGCTATGACGAGCAAAATAGCCCACGTGGTAGAGGCTCACCCATCTTCTGGAAATATTCTTTCTTCTGCTGGAAGGTCTCCCGAGGGTTGTCATCGTCTTCGCTGTCAGAGGACTGGTCTCCCATGTAGGCAGAAGTCTGCAAACAGTTCAAAGTGTCATCAGTTAGTGTAACCAGCAGGGACATCTCCAGGCTGGCCACAAGCTCCAACGATGACCTTCCCTCGCTCGGGTTGGACCCTAACAGAACTTCTCCCCATCTGGCAGCATCCCAAGAGACTGGGTTGTGACCCAAGAAAACATCAACCAAGTCCAGAGGAGGAGGAGGAGGAGGGTACAGCACCAAGACAGCTTGCTGGAGGACGCAGACTTCACAGTGATGAGTTTCCGATGAGTTTCCTATGGAAATTCAGCTCAGCTGGGAATGAACTAGCTCATACTACAGCTGACTCACAACAGATCTAAGTGTCACCAATGTTTGGCCCTGTATCTTAAACCCTCAACAAGCCAAACTGGAAAGCTCCTGGTTTTGTAGGTGAGAATAGCACTCTCTACATTTCTTTCTACCAAACCAATATCTGAGTGGAAGGGGAGCAGATCAAACAGTGTGTCATGCAAACCCAATTCACCAGCATCAGCTGCTCCTCGTACCGTTTCTTCCACCCGAGCTGGAGGTTCTGGAGACTTCGGTGGCTGGGCAACGTTTTGGGTGCTGGGAGTCGTCTTGGGTTTGGGGTAAGTGGCTGGGGCTCGTGGAGGGCTTGAACCTCTTTGCCTTGAGYTCTCAGGAGACCTCTGCCGCCGCCACTGCTGCTGCTGCTGTTGCTGCTGCTGCTGTTGGGACAAGCTCATGGCTTGAAGGGTCATCTGCTGGGCCTRGAGGAAGGAATTGCAGTGTACAGGGGCTCTAGGCTTCACAGACATCAGCTATGAGCCAGGCTGCCCTGTTCTTTCACTGGCAATCACAGCTCCCCTGTCACCTGCCTGCACAGGGGGTATGAGGCCTTCAGAGCTCCTGGCAACACTCCAAAGACTCTGCTCCAACACTGCCTGGGGGCCTCCTGCAGGAAGCAGGATACTGCAGATTTGCATCCCTAGACAATTCAGCTTAAATACATTTCGGAAGCAGAGCTAAGGCCTCTCAGGACCCGCTCTTATCAGGCTTCTCACTCATTCTGTGGTGCTTCAATGTCCCTTTCTGCTCCAAGGGACAGAGAGGGGATTTCAAGCTCTGCCGTCTTGAATAACCCCAACTCAATACACCTACCCAGTAGCACAGAAGCCCATAGTGCTACAAAGCAGGTCCAAGGAGGGGGTAAACACGGCTTGTCTTGTCTTTCATAACTTGCACACACCAGTTCCCCCCGTTCCCAGGCCGTTCTCACTCGCTCCCTCTCACTCACCATGAGCATGGCTTGCTGGTTGATAAAGGCTTGCTGTTGTGCTGCTAACTGACTGGGATCCACTGCTGGAACCATCGGCTGCGCCTGGGGCATCACCATGGCTGCAAGAGACGGACCCAGACACACCTGCAAACCCCCACAGGCCACGGGTGCCCGGGCATCAGCCCCRAGCAGCCTGCCCGGCCCATCTCGGTCCCGCAGAGCTGAGCTGGGCAGCACTGCCCAYGCAGCCCGCCTGCTTTGAAGCACTTGCTCCTGCTCTCAGCCCCAGCGCAGAGCACGCTGCGCTACCGCGTGGCTGCAGAGCTGCAGGACCACCCTGCGGAGCAGCTGCTGAACCTCCTCACCACGGAGTCTGCGACTTCCAGCAAAAGGTCTCAAGGGCTGCGGTGACAAAATGCTACTAATATTCACATGTATGGCCTCGTTAGGATGCAAGCCCTTCTGCTCTCTCTTTCCCTWTATAGTTACTGGAATAATGTGTTATTACCTGGCATTGGTGCCATCCCACCAACCCCTGGCATCATGGGCATGGATGCTGGCATCATTCCTGCCATTGCAGGCACAGGCTGGTAAGTTGGCACTTGCATCATTGCAGGAAGGCCTGGAGGCAAGCAAATAGACACACAGTGGTTTGGGGACTTGCAGACCAGAAAGTCCCACCAGTCCTGCAGAACACACAGGCTCGGTACCACTGGTGCTCTCTATCCACACACACCAGCAGAGACACATGAAGGGCTCATCTCTTTGTACACAGCAAAACTCATGTGAAAAAAAGAAGTCAAAGTGAAATGCAGGGCCTGACAAGYTTTAATAGCAAGAATTGGAGCCTGTTTTGGCCACCTCAGGACAACATCCTTCAGGTCTAACAGAAGTCTCCCTGACAAAGCCAGCAGTGTCAGCTAGGAGGGARCAGCATGCAGCCAGGTCTCCTGACTTGTGATAACTCACCCAAAGAGGRCAAAATTTCACATTTGGCCACGGGACAGATTTCTCCAATGGCACAGCAAGAATGACCTAAGCAGCCACACATGTGACAAACTGGTCTTATGCCAGTGATCTGAAATACGGTCAGCTCCCCAAGCCTTTCCAATAGTCATAAATAGCTCCAGTCTCACTGCAGACATGGACAGGGCAATCCCCACCTTTCTKAAACAGCTGGGAACGTTCCTACACATGCAGATTTTTCTGTGTCATTAATATAGTGGTGTTCAACTCCACCCTGCTGAAAATAACTTGAAAATAATAGTCTAGTGATTCACACAAACAACAAAGAAGAAACCAAACACACAAACTGGAACCTCTACAAGGTTCAGACTTACTAACCACTGGTATAGCTAGAGATAACAGGAAACTCTGTAAAGAAGCAATAAGAAAGATTAAACCCCTCACCTGAGAAAGGCAGCGACTGTTTGGGGAAAGTACAAGGTGCATTGACGTCAGTGAAGGACTTAAAGCATTGGCCTAAGGAAGAGGTGGCCTGGGTCAGGAGCAAGCTACCTGCTGCCTTACACCTTAGACCAACTCAGGACAGAAATCAAAGGCAAGACAAAGTACAAATTCTAGTTASCTAAGCTGGCAGTCCAGTGCTCTTCATGGATTAGCTGAGCCCATGCAATAATTAGCATTTGAGGCATTCAAGCACATGCATCCCCACAGGTTTCTAGCTGTCCCCATCCCCTTACAGACCTGTAGAAGGGAAGAGTCCTCTCTGGGGGGGTCCAATCTTCCCACCTCCTTTCATGCGCCCAGTGAGACTCTCCCCGCTCTCCATGTCCTGCATCAACGGGAAAACAGAGTTGTCTGTGCTCAGAGAAACGGATTCCACAGTGGGGGAACCATCCGAACGGTTGTCTGAGCTGAGGAATGGTAGAGGATGCTYGAGGAGGGAGGCACCATGAAAGCAGAGCTGCAGAGAGAAAGAAAGGAACAAGAAGGGACCTACCGGCACCCTGGAGCCTTGATGCAGCACCGGGCTGAAGAGATCATCCACATAGTGATCCAAGCCCACRGGAGTCCTCAGGTCATCTCTGAACCTTTCGTCTAAGAGCAGAGAGAAGCCTGGTGAGAATGCAGATAAGGAACATCCCCCTCTTTCCAGTCCTTCTTATGCAGCCATGTTTTAGAGCAGAACCCTCCCCTTGCCCTCTCAGTAGAAAAGCCCTTGTCCCCTCTGTCCTGAGCTCACCCGACCCTTCCCAATGCTGCCCACAGCCCTGGGCAGGAGCTCACCTGAGTAGAGGTGGTTGAAGTCTGGAGGGAGACTAGGCGGTGGGAAGGTAGGGGCCTGGATGCCTGGAGCAGGGGGGATCCTGGTGCAATAAAAACAAGATGAGGTCAGCACAAAGCTATGTAAGACAACATGGAGCACTGGGTAACGGGGCCAGTGGTGGAGCGGGAGCATGARGTGACTCACAGATCCAGGGCAGAGTTCTGGAAGTCCTGTTCAAGGGTGATGGGGTAGGTGACTGAGGACTGAGAGGGGTTGCTGGGGCTCCTGGCCTCCTCCATCTCTCCAATGAGGTCCAGCACAAAGTCACACCCCAGCAGATTGTACCACGTGTTGCCAGTGAACATGGAGACAGACCAGCCTCGAGGGCTCTTATCACAGCCCCTGGCAACAGGGAAAGGAAGGACAGAACATGACACGGCAGGTTGGAAAAAGAGAAAAAGGGAAAAACTGCATTCATTTTCCTCTTGCCTTCTATACCCTTGGCAAAACTCCTTCAGCTTTTGGGTATGAACCAAGGACTACATTGTTCATTTTTTTTTTTTTTTTTTTGCATCTTTTCTCTGAGGCAGCTCTTATAGGTCATATTTGAGTCCTCTACTCCCAGGGAAACCTGCACACATATGGAAGGCAGAGGGCACAAGCACTTGCTGGGAAGGTGAAAAAAGAGAGTATTTCATGAGGGACCAAACTCTGGGTAGACCTGCACCTCTGACCTGTCTCGTTATTCAGACGGCCTCTTTCCCAGCCCTAGATCTTCTCCCRCCCTCCAGCAGTACCTTGCATTCAGGAGCCAGGCTGCGTACTGCTCCCCGGTCATCCAGGACTCCACTTCAGCTGAGAACTTCTCCTCTAGCCCAGGAAAGACAGAGTCAGTGCACACAGTCCCTGGCAAGGCCCTAAGCAACACCCAGCCTCTGGAGACCCCAGCTCCAAGCATTTCCAATCCAACAGCTGGAAGGGCTCCACAAAATTGCAGCCTGTCTGGATCACTGATCCCCTCACTAACAAGCCAACATCTGGGTGAGGAGAAAGGCTCAGAAAGTCAGGAACAAGACCAGTGCATGCTGTGTTAGGGCCTATGCAGTAATGGCTAACTGAAAAGTACGGTCCAGAGAGATGCACCACCAGACAACAATCTCTGCTGAGATGGGCCTCAATCCAGAGGAATCCTATCACTCAGGACACTCGAGTAGCGGGTCTGAACTGAGCAGCTCAGGTTTCAGAGAGCTGGGCTCTGGATTCAGACATTCTCCACCAGATCTGCATTCAGATCACTCCTCACCAAGCTGATGGAATATCTTCCAAACGCAGTTTTCTGCGCTGGAGGAGTCATCAGGGACTAGGGAACAGTGAAAGAGTAGAAGCATGGGGTTACCACTGAAGGTATGGACATCCAGCACCATCTTCCCTCTTCTCCGGTTCGCAGTCCACTCCAGCTGCGTGGGAGGGTGGGCTCGGCAGGCTCCGGGGTCAACCTCTGTGTGCGGTTTTACCGTCAAGATCTTGCGTTGGCAAACAGCATTGTAACCTTCCATGCCATGGTCGGAGACAAACCTGCAAAGGGCAGCTGCCTTCAGCACATTGCTCATGTCTCTCAACCCTAATCAAAGCACAACTCACTCTTCCCTCCTCCTTACTTTAGCAATGGTTTCTCCAGCGCTGGTGAGGGAGCAAAGGAGCTCAACAAGGYTGTCATGAGGACCCAGGCTCGCTGGCCCTGCTCCATGTCTGGGTTCTTCCATGCCTGGCCGACCACCTGACTGAGGATTTCGTCGCGCAGGGACAKGTTATTCAAACCTCTGCCCGCAATGTAGTTGCCCAGAAGCACCTCCTGCCAGCCATGGAGGTTCTTGTCACCAATGAAGCGCAAAATCTAGAGCATCCAGGGGAAAGGGAGAGCTTTAGCTGCAAAATAACCTCCAAACTCTGAGTTGTAGACATCAGGGTGTTTGTGACCGTAGGAAGCATGGCCAACGCTCAAGTCCAAGTCTGGGCTCAGTTTTCATGCACCACCCAAGTTCTGGGGAATGCAGGGGACAGCGTTCATAGGGACAGGGCTCTGACTAAGTGTCAGGACTTCTTCAGACTACTCCTTCTTCTGCCTCTGACTCACAACTTGCTCACGGGCAAAACAATTCCCCTTCCTTGGGCATCAGAGCTCAGATAGAAGGCAAGTTACCAYAGGCTGAGCCCACAGGCTGCTTAGCTGAATCAATTTGGTTTTCGTAGTGGTTTTTTCCCCCAGAGCTGGTCTCTCTGAAACATTCCGAGCACCAAACAGCAGGAAACACAGTCTAACAGCTGAACGTTGAAAACCTTCAGTGTATTTAATGTTAAACCAAGTAGCATGACACATCACACTCAAACTACTCACTCAAGCAATGACAGCAATGATTCATCTCCTTTCTACGCACATCATAGATTTACTGCAATTTCTATTTCTCACCCTTAGTTACAGAATAATTTCTTTTTAACCTCTACAATTCAATATGCCATTAGATTAAAAAATTTCTGAAATGAGCCATGGACAGCTTTGGAATAGACATTCATGAATGATGGTCTATTTTATCTGCGAGAACAACACTTCTTAAAACATGCCAGAGACTACTGAGAAACATCAGAGAGGGCAGTAGTTCAGTTCTCTACAGAAATTTTTGTCTTAAGTCCTGCACACTAGAGCCTTTGCTGAAGAAACAGCTGTATATTTTGGTTAGTAATGGAGAAAATAGTATTTAATCTCTAGGAAAAATAACAGTAATCTGCTTAAACACAATCCTATTGACAAGGCTTCTGTGAGCTTGTGTTCTCCTATAGTTGAGATCACAGAGAAAACAAAAAAAAAGGATTTAGGTATTTCCTAAAGGATTTACTTCAATCACATGCAACACCCCAAAAAGATTTAACAGATTTACCCACAAATTCTCTGCAGATTCATTCTATTATTAAAGAAAAATAATCATTTTTGAGGAGACGTGTACTTTTCACATCCACAGAGAAGAGGGTTGGACCTGATACAGGAAACGAGCTCCTTTTATATGAAACTAAGTTTGTGTTTTCAAGGGACAATTGCTTCACGAAGCAGCAGCCCAGGACGGTGCTGACCCAAGATATGACGGTGTCTCTAATTACATCAACACTACAGAACTAGGTGTGGTTCCAGGGATCGTTTTCTTGATGACAAAGTCCCTGTGGCCACTCGTTCCTATCTCCATACCACAGGTCACTGTCCCCTGCCRTACACTATATGGTACAAATGTGTTTTGTCCATAAACCAGATCACAGAAGAGACCYGGATTAAACAAACCTGTTTTTCTCACCGACGTATAGGAAACAAGTGCTTGAGGGTGGGAGGAGACAGATCTCCTTTCCATTATATCACATATTGCTACTGTAATGTTGTGAAACAAAAGTTTAGCAATCTAACTCCTATACACCCTGCCAAGTGCCAAGGTTCTGCTACCAGGCAATTCACTTGGATTCCAACTCTCACTTGAATCGGTAGCAAAACCCCTACTGAGACTTCCTTTACCTTCTAGGTCTTACACAGGTGCTYACTAAAGACATTTACCCTCTAGGGCTGGTCTGTCCTTCATCAACAACCCCAGAAACCCTTCAGGGCTGCAYGTGATTTACGCTAGACAGTTCCAACACCTAGAAGGAGCTCTTCTCTCCTAGCACACCATATAATCATGTACTTTAAGAACAGTAGTAACCACCACGTGCTTCAGCATCTGGTATGGAGGCATTGAAGCATCCTCCTACATTCACCTATTCCTCAACAAGGCCCTAGTAAAGGGAGAAATCTCTCACCAGTTTGTTGATCTCAAGTGCGCTCTCCCGGTCATCAACTTCCAGACGGGTTAAGGGGTGATGAAGSGGCTGACCAGGGGCAGGGAAATCTGTATTCTAAAGAGAAGRTTAGAAACATTTTYACTTGGTGTTACCAGACCTAGCACRTCCTTCCCATACAAAGGAATGGGAAGATATAAAGGTTCCCACCTGGAAGTGTGACTTGATGAAGGTGGAGAAGGGGTAGCTGTTGATGGCAGGCGGAAGGGAAAGATCATCTTTGACTTTGACCTCTGGAGGCAACGTCTCAGTTATCTGGTTGGCTTGTGCTTGATATTGACCTGGAAAAGAAAAAATTCCCATGTTCTGGCAGTCAGGAACGCCACCAGTGCATATCTGACTTGTAGCACAAGGCACTGCATGGCTACTCCATGTAACCACCCTCACCTGAGCATCTGCACCAGACCCCTCRGCTTTCAGAGGCACCCAGTCCACCTCCACTGTCCCCAGCCCACCAAGCAGRCACATTGTCACGAACCCGAGCGCACCAGTCTAACCTCAGCAGGGAGCTTTGACAGCTCTGACCTTTCAGACTCTCATACCTGCGTAATACCCAAAGGGCAGTCAACACCTGGGGTTTCAATTGCCAAGAACAGAATAATAGGGAATTCAGCACAGCCTGCTCCAGTTCACGAGATCCCTCTGACTGATTATTACCTATTATTGCACTATATTGAAGGTCAAAGATACAGCTGTCATTTTATTAGATGCTGTGCCCACGTGCCAAGGATACAATTCCTGCCTCAACACTTTTGCAACTTAATTATACACATTGTCTAAGGAGTTAAGAAAGGAAACGAAACTGCGAATAACTTCTTGCTCAAGATCAAGTCAAACATCAGACAAATCATTTTGATCAGTGGTATTCCAGTGATTTGAAAATAAAAACACATGACATCCATTTGCCTTTATCATAATTACACCTCAATGGCAATAAAACAAATACAACCCATGTGAGAGACAGCAGGTAGAAGAGAAACACGCTTACACCTCCTGCTAGAAACCAAGAGGTTAACAAAATAAAACAGTGCAGAAGGAGGGAAGGAGAGGGAGTTTCTAACCTTCTGCTAAGCGCAGGAGAGCAGCAAGTTCCGCAGGGATCTCCAGCAGTCCCACATCCTGCGGAGAAAGCGAGCAAGTCAACCACTCGGGTACCAGAAATGGGGTTTTCCTGCAGGTGAAACAGCAGCTAAACCTGGACTCTGTTAGGCTGAGACTGGGTAAAGCCACCTTGGAAGAGCTGGCCATGACAAGGCCTCAAGCCCTCAAACAACAGYAGTAATTTTGCTGCTTCCTATTAGTCTCGRTTCAGGGTAGGYACCTYTCTGCCTCAGGAGCCTTATTTATTYCTRRCRAGACTACCCAGATGAAGAAGCTRTTTAAAACAGCAAAACAGTCATTAAAAATAATAATAAAATAAATAAGCGTAATTAAGCCACTTCTTACCAGCAAAACACTCTGGCATCTCTAAGGAATATCTCAGCAACTAACAACAGATTTACATCATTTTTGAAATAGTTTGATCTACAATGCCAAAAAATGTTTCCAGTGTTCAATACTCTTGTTCTTCCATTTCACAGGCACCCCAGAGAATCCCCATCCATCAGTGCTTCAGGGGACATAGGAGTGTCCTGAAAGCCTGGTTTGGGGCTCTCTCATGAACCTACCATTCCTGGGCTGGGACTGTCCTCGGTGTCACCGCTGGGCAGGGACCTCCTTCTCTGCTTCCCTTCTTCAAATCCCTGCTGTTGAGAGACGGGAGAGAAGGTGGAAAAAAAAAAAAGATGCAAGCCTAGCTATGGGGAGCAGATGCTATAGACAAGTAGGTGCTGGTGCCCTGCTCCAGCAGATAAAACCATGGGACAACTGCAGGGCCTTCTTGGGACTCACCACATTGAATGGGAAGTGGATGCTGAGGCAGAGCCCTCAGCTTTGCTTAAGCACCAAGTGCCTCCCACCCCACAGCTGAGCAGCCTTTGCACCTGCTCAGCACCCCCAACGCACCCTTCTTGCCTTGCCTGGTTTTTGAGGCGTCTCAGGACAAGAGCAAGAGCATACAGGAGTCACTGGAAACATTCCCCTGCCTCCTCCAGCACCCAAAGCTGGAGATAATGCAGCTTGAGCAAGAGCTGGGTGACCATCTGTGAATAGGGATCCCTTCAGGAGGGCCACGAGGGACAGCAACAGTCTCTCTCCCATCTTTACCCCTTCCCATCTCTCCTGTCCCAAAGCCTCTCCACTCACCTGCTGCCTGCTCCAAGGCAGAAAAGGAGGTTCTCCCTCTCTGTCCTGATTATCTGTGCTGTGGGAGGGTGCAACTGGATGGGATGTTATGAGGGCTGGGCTGACAAGGATGGGAGGCACGCTAAAGTCCAAAGGGCAGGGCTGCGGGGAGGGAGGAAGGAGGAAGGAGGAAGAGGGCTGTCCCTCGCCAGCAGGTGAACTTTGAGAGCTTTATTGTTGCTGCTGCTACTGTATATGCTGTGGCTTCAGCAAGCAAATATCGGGGAAATAGAAACAGATTCAAAACAGCCGTGCTGCTGTGGTTACTCAGGACACAGAAAAGCTGGATCCTGGCCAGGTAGGAAGGGGTGGGAGGAACAGGAACCCACGCTGCTCCAGGCACAGCACAAGGCACCTCTGCTGAGTCTTCCAACACCAACTTGAACTTTCTTCCTCACGCTTTACTAGCCAGGCCAGGCTGCATTGCTTTCCTCCCGCCCTAACATGTGAAGMTGCCAGCTACATGGACATTAGCAGCTACCATGAGCCTGACTTCCTATTTTCAGTCTTATTTTTAATATATGTTTATATGTTTATCTAGCACTGTTGACAATCACAGCTCTTTCATGCACAYAGTTTTCTACCTTCCAAAACCACTGCCACCCTGTTGTCACCCCAACTATGAACCTGGCTGATTTCCAACAGACTAAGCATGCCAGCAGCCTGAAGTAGCTGTGGGAGGTCAATGAAGGGTGGACAGAAAAAAAATCTTGCAGCTCAGTCACTATCTGAGGTAACACCAGAAATCTACACCTGAGCATCTACAGGTCACCTAGAGAAGTTCCCATGCACYGAAGGACTCCCTTTACCAATTCTGTGCCTTGTTAACAGAGAAAAGGTGCAAGTCTTGGTGATTGCTCTTTATGCCTTTRTCTCAGAGAAGGAAGGAGTTTCACCACATCACTGCCTCATTTCCAGTAAACCATCTCGAGGGCCAGCCCTGCCCCTGCCTCACCCACTCTCCAGCTCTCTTCTTAGGGCAGAAATAGCTCCTGCAGTACAAGTTCTRAGAATAGGGCTGTTACCTGCCAGCACTTCCTCCTTTGAACAACAGGTTTGGAGGTTAAAACCATGATCTTCAACTGCATCAAAGTTTTCTTCCRTCTCCTGTATTGCTTCCTGAAGGGTTGTGGAAAGAGAATTGCAAATGAGAAGCAAATACCAACAAGTCTGGGCAAACTGAGGACTCCATTCAAGATATTTGGGCTAACATAGGGTTAACGCAGGCTGGATGTGGTGTTAAGTCCTTGCTAAGCCTGGTCTCATCAGGAACTGTCTCCACAGCCTCCCCAGGCTCCAGAGCRCTCCAGCCACTCCAGTAAGAGCTCATCTAACGGGACTCCCCACCCAGGGGCCTGGCCAGGCACATCCTCACCTTGTCATCCTGAACAAGGACGAGGGCAGGAGTTGGCCTGACCTTTGTCTCCTGACCTTGCCTGGTAACCACGGAAGTAAGCCTGAATGATGGTGACTTTTTCCTGGAGAACGCGGAGGCGCCTGTGGCGGAGGAGGCAGCACAAGTTCCTCTGGAGGGTTACGATGGCCCAGGTCTGTCTCTGGCTCCGCTGTCTCTCCAGCAGCTGCCAGGCCTTCTCCTTCAGGAATACCTGGGCAAAGGGAGCAGCTGCTGACCTACCAAGAAGCTGCCAGCTTCCCTAGGGAGTGATCAATAATAAAAAGTTGCTGGCTTATCTCCTTGGAGCTTTGCTGCCTACAAGCTCCCCTGCTAAAGGAAGGGAGAATTCCACAGGGGAGAGGAGGAGGCTTAAGCATAGGAGACAGGAGAGAAGGATGGAAGTATCTGTGGAGGACGATGGGCTTGAGATACTCTTTAAGTAGCACCTTTGTTACTCCAATCTGATAGAGTTCAGAGGAGTTCCCCATCACACGGGACAGCACTGCTGCACAGCCTTCCCTCTCCTCCCAGCAGTCACATCTCCTCRCAACAAGGAGTCCATATCTGGAAGACAATAAACTGATATAAGCAAAGCCAGAGATCTAGCTATAATCACCAAAGAATAAATCTTGACGGGTTGACAAGTCCACCAAGATCTTGAGTGGAATTGCAAGCCCAAAAMCCACTACCTGGCTAAGAAGTTCCGGAATGGAAAACGAACTGGGTATCCCTGCTTTCTAATGTGGATGGCCTCTAGTATCCCAGAATGTCTCAGCTGAGAAGCAACATACTCCATATCAAAGATATTTGRCAGCTGTGGACATAAGGCACAATTTAAATTAGAAACAGGAGACAGARGGTTGGGTGCTCCTTCCATTGGTCTGTCCTCAGGTAGATCTTCCAGTGGACCAGCAGACAGGATAAACTACCCATCAAATCCTTTGGGTACCCAGTTAACATGAGTTTCTTATGGGTGCGAGAAAAAGAAAGGGGAAGAGAATCTTAGCTATCAACTGAAAAATAAAAGTCTGAACCCCAACTGTAGCAGGCAAGATGATGGAGAGGAATGGAGTGCTTCTGCTGCTCAGGGTCCTGCCTTACCTTTTGGGGATTAGGGCTGATGCACCGAATGAAGAAGACATGGCTCCTGCAAAGCAGAAGAAAAGAACCACCTTTCACCAGCCTCCTCTCTGTGCTGACTTGGGCAGGCTTTGCAGGGCCTCCACCTTTCCAAGATACCTCTCTCCAACACACGCCACCATCCTCTCATTCTGCCTCAGCAGCTCAGAGCCAGACCCTGCTCAAGCATCCACTCTAACCAACCCCAAAATAAGGAGGACAAGTGTCTGGGTGCAGCAGTCAGCCCAAAATAGGGACGGCACCATAACAGCATCTCTCACCTTCTCAGCTTAGCTGTGAGGTCCTGCAGAGACTGCTGGAATTTGGACACCAATGTGGAAGCCTGAGGCTTGAGCCCCTTCCCTCTGGCCCCCAGCTCCCTTTGCTGACTGTAGGCAGCCTTGGCCTTCTGGAATATGTGAGACACCAACTGGAAAGACAAAGAGGAACAACCAGAGCTCCCCCAACCACAAGGAAAGAACAGTCCTTTCTATCTAAAACTGGAATTTATCCTTTTGACCCAGCTACATCTTGAAGCACTCTAAATTTTAGATATAAAATAAGTTTTTAGATGTAAAAYGCTTTACCCTTGTATCCTTCAGTAGAAGGAATCTTTTCACAGTTCCTCCAGACTCCCCCCAAACCTCCCTCTCTGTTTCTCATATGAGAACCATAAGGGACTTGTGAGGTGCATGAAGCCTAGATCCTCACCCACTCTGGTACCTTGAGACGACTCTGAGAGAAGATATCCAGCACCTCTGGACGCAGCTGGTCACGGTTTTTAGCAAGAAACTTGTGGACCTGCAAAGACAAAGTCTGATTTTATGAAGAGTACGGATCAACCCACCAGAGAGGCAGGTGCCTCCCCGTGCCTGGGATTAAGACAGATAGGTGGAAAGGGAGGTTGGGAACAAACACTAGAGACTGAAGCTTACCATTCCTTCTGCCACCAAGTGTGGAGAGGACGTAGTTAGTTACCAAGAGAGGRGGCTGTTCACAGCACTCAGAGTTGGTCCCTTAGGACACCCATTGCATGTTCCCACTCAGACCCACTGCTCCAAGCCACCTGCCAACTCAGAGCTCACCTGATAGGTGACAGGGCCCCCATAGTGCTTGACAGTGAAGACCGGCAGAGGTAGCTTGGGTTTGGTGTACCAAGGGCTGTCCCCGTGATGGTAGTGACACTTCTGGAGGAAAGTGTGGTCAGTGGCCTGAGAGGGAGATGACAAACATTTCCTACTGCTCAACATATTCTGTGGTTCAAAAAGCCACTATTATACTCATGTAATATACCTCTGTAAACACAAAAATGCTTCCTTCAATGGGTGTAACTACCCCGCCATATCCAATCTGTGAGAGGGATCAGCCAAGAAGGGTTCCTGACCTGAGGCAGTGAAGTCTGGTCATCCAGGATACGCAGGATGCCATGGGGTTTTGCAGAAACGAAACTGAGGCACGACTCGCTGTACGYCTTGGAAATGGGAATCCAAACTAACCGTTCTTGGCTATATTCCTCCTGCATATTAGAGAGTCAAACCCAGCCACGAAAACAGAACAAATCCAAACAGTTAAAAAATATTTGGTTTAACTCTACAAGAAGCTAGTCCATTCTTCCTCATTAAAGGACACCCTACAGGGGCTGCTGCCTCAGCTCGTTCCAAACCTGCTGCCCCTCATCTGTTGTCATGACTTCCACTTACCTCCTCTTGGGCAATGACAGTCTGGCTGAAGAAGTGCTGGAGATGCTCATTGGCAAAGTTGATGCAGAGCTGTTCTAAGCTGTTTACCTCGAGATCCTGCAAAGAGGAAAAGGCATCATACATCCAACTGGCAGCCCCCCAGAAGGCTCTGCCTTTTGGGCATTACACACAGCACCAACTAGTGCTGGTCTGAGCCCCCAGTCCAGGCAATTTGATCTAATCAATTGAATCTGAGAAATTCAAATCATTCCATGTTTGGCTTGTAAACTCTCATCCTGATTTATTAACTAGGTTGAACASCAAGGGACAAAACAAACCATGAAGGAACATGAACCGACATCCTCTTAGATGCACATCCCCACTCGTATATGTATCATCGTTCTCACCATGTACTAGGTGAGGTATAGACTTTAACACGAATCCTAAGAATAAAAATCCATGGACCTTAAGCCACATGATGCAAATACTGTCATCTTTCTGCAAAGCAGGATCAAATTCCCTCCCACCTCTACCAGCAACTGCAGACACCTGCAGGAATGGGAACAGCAACCTCAAAACCATAGATGTCCACAATGCCCATGGTGCAGTCTGTTTCTGAAGGAGCCAACCACTCGTTGATCCTTAGCAGCAGCCATTCAAAGAGCAGGTAATACAGAGTCTTGGCAATGGAGTCTCTGAGTGGAAGAGAGGAGGTAAGGACAGTTATAGCAGAGAGAGCACCCTTGGGTGCATCTCAGCAGCCCAGACAAACAGCAGTAGGAACTACCTGGCATCAATGGCTCCTTCTACAGACAGGGGGGTGAAGATCCACTCATATGACATCACCTGGGTACATCAATAAAAAAAGCTGTGATTTATTGCTATTATCTTACTATTCCTCACACATGTTATAAAGGAAAAATAAAACCAGAACTTTATTCCCACATCTATGCTGGAGAGYCGACTAGCCTAAAACCATCTCATGTTAGAGAACAGCCTCCTAGATGTGAGTTCTCCCACTTTACAATCTCTCCACCCTGAAAGAGTCTCCTTGAGAAGTTCAGCACATCCTTCCTGATCTAGCCTAGAAACCGTTTTGCAGCACTTTATTTCTGCAGTTACTTCAGAGGTTTTGGACCCCACAAGGCAGCAGCTGAGCTCTGCTGACAGAGCATGACATCCCTTGGGATAAACGCAAAAGGAGGCAGAGATACTCACAGTGACACGGTGAGTGACAGCACTTTGCAGGAGATCTGCAGAAACACCCAACAAATTAGCCACAATCCGAATCTCGGCATCACTGGCAATGACTGCATGTTCAAATGATCCTTTCTAGATAATGGAGAACAACAGATTAAATCATGGACCAGACATCAGGAAAAACACCTCATACTTCTGACAGCATCTCAGCAACACAGAGACAGATCACACAGCCAGGACAGGACACCACCATCTAGGTTCACTTTGGATCCTCAACCATCCAAGCTCTAACAGCCCTTGGTTGCCTCCCATCTTCTGTCCCTGCCTGRGTCARTCTCAAMCCTCATATCCAAGAMACAAGAYGGTCCTCAGACCATACCAYGCYCAGTCAATAACAACCACCCTGGTCWTACCACGCAGAACTGCAGTGTTCAGCACTAGCAGCCCAATCCCAAGCTGCCAAGGGTTAACATACCTCATAGGAGGTAAAGCAGATGTTCCCCAGCTGCAGAATGGCAGCCAGCACAGCCCAGGTAGAAGTCATCTGCTCCTCCGACAGGCTGATTGCCTCCAGAGCCTGCACCAAGACCACAAAGTCCTGACTGTCCTCCTTCCCCAGGATGTCACACGCTCTGCCCTAGAAAAGGGACAGAAAGTCACAGTCAGGCCTCTCTGCCCCCCAGCTGGAGCTGAGGTCCCAGTAGCARGTTTTCCCCCAGGATTGCAAGAGGAAGGGCTGGAAGCATCTCAAAGGAAGCTCAGAGACATCCACAACCAATTGCCACTAGTGGGAGCTTCGCATTCACAGCAGACCAGTCTGGGAGTGTTTGAGAACAAGATCCTTGTGGCCAACAGGGGATGATGGGGTTTGATTATGGTCCCAGTATGGGTGCCCACAGACACCCCTTGCCCACTGCAGGAGAGCAGCCTGCCACAAGACAGGATACTGGAATCTCCTCCAWGGGAGGCCAGACAGAGTTACCACCCCAGGACCTGGTTTACAACTCAAAGCCTTTACCACCAGAATTCCCTCCATAAAAATACAAGAGAATCATTTGGCAGAAGCAGTTACACCCCCTCTACAAAGAGGGGCTACAAAGAGGGCTGGCTGAGCTGACCAAAACTCCCACACTCCTATCAGAGGAGCTGCATCAAATCCAGTGGGTTCTGGCAGAATAATGCTRGGGACAAGTACAAGTTTTGCAGAGGAAAAGTCAACACAACCTTGCCAGCAGACCTCAGAAACAGCAGAGTCTTCTCAGTTATTCCCAGGTGCTTGGTAAAGGTGTTTTACCAACCTCCAACACAGATTTACCCTCAAGCAGGGTAGTTTTCTAGCCCTTAGCAACTGCCTCATAAGTGCTGGGTAGGACAGGCCTTTAATCACCCTCCATCCTTGAGTCACTGCTACTCGTCCCTTCTTTGCCCAAAGGAAGGATGAAAGCAATTGTGTGCTCAAATCATTCCTCAAATGGCCACAGCTGCTATCAAAGATTATTTTTTTCACCTGGAAAAGGTGACCCACACAGCTGAAAGAGGACCCATATCTTGCAGGTGCTCTAAAACCTTGTTTATGGAAACTACTCTCAAGCAAAAGCAACCAGGCTCCAAGATGACTTGTCAAAGGTCTAGGGAACAATTTTCCTACATAAATAATCTGTATCGAAAGTTTACTGCAGTGGTTTTACACTTCCCACCTATTGACTCAGTCAATTAAGTACGTTTTGGAGAAGGTAAAAACTRTTTCCCTTTGTTTAGTTCTGTAAAAATAATTAAGGTGCTGAGCAAGGGATTTCCACACCACGAGGTGGAGCCAAGGGGCCACACAATGGTTGGACTTGKTTTAAAAGGCTTTTTCTGGGAGCTGCAGGGGCCAGGAACAAAGAGGAAACAAGACACCAGGACATTCCTTCTTGGGTCRGGTGTGGAAGGAGCAGAGCAAAGCAGCACAGTCCGCTGAGGGGCACTTATGGAGGGAAGCAAAGTTATCTGGTGCCTCAAAGGGCTTTGCTAATCAGAGAAGTCTCTGCAATCTTCCTCTCTCAGCTACAGCATCATCACCTCACTCACCTGGTTCAGGTAAAAGTAAGACTCTGCCTCTTGCAAGTACAACTCCTCTTTCTGCTCCATAGGCAGCCCAGCCAGTAGCTCGTAAAACACATGGTAGTTCCTCTCCCCGTGGGCCTAATGGGATAAATGGTTTATAGGATTAAGATTAATCATAGAATTAAGTCCAGTTCCAGGACCCTAGGGAGCAGGACCCACAGTGCCACAAACCAAGCACTAAGGGGGACACAAACTCTGAAGTCAGYGAGTTGAGGGCAGAAACCACCTAAGACCTTGGTCATTTAAAGACTTTCCAGCATTTCTCACTGATGCCATAAGAGTGTCTAAGAGCAGTTCCTTACATAGGGCTCCAACATCCGACCCTTTCCAGACTCCAGACATGATGAAAAATTGGGTGAGGAAAGACTTAATTGGGTGAGAAAGCCCTAATAAGTGTCTTAATTCAGCCTGCTTGGAGTTGAGAGAGCTCCTATTTTATTCAAACAGGAGAAGTGGACCCCTTGTGACATATTTCTTGCTAACAGAAGAAATGGGAGGCAAATCCTTCACTTATTCCCATCCYCTTTGTTTACCAGTGAACTTAAAATACGAATAATACAAAGAGTGAGGGACCCATCTAGGAGGGAGGGACTCGTTGGTCCTTACCTGAAACACCACACGAGACTTCTCCAGCAGGTACTGGGAGATGGACATTCCCACCATGGCCCCTCTGGGTTAAGAGGGGGACACTCKGTAAGAGGCTAGTGACAGATTTGCTGTAGGTCATTTATCCGAGGGTCTAGCAGAGAGGGTTGTCACCAAGAAACAAGGGTACAACCTGACCAACCCAGCCTGAATTCTGAAGACATCCAACACCAGCATTTTGGATCAGACTATTACATTGAAAAGARCTAACCACTATTTAAAACCGAGACCTTTGGGTTATAACAGACAGTCCCACAAAAACATCAGCTCAGTGCTTAGCAACAGACCAAAAACAAACGTTAGAAAGGCAGCTTCAAAACAAAAAGAGGGGGTTTGCCACTGAACAGGTTAGACCTGTAGGACGCTCAGCAGAGCCTGTTGCGGATGCACGTAGTTTACACGAGCTCAAGGAGGAACTGGAAAGGAACTTTCAGCCTGCTAGAGAGAAGCACTGTATATACTCGCTGTGCTCTGCTGCCCCAGTGGACACTTGTCACCAGCGTTGCAGGCACAGTAGTGGTTTAGATTGTTCCTCGATAYAAACAAGTTCAGATGTTCTCATTTTCTTAATTTATTCCCCATTTTGAGAGGTAAACATCTATTCTTTTACAGAGGCAGCTTAAAAGCAAAGTAGAGGAAACCCCAAATGGGGAGTTTTTTGCACCATCCTTGACTACTGCAAGGCTTTTCCTCACCCAAGCACCCCTACCCGGCCAGCTGGGAAGAGCAGCATCCCCTGACGTCCCTTCAACTCACTGTTGCAGGTGGACATGCAGAAGCTTCCCGAAACGGCTCGAGTTGTCATTGAGAATGGTTCTGGCATTCCCAAAACTCTCCAGAATAGGTAGGACATTGCAGGGCTTGAAGAAAAAGAGAGAACACCCTAGCAGGGGTCCTAGATTTTAAACCAAAAGGARCTGAAGTAACTGCTACTCTGAAAATCCAAGTAAGATGGGACTTGACTGAATTACTTCCAGCTGCCTTAGAGCCTTATTTTGAATTTATCACRGTCTAATTATGCCTCCTCACGAGTAAGTACCAATATGAGCTTTTCCCCTTCACTGCAATCATCTTTCATGTTACTTCTGCTCAAGAGTTTGATCAGATTCAACTCCCAGACTCTGTTATAAGGTCCCTGAGGCAGGTATCATCTTTCTGTTCAGATACAGCAGCCTGGCCAGCACGAGGGCTCCTAGATACTGATATAAACAAGAGCAGCCAAATCAGCTCTGGCTTCATGGCAGCTTCACCTTGAACCACATCCCATTCAAAGCCCAGAGAAACAGGAATGGAGAAACACCACGAACAATAGTGGCCTCTTACACTACCTTGGGCTTCCACCTCCTGCCAAACCATCACAGCACAAACTCAGTGGCCTCTCACCTGYGTCTGATCTCTGCTGCTGTCTGATCTCTGGTACAGCATGGTCAGGTACCGCACAATTGCTTTGGCAGCTTCTGTTTTACCYGAGCCACTGTGTCCACTGCAGGAAAACGAGTTAAGGAAGCAGGAGTCAAAACAGATTCACCTGATATAACCACATCAGAGATCCTGGTACAGTAAACTAGCTAAGCTGTACTGGTTTACAATAATTTAAGGTTTGTCACATATTGTTTGAAATAGAGGCAACGTGGCAAGAGGCCCAAATAAGAAGCCATTGTGGAAGGTCAAAGTCCATTTCTCGCACTCCTGCAAACTCAGCAGAAACTAAATTCAAACTATCATGGTGCAAAGCAAAAGAAAAATGTCTCATTTGATGTTCTCTACTCCCAATCCTTGCACAGCAGCCTGAGTTATATGGTCAGGGTCAGTGATTTACAAATTTGAAAGTTTTAATAAATAATATTAAGAAGTAAACAGGACCTTCATTCTTACCTGATGATGACACATTGCTCTTGTGTTGATGACTGGGATAACGTGTAGGCTGTTTCTGCTAGGGCAAAGATGTGCCTAGAAGGGAAATTCCAGTTAACTAAAGCAATTCTCACATCTCTGCCACACAAACCTGGCACTGGAAGGGTACTCATCAGCCCCCTACCTTAGGGACAGCATAGATCAGTGATCTGAGAGATGCAAGGACTCAGGGAAACAAGAGTTCTTGTTGACTTTGAGTCAGTAGCACTGTTAAAAGGCACCACGAGGCCCAGGGCCTCTTCCACCCAACCCAAGCAGAGCTTTGGGCCATGGTGTTTGATATAGGTGGCCCCAGTAGTCTTATCAGCMCTGGAGGAACCTGCTTATGTTGCTAGCTCCAGTAGTGCTAACACTTTATCAGTTATTGCTATGGACAACACCAACTGCTGGAAACCAGCATCACACCTAGGACTTTCCCCCACTATGAAGAACGTGGAGCTCAAGAGATTTGCTCTGAGGACCACAGGTTCAGGCAACTCCCACTCTGGAATGGTCATTTCCAGTGGCATTTGCCCTGCTCTAGGAGGGAGCCTGAAACAACTAAAACAGTCTCCAGAGCCCAAAGGGAAAGGAGTCTAGGGAGATATTTGAGAAAGAAAAACATACGGGGCATTTTTGGAGGGACTCCCTTGCTGATACTGGGCAGCCACATCTTCAGAGTAGATATAGAGGTCTTTAAAAGGATTCACAGAAACCAGTATCGGTCCAATGTAAGTCTAGGGCAAAAATCAGAACAGGAGAAAAAGGTTTTCATATAATATTCTGAATGAGGAATGCTACTGACTGGGAACACGTATACTAACAAAGATTAAAATGAGCTTTAGAGGAATACGATATATTCTGACTACGCTGCCAGCTCATTCAGGGCTTACTGGGGTTTTCTAGGGTACTTTTTTCCAAAACTGTTTCATTATTATGAAATAAAAGGGTATTTTTCTTGGTCATTTCTGATTTTCCAGGCTCCACRCTGCCTACCGGGCCTGAGGCTCTAAGTGCTAAAGAGAACAACCCTTCCTCCAGCACCAGCCTGCAAAACTGTGAAATGTCTGCTGAAACTCCAAAAAGTTCCATTTTGAGATCCACAAATTTTACTGTTTTGCTGCAACAGGGCTGTTCTCTCCCTTAGGAGCAGCTGAGCCAGAACACAAGCACAACTGCACTTAAATATTGGTACTTGTTGCCAACTCTTAAGAGAAACTCTGGAGCTTTCAGACTTCACCACAAACCTTGCATAYGACCCCTTTTTTTGGGTGAAAACAGTGTATGTCCTTCTTATCCCCGTTCCTAGGAATGAGGGATCTCTTGTGCTACTTGGTAAAGATCATTTTGTCTTGAAGCTTCTTGTTCAGAATCAATGAGCCCTGCAGAAAGAGCATCTCGCTACCCGTACATAAATGACATTGCGATGGAACCTCTTCTTCAGGCACAGCAGAACCGAACGCTCACAAACCTCCCTAGAAACAAAGGAAAGGGTTTGTCAGCTACAGGCTTCACTTACAGGTTTCAATCTTAACCCTTCTCCCCTTCCAGGAATTTTGTAAGAGGCCAGAGGACAAGACTGTTCACTGGGTTTAAGTGTTTCCAACCTGTCCAGATTAACCACATCATAAATAAGGCAGCCAAAGCTTAGAACATCCCCAGCCTGTCCCTGTGTCACACTCAGGTCTCCTTTATAGTYGTCTCTCCAAGCAGCATGTTAAGGCTACCTGACTTCAAAACTCTTCAAGATTAGGAGCTTGAGTTTGCCATAGTTGCAGGCAATGGAGTTGCAAAAGCCATGGGCAGGTTAACAAAAAAGCCCCCGTGACAGCAAATCAGCTGCAGAACACTGCTGCCCATAYGTACTCCAGGCTAGTCAGATCTTCAGTCTCCTCAATTTCCACACTGCTCTCTTCACTCTTCCACACCTGAAATACAAAGACAGTGTTGAAAATCAGCTCTGCTTCATCCCCAACCACTCTGTTCAAATGGCTCCTGAAGACATCACCTCTACCTGCTTCTGCATTCGATCCATGTGCACTGTGTCCTCAGTAGCATCTTCTGCTTCCCACTGCTCCTTGAAGTCCTTCATCCCATGACTGTTTGACAGACGTGGGTCTCTGTAAATGGTCCACTTGCTTAGGTTCTCAATGGTGACCCGTGGGAGCAGCAGTTCAGAGGCCAGCCACGCTGCAGGATCACAGCCCCGAGCCTGCTGATGAGACCAGTGAACACAAGATGTGGCTTCTGACTGTGCGGTCTGAAGGACACCCGAGTTTTCTTTGATATCTACTTCACCAGAATAATCTGCCACATACTTTGAATCCTCTTCTTGCTGTGGAAGGAAGCCCAGAGCATAACAGTAATTTCCAGATTCTTGCGAAGAAAGGGAGAGTTCGGTGTCTTTGTGGTGGGACCGCAAGTCTTGCCCAGCGGCGAAGAACCTGGATGTGGAAGCTCCCTCAGGAGTTTTGGGGTGCTGAGGCGAGGAGCTCCTAAGTCTCGTCACCCTGTACCGCGTTGCAGTGGATTTCACCCATCTTGCACTGCCTGCTCTTGATGCAAATATTTCACCACCGCAGGAATATTGCCGGCTGTCTCTCTGGGAGCTTTTATCCATCAAAGATCTGGAAACGTCACATTTGAACCCGCAATCCTGTTGCGGAGGTGTCACAGATTTTTTGCCCGATCGCGTTCTCACTTTCTCCAAGGAACATCCACTCCCAGAGCACCCAGATAAGGAACTCTGGGTCCGTACAATGCTGTGGACTCTAGGGAACACTGCAGCAAACTTGGCATCAGCAAGATCCTTCTCTTCCTCATCATCATCCAAGCTAGGTAGGTATGGGAAGGAACTGGTTCCATGAAAAGGGGAACCTTTAGAAGGCAAATCAGGATGTCCCATCTCCTCTGCTGTTTCAGCACCACCTTTCCCCTCTACCGCTGACCAAGAWGATTCTTGGACATCCAGCTCATCCATCCCCAGCTGTCCTGCTTCACCAGGGCAGGTTTTGCCAGGCCTACCAACCAACCCGGAGGAGCTTGCAATCCCAACTGCCATCCTTGTGAATCCAGAGAGCTTGCTGCTCTTCTTCCTTTTCCCAAATTTCTTCAGAAGCCATCCCGAGATACCAATGGCACGTGCCACGCTCATAAGACGAGCTTTCAGGCCTCTTTTCTTGGCAGGTTTTTGACTGAGCCAGCTGGGGACTCTCTTGAAAGTAGGATGGGTGTGCGAGTGCTTGGATCCTTTCCCATCTTGCACATTGTCTTCTTCAGAAGGTGCATCTGCAATCACTTCTTCCTCTGCTTCCTCTTTTCCTGCCTCTAGATTCAGGCCTAAGCCCAGTTTAAGCTTTCCAACAACTTTTCTAACTTTCTTCCTCTTGCAAGGGATCTGATTATCAGAAGCCTTTTTTCTAACAGAGGAGCAGTTCGAAATACTTGGAAGTTTTGATCTTTTCTTTGCAAAACTCTGAGCTATTTCAGGCTCCTTATATATATTGACGGTTTCTAGCACGGYAGGTTTCGAGCAGATGCCTTCATCTTGTTTTGGGTGAGGGTTGCTTTCCAAAGCCATCTGGCCAGGATTTGTTTTACATCTTGTCAATGATTTCATCTCAGCATCTTTATTTTTGCTTTTCATATTGGAAAGGATATGGGATGAAGACAAGCACTTGCCTGTAACCATCATCACTGCTAACTCCTGCTTGCTACAGCCTAAGGAAGACCTGTCTGTCCATGCCTGTCCCTCCACCCTCCTTTGTTCAGGAGTATCAGGGCTCCGGGGTTGCTCTTTCAACACCACTTGTTGCTCGCATAGTCTACCTTCCAGGGTGCTGCCTTCAGCATCCACCTTCTCCTCCTCTTCACTTCCCTGAAGTACTTTGCTAAGGTCAATGAGTTTGGCTTTCACAGCCCTAGGCAACCGTTTGCTTCTTACTCCTTTTCCTTTGCCAAGGCTCACTTCAGTGCTGCTCCTCCCGCTGCTGGTAGAATGATCAWGTTCATCTTTTAAGATCTCTTGACCATCGTCCTTTTCCAATGTTTCTTCCTCGACTTCTCCATTATTGTCATTTTCTCTGTTGTTAGAATTTTTGAGTTGGGATCCTAAAACACTTGCAGCAKCATCTTCCTCCCTGCTCTCGGCTAGAATAGGCTTTCTTTGTGTCAGTGTGCCATGCTGCTTCTTCAGTTTCTCCTCCACCTCTAATCCTGCAAGGCCTTCATCCTCACATTCCTCCCTTCYATCCATGCTCACCTGCTCCCCCTGAGTTTCACTAGCCGCTTCATTGCTCTCATGGAACAGCTTCTCACAGCCTTTTCCTTCAGCTCCAGGAAGCACTTCTAACCTTGCTTCTTCCTCACCAGGGCCATCTTCCTCCAAAGAGCTTCTCTTCYCTTCACTGCTTCCAGTGCTGGCAGCTCCAGTCTTTCYTTTACCTCTTTTATTGGTCCAACARGCTTCATCGCTRGACTCTGAACAAGAGTTATCTGAMGTTYCCAGGATCTTTTCTTCTGCASTTTCACTCACATGAATCCTGGTACTTTTTCCAGTTTCCTTTCCTCTGCTCCTCGCACCTTTGCCCAGGGCTCCACCGCCTCGGAAGTGGGAGCCTGACCTCCCCGCAGAAGCTTCCTTGGAGCCGCGGCTCTCGCTGTGTCCTTCCCCAGGCCTGGCCTCCTGGGGCAAGGCACAGCTCCCAGAAGAACCTTCCACACTTTGCATGGCAAAGGACTTGACAGACTCAGGGACTTCTTCACCCACAGGTTGCTTCCTACACCTCCTTCTAGAATTCTCTTTCTTGCTCTCTAYATTGGCCTTTCCCTCCTTTCCAGCACTGCCATCGCCTTCTTGTCCCGATGTCAGACCCTGTTGTTTGGAGGTCCTTCCTTTTTCCTTCACTTTGGACCCCAGTTGYTCTCTGTGTTTTCTCCTAAAACCAGATTCTCTTTGATCACTGCTCTTGGAGGCTCTCTCCTCCCGCAGGAGCTTCTTGTGGCCACTCTCCTGGCCTCTCTTCRGCCTCACCAGACTTTTTAAGATGTCCTGGGCAAGAGGTTCATCTTGTTCAGGCAACACCTCTTGGACCCTCAACCGGCCTTTACTCTTTTCTTCCCGAGGTCTCCCCAAAGGGCCCTTTGAGTCTCCCAGAGCGTTTGTCTTTTCCTCATGGTCCAGCACTTTCTCCTTTCCAAACTTTTTGCGATGTGTCCTGGCTCGGGAAGGAGCCATTTCTCCAGCGTTCAATAGGATGCAAGCGCTTAGCTCAGCTCAGCTATGGAAGGTTTCATTAACGCCGTTTGCTAAGTACCCAAACTCACACCTGGACCTACGTGGGCAACACTAGCTTSAAGGCTGAAAACACAGAACACTGAGTGCACTGAAAAGACAGCAAAAAAAATGTTTATGAAAAGCATCTAACTCAAATTGTTCGAGCTGAATTGACGCTGCAGTACTAGAATTCAAGGCAAAAAAGATCCAAAAATATAACCCCCTTTTCTGGRATCATTTGCTACTTTTTCCCCTTTTTATTGTGGCATTTTTCCCTTAAAGAGTGCTGACCAAGTTTATATAAATACATTAATTGTTGTTGAATAGTAACTGTTTATCCCAAGGAAAACCCCTAAGTTTTCTGTGATGCAAGGGACAGACATCATTAAATAGCTCATGCTCAAGATTTGATCTGTCCTGCAATTACAGTTTAGCCCAAATACCAAGATTTCAATGTGGAAATGGTAATGACAAAATGACATTGCTCACATAAACATGTTCTTGGACATCAGTCCTGCTTTCTAACTGTCCAGGACCATCTGCCTCCTTGAAATGCAAGAGCAGGTCAGAGATCACACCCATCCGTTGTACAAACTCATCGTAACAACCCCCTCTAAACCTCCACAGCAAAAAGAACTGTTGGATTTTATTCTGCCTTGTTAGAGGACATGAGAATTGCTCACACGAGAGAGAAGCACCTCATCRCTATCAGGAAACGCAGCATGAATTTGCAGGCAGAAAGAAGCATCATTGTTATTAAGCTCAGTAGAAGCTGCTAATCTCATCTCCCCAAAACCACGGCACTCCAGAGCGGTTTCTCCTACCTCAATTCAGGGACAAAGTCCAGAACTTTGTCTTAGCACCTTCTGTTTCATCCACCTGCAAAAACTGAAGCAGCAGCTTGACCATTGCTCTGCACAGCACATCTCTCAACGTATCTACACAGTCCATCTCGATCCCAGCAAGACACTCAGCACCACATATCCCAGCTCACCTTTATGTAYGTGGTAACRTATTCATTCTCCTGGGCCTSATTTCTAAGCGATCACAGTCTGTCCCAGCCTCCTGGCTGCCCTGACCCACTGCGGAGTCTGACGTCGAYTCTGGCTGGGCTGGGCCCAGYGCCCAGAACGAAACTGGCATCAATAATTCAAGGTTTCCCCTGGTACCTCTGAACTTTTCAACCAGCAAGGGCATCAGYGGCGTGGCAGTGGTTTGGGTAAGAGGACAGGCAAGGTGTCACCCAGGCAGGGCCCAGGCTCAGAAACAGCATGACTGGGTACATCTCTAGAGCCTCCAAAGGATATGTCCACTCCAGGACCAAAAATGGCTGTTACAGCTGCTATCAGTCAAGGCACTGGGAATACCATCCAAAGAGCAGCTTAAAACAGTGCAAAGAACTAACTCRGAGGCCTCCATTCTGCAGCCTTGGAGCTTCATTCCAGGCAGCCAAGCTCGGCTAGGTTGGGGCACCGCTTCCTCGTCCCCCTCATGTCACCCACTTCTCTGCTCCCAGCAGGAAAGCAGCTTCCAGCACCAACAAACAGCAGCAAAATGGGCATCGTTCTGTCCYGTTTTAGCTCTCACACATCAATATGTGATATCAACACTGTTCCTTCAAACCTCGGGCTGCCTCAGAGTGACAGAAAACGCCCTCCCTTGAGCCTGCACCCTGGGCTACTCGGCGCAGATTCCAGTCCTCTCTCTGCTCCAGAGTGACAAAGCCTCTGCCCTCTTCCTCCAGCCACTTTAAGAGGAGCTAGCAGGTCTCCAAGGGTCTTTTCCCCTGCAGTAACACAAAGCAGCCAAATCAATTATTCACCACTGCAAGAAGAAACCAAAACAATTAAGTTACACACATTTGAAAACTACCTCCCTGAATATTTCAGGAGCCCTTTGTTGACCAGTTGTTGGCCCTGCAATAAGGCTGGATGACCCTGGTGCACAGGGAGCCAGTGTCCCATGTCCYTTACCCAGAGGTCAACCAGAACACACTGCACAGAAGGTATTGCACCAAATTGCAGGGATGGATTTTACCGGGGTCTAAACTGAGAGACTTGCCCAGGCTAAGACCCTGCTTCCTCCTTTTCCTCCCACCTGTAATCAGTGCCCAAAAAGAGCAAAGGAAAGATATGGGGCCCTGTAAACCTGCACTGACTTTAACCCTGCTGGACCCATAATATGGTTGAGATGGACTAATGACAGCAGCAGGAGCTCCAGCATTACTGGAAAGGCTCAAGTGGAGCTGGAATTCCCAGCTCTCGTGTCCCATGTTAGAGCACAGCTAGAGGAGGTGCCTTCCCGTGCTGCAATCCTGCTCTCCTTCCACTGCACACACAGAGGTGCCCGGTGGCTTCCAAAGAACAGCCCCTATTTCCCCTATGGTTCTTACCCAGGGTGTTTACTCTGCAGCTGGAAGCTGTGGGTTTGGCACACAGAGTTTATTTCAGTCAATGAAACCCTCTGCATGAAAAACAGCAGTTAAACTACCTGCAGTCCCTTAGAAGTGACCAACTGTACCTTGCAGYGCTTCAGGAGGAAAATACACCAGCCTTCCAAACAAAACACAGCAGAGAACGGGCGTTTGAGACCTGRCAGAGGTGCCTTTGGTCCCAAAGGGCTTCCTAGGGCTGGCAGCAACCTCCATCCCACCAGCCAGGCCATTCCTCRGGGACAGCACGCCACAGAGCCACTGCACCACTGGCTCCGGGTGTGTGACATTGAAGGCCCAGGCCTGCTTGGCCCCGCAGCTGGGCGGCAGCGGCGTTGCTTGAGTGTTTGCTCTGGAACCTGCAGCCCTCCGCTCACTCYCGAAGCTCGAGGATCTCCACGTCACGCGCTCCTTTAAAGGATCAACTCCAGCTTTGTCCTGACACTTGGACTCAGCAAGACCCCCCCAAGGGCCACGTGGGGTGGCTAAGCCCTCTCTCCAGGACAAGGAGGAGCAGCCCAGCTGCAGCTCCACTGAAAGGGCTGAGGAGAACCAGGAGGTGCCCCCTCCAGAACAGCGCTCGGCTCCTCCACCCACATCTCCTTCRGCACAGGAGTCTCCCAAGAACCCAGATGGGAGATCCCCTCATGAGACAGAYCCTGCTCCCACAGGCAACGAGCTCCTGAACATCCCCTTCAACTGCAAAGGGTATCCAGAGSAATCTCAAAGACATAGGAAAGACCTCCAAAAACAAGGGAGTTTCTCCCAAATCCATATTACTGACTTCCTGCTTACTATTTAAAAAAAGAGACCAGGACTGTTATGATCTAACAGGAAGATGTTCATGCCACACCTCAATGTATAAGAAGCCTCCCAAGAGGTGAAAAAGAGCAAGCCAGTCCCAGCAGAGCACCGCCATCTTGTAGGCACCATGTCCATGATGGAACCTGCTGCCATTTCCAGGGCAGAGCCCTTCGACAGGACCTTTCCTCCCTCACAGRAGGGTGGCTGCAGCACCAGCAACACCTCTGCTCAGACAGAGAGGGCAGCATCAGCCCAGGCCATCAAAGACGCCCACCTTCCTCAGCCTGACCTCAGAGAAGCAGCAGAGAGCAGCTACAAGCAGAGACCCAAAGCTAAGGGCAAGAGGAGCCTGACCTCCACCTCCTCCCCTACCACACCCGCTGGGGAGCCCCAAGATGAAGATCCACTGGAACAGCTCCCACCAAAGGAGGAGGAGGGCACAGGGAGGTTAGACAGGACCTAGAAGAACGTTGGGCTTGGAAGCTTTGACAGATCTGTGGCAAAGGCAGAGTATCCTGTGAAGGAACAGTTGAAACTCTGCTACGACTTTGGGCTACTCATGCGAGTATCCCCTRTAATRTCATCTTGACAATTTTACTGGCACAGGCACTCTYATGGGCCTGGCTATTAAAGATCTGRGACAACCTAGGAGCTTAGCCAGGCCCTTAGGTGAGTGCYCAAAGGCTCTTCTCAAAGAGGTTCCCTCCAAAACTTGCCACTTAGCYTATAGATGGATGAAAATTTTCCTTCRTTTMATCTTRTTGAGGCTCTCAGTATSCTCTGCTTCATGACACCATGGAGTTTCTATTCTGTAGATAGATTCCTCTTCTTTTATGAGRCAGTCTTATGAAATTAGAGACAAGWGCAACTCCTATCTGCCTCCTCTGGAAGGACAAATTACCAGGATTAATGGTGGTTACCACACAGATGATTAACAAACAAGGTACAGGGAGCTCTAGTACTTTTACTCAGGACTAGAGCATGAACTACTGGGACAAGCAATTTTTTATGCACCCAGAACTGATAAACCGAGACCTTCCCCTCAAACTGGTGTTTCTAATGATTAAACGAACCTCTAAGTGACATCTGARCCAGCACAAAGAAAGGCAGAAAGGAGTCTGCCTGTGCAGCATTTTTAAGCAAACTTGAGACGAACTAGGAGCAGTTTCAATCCAGTTCAAACTACGGATTCTTTCAGAGTACAGTGCACTTCAGAGAGAAGATGCGATTTTTCTTTCATTTTAAAATCATTATATTTATACACTTAGGGTAGTTAAAATAAGCTTTTTTTAATATATCAAAATTTTGGAGCCATATGTTGCATGGCAAGGTCACAGGGCCCAAACTCCAAAGCCGCAGTAGTAAAGGTTTCCTGAGCTCCCAAGGCTGAGGCACTGCCATGTGACGGGGCACATATGAGGTCTCCTACTTCACAGCATCATAGAGTCATCGTGGCTGGAAAACACCCAGCCGAAGAGCAGTCAAGCATTGGAAGAGGCTGCCCAAGGAAGCAGTGGAGTCACCAACCCTGATAGCGTTGAGGAAACGTGTGGACAAGGCACTTGAGGACATGGTTTAGCAGGGATAGTGTTGAAGGGCTTACGGTTGGACTTGAGGCTCTTTAGGGTCTTTTCCAACCACTATGATCCTATGMAACTTGAGCAGACTTGTCCAACATTCAGTGCAGCCATGGAGCAATCATTGCTCCTCCAGGTCCCAATCAGGTCTGAACCACGATCAGACCATCCCACTACCAACAACACCACAGTATCAGGCCAAGTAGGAACCTCCATGAACCCAGGCTGAGCTAGCAGGTGTCTTTCAAATAACCACGTGCACCTGCTTGAACAAGCTACATTTAAGTTAAATCTACACATTTTGGTCTACTCCAGGCCCAAGATCACTTACTTAAACCTATCTATGCTCTGCTTACTTGGGCTCTCACTACCAGGCAAGGCTCTGGCTGCAATATCTGGTTTAAGGCATCAGCTCAGCAGCCCAGACAGGTCCCAGGGGCCACAGAGGCCATTCAGGAGTCGGTTTTTCCAAGGACTCGCTGCAGATCTGCTCCGCTTTACCTCCCACTGAGGACAACCCAAGCACGAMCACCTTGAAACCAGCACCCTCAGAGGCACAACTGCCTTTAAACCAAAGGCCTTCAGGAAGAAGTGGACAACTCACAGGCCTGTTCCTCATCAGAGGCTTTCAGAAGCAGAAAGAGATCATATATCTTCAGGAAAAACAAAATCCCAGGCTTACTGAGAGGCAAATATCACCTCAACTCTTGGCCACCTCCCCCCAGCTGCAGCAGGCCTGAACATGAGAGAAAGTCACACCCAGAGCTGGGGAGCCCCCGCCTTAAATAGGAGCTCATTCCTCCACAGCTGAAGCCGGTTCTGGGTGAGCCGGGTCCAGCTGGAGCAGGATTTGGTTGCTCGGAGGGGGAGGTCATGGGCCACCACCTTCCTCTCATGCAGCCTTTGCACAGAGTTTCACCTGGCCAGGGACTTGGGACGGTGAAGGAGTGSATCTTCTCCAAGGGTTTATCCCAGGGAGACACCTTGGGAGCCATGGCTAAGGCCAGTAACGGGCCTTGGCCTGGCCACTCAGCGGCGCCTCTGGCATCAGACCTCAGGAACTGCCATGATCCTGGGCCCTTCTTCCAGTCGTGTCACTTCAGAGCCTCGTCCTGCGCTCAGGGGTGTCCCAGTCCACAGAGAGGGGACACATTTCACACGCTTCTTCCAACCTAACACAGGCAAAGCCTCCTTCTGAGAAACAGAGCAATTCGGCTGAAAAAGACCTCCCTTCTCACACCCAGGCGTGCCCCAAGGCCCAGGACTAGGGTGAGGAAAGGTGCTTTTCCTCACCATATTTGAGTAGGGTTGTTAAACAGCTTCAGCATCGATCTCGGTGCTAAGCACGCCAGCAAAGCGCGCTTTATTACTACGTAACCAAGAGAAAAAGCGACGCCCCATGGCAGGGACACACGTGGTGATTTGGGGCGCTGAACGTGCAGCCCCATAGAGCAGCTCCCGTTACAAGAAGCCTCCGAAACTCGGGCCCCCGTGACGGCGTCCCCTACTAGATCCCCAATACGTGTATTGAGAAGTGGAAAATTGGGCCTGTTTTTTGAAGTGAGATCAAAGGTTCTCCCGCCAGGTCTGCGAGCCCTAGGGACCTCGCTGCCGGCACGGCCCTAAGGAGGGATTTGCCCCAGCCCTGGCAGCAGCGTTAACAGCTCGCAGGGCGCTGAAGGATGCCAGACCCTGGTGACTGCGGGAGCGGGGCCGAAGCCTCCCCAGCCGTAACACTAATGAGCCCCGAGCGCTTCCGAGCATGCGGCACTGGCTCTTGGAGACAGCGGGGTGCTAACAGAGCCTCCCTGCAAGGGCTTCAAGGGAGAAGTTGGGGTAGGCACCAAACTGGAGCGGTTTGGCAGCAGCTGCAGCCTCSGAGCAGCAGCAGGGCTGTGATTAGTCTGAGAGTAACGAGGGTAACGGCAAGACGGGGAAGACAATTAGATCGGTGGCGGCATGCCTGAAGGGCAGGGAAGCCAAGAGAAAGGGCTTTCCAACTGCCTGCAGACACGCATTGGAAAAAGACACCTTGCCCTGTCACCCATTCCCCTGGCTAGGGGCCTCCTGCCAGCAGAGAAAATAGGGTGTTGTGTTGGGTGTCACGAGCCTTTCGGTCCTRTGCGGCTGTAGAAGGTGCTGGGGGCACCATGCAAGGGAAGGCCCAGCACGGGGCTTCTGCTCTTGCTCCTGCTTTGGCCTTTCTGGGTTTTTCCCGCGTTTGAGGCACAAGAGCTCCAAGGAGGGATTAGCGCTGCCCCGAGGCACTCCGCTAATCCAAGCAGCTTATCGCGGGGAAGCGCTCTGCGGCGGGCTGAAAATCACCACCGCGAGGAGGAGGAACCTGCTGCGCTCCAGCACGTACCTGAAACTAGCCCTCCCGTGCACCTCCCCTGCAATTACTTGTAAATTTTCAAGGAAACATTCGACTTTTAGTTATTTTTTCAATCTGAAGCTGATGACTTAGACAAGCCACCAAAATGTTCTAACAGCTTCAGGAACCCTATGGAATTTCTCCAGCTCCATTGATGAGAGGGAGAAGGCACAAACTTGTGTTTGCTCTGAGCAGGGCATCCACTCCGCTTCCTCCACAAGGACCTCAGAATCAATCCACTTTTTCAGCGGGAGCCGCTGGGTGCTCCAGGATGAGGCATAYACACATGATCCCAGCTCAGAAACAGATGATTAACCCAAAACTTCCTTTACATTTGCCAATGACTGGCACGAGGTGTGGAAAACAGGCCACTGGTAGCCCCAGTCCTGTGGCAAGAGAAAGGAGGAAGTAAAGAAACTAGGAGAAAGAAGGAAATAATGCAGCTATAGTTTGCCAGATCACACAGCATAGATAGTAAACAACAATCTCATTAGCAATAAATTAGGCCTCGAAGAGGATATGAATAATTTCTACAAGGAAGGGGGTCTGAAAACACCCTTTGAGAAACCTGAAAGAAAATAGCATCAAGGAGTGAGGAAAAAGAACAATTTAATGTTTCTAAACAGTAACAGACACCTCTGCTCAGTTTCGGCACCTTCATTTCACAATCCCAAGGGTAAATATTATAAAAAAATTGCTGGACCAGCTCTTTCTCCCTTCGGTGTTAYCACCCCAAGTTATTTCAGGACACGTGGCAGGTACCTTTATTGGGGGCCGTTATCTGAACTGCTGCTCTTTTCTGGCAACGCAGCGTCCAGATTGCAGGACGGTGACCGAATCGACCTGTTTGTCACCCGTGTCTCCTCCACCAACGAGGAGTGGAAGAGGCCACAGCCTCTGGGGGCACTCACTGCTGCAGCGGCTCAAAGAGGGAGGGTTTCACACCGGAGCCCATGTCCAAGACCTTGCTGATACAAAGAACGGATCTGAGAGCAGACAAGGATCACAAAAGGGAATTCAGAGGTTTATTTCCAAAAAAAAAAGAAGAGCAATGTAGTGTTGAAACAACAACAAAAATCAAGTTCAATTAAATTTTCCTCCAATCTGAATGGCTACAAAAATAGATTCTACCCAAATCCATAAAGCCAGTTAACAGTACCATAACAAACAAACAAAAATTACTCATTCAGGTGCCATATACAGCAGTCACAGGAATCTAGCATATATTATTTAATGTATTTTTAAAAAGTAAACTTCTAAAATGTTTCCATTACAACTGAAATACCCATAYGATTTTTAAAAAATTGTACAAAAAAATAATTTTAAACCCAGTYGGAGGTAACAGTGTGCGTTTATTAAAATCCTGCACCGAGGCAGTCACGTTTATAATTTAAAACCCAGCCCAGTAGAAAAGAGAAATGTGCAAACGTTTTACAAGTTGTAGGGACTCAGCAATAGGGACTCGGAGGCTTGTGGTGCATCAGRCCGGGTGATCCACTCGGGTCCTAATGCGAGGCGGGCTGCAAGAGGAGCTGTCTCCAGCGAGGCACTGAAAGGGGAGGCGGAGCGCGTTGCGGCACCGGTGGCCTCTCCCCGGGGACGGTTTGCCCCGTCAGTAGCGGTTATGGCACTCRGTCCAGTGCTGGAAAGTCCTGCATGAGGTTTGGTCACTCCGCTTTGGGGGAGAGATGGAAAAAATTAGTCATTGAGGGAACAGAAGTGGAAAGCAAATGGGGAAAACTAGGGTTTGGTTTGATGAAGGTGTCGTTGCATCAACTGCAGGAGGTCACACAGGGCCCAAAGCCTCCCCAGTGCATCTGCATTGACACCCCTACAAGAACATCCTTTGGAAGATAATAGTCCTACAGAGCCTCCCCACTCCCACCTTTKTTTCTCCCCATAGATTTCCAGCATTGCAGGCTCACGTGGTGCTGTGGTCACTGCTCAAGCCTTGTCTGGAGCACAGGGGAAGRAGGGCACAAAGCAGTGACACAGAGCCCTGCGCATCCTGTCATGCTCAGTGAAGGCATCTTTCTATTCAGGCGTCCCTAGTAAGTCTCAGGAGATTCAAGTGATGACATCTGGCTAGCTGTCACATGGTGCTCACATCATTAATACCCCCAACACAGCCAGCAGATTCCTACTCTCAAAGTACAAGGTCCTGCACTGTTTTGGACYGTGTAAATCAATGAACTTTCTGCTTCCTTTGGCTGCTTCCCCTGCCMCGGAATATCTTTAGGCTCACCTACCTCCTCCATTACTTAGTCCATGGCCTAAGGGACTTCTTGCTGAATTTCTTTCTGCATAGCTCCTGCAATGACACAAGCGAAGGCTCATGACTGCCAGGCAGTCCCATCCCATGCACTCCCAGCTGCTGACAGAAGACCAGGGTTAAGGAATGTCCAGAGGAAGTGTGCAGAGCAGAGCAGGTCAGACAGTCACTTATCCTTACACACCAGCAGGTACCAATCCCACCAAGCTTCCTGCATCCGTTACAAGGTCCTTTGTCTCCACTTCCATAGCCCCTGTCACCTGAACAGTGTTCTAGGGAGACGAGCTAAAGCCCCGCACCCGTGGTGGTAGTTGAGCTCTATGGTATAGGCAGAATGGGAGCAGAGATACTGAACGTGTCCAAGTGACAGCGTCAAGCCAGGATTAAAACTCCAGAGTCCCATCCTGAGCCCGTGTGACCTGCCCTTAGATCAGTATGGGTTGACACAAATAGAAACCTGTATGCGAATACTCAGAGTCCTGTTCCTGTGGGATGTGGGATTGTGAWCTCTCCTGCTTTTCGGAGAGAAAGAAACAAAGCATTACTCATTAAAAAAAAGGGACAACATGTGAAAGAGAACCTGCYTCTCTCTTACTCTTTCCCTGGGACAGTTTGTTGGACATGCACGTGATCAGATTCCAGCACAAGGATCCCTATCATCACGTTGGCAGTCTGCTCTACTTTCCCTAGAAACGCCCTCCCTTCCCCATCCCGTCTCTTAGGAAGAGCAGTCGGTCGGTACTCACCCCCTGCCTCCCTCCAGAGTACTCTGGATCTCCTTCAGGACTCCTGGAAGGCAGAGAGTTAACAGCAGTGAGCCAGGGCGCCGCAGAGAGCTGCTTCCCAGGGAGCAGACGGGCCACATTCCACCTCCCAGCCCAGGGCAAAACCTGCCTCCCCCCGCAACAGGTCAGTCCTTCCAATATCGCTGCCTCTTCAACAGGACCAGGTTTTTACCCAACAGGTTGGTGCAAAGGACTGAAGTGGTCGCTTGCCCAAGGAAATGCTGCCAGTCCCAGTGCCCCAAAAGGAACAGTCTGTCCCAGTTGTCATTTCATACCAGTCCCACTAATAAGTAAAAAGGTCTCCTCTTATCAGGGCAGGGAACTAGCTATGCAGACCATCCCTTGCCTTAGGGTGTTACTATCTGTCCAACCCCTTGTATCCATTGATTCACACAAAAAAAACCCCCACACCCACAGTATTCCTAGCAGTTTGGTGCAATGGCAGATCCCTTGGAAGTGAGTGCTGGAAGGGGCAGAATTCCCTTGCTTTCCCACCCAGGAATGCACTTGCACTGAGAGTAGCAAGTTCCTCTCACTCACTTTCATCATTGAGTAAGGCATGTTCCATYAGCCTCCCAGACTTCCTTTCTAAAGAGAGGAGGAAAAGAGGTTTTTACTGAATGTTTGCCCCTTGCCATAAAATAGACACACTTTTGAAAACCCACACTAGAACTGTTTCCTCTTCAAGTCCTTTCAACTTCACTGAATGCTCCCCAACTAATCCTTAAAGTTTCTCASGTACCGAATGGTATTTTCCAGCAATACTGGTTTGATTAACAGAAGATATCTAAAATTCCAGACCATCTCTCTCCACAGCCTCTTCCTTCCAKCAGGARCTACATTYTSTTCTTTCAAAACTATCTTGCTGCATGCAATCTGCTTGAGCATTGCAAAGTGCACTGTCCAGGCCACAGTATTCCCTCCTCCAGCTTACCATCTTCTCCATAGTCACCCGAACTCCTTCCTGGTCCCCTAGAAGAGAAAGGGGGGCAAATGACACTGACTGGGAGACATAGGAAGGTAGATGGTTCTTGTCAGAGAAACTCTAGCACATGCTAATGAAATGGCATGTTGAGCAAGCGCGCAGCAAGGGCTTCATCACGTATTGGTGACAGACACAGCCCTTAAGCAACACGAGCCAGAATTTGCAGCTTGTTATTCTAGCCGCAGGAGACTAATTCCCATCCTTGATTACTTTGTCCCGGCAGCAGTAGTGCAAATAGGACAACCATCAGGGAGCAGGTTACGTTTCCTCATGCCAACCCATCCAGGAACGACATTAAGAGTCTTCAAACAACAACCCTACTAAAACTTTTGCCTCATTTATTTATGTATATTCTAAAGAGATTCTCTGTAAAACACAATGCTTTGTAGGAGAGAGCTTGGAAAGGGAGATGGGCCACAGAAACAGTCAGAACTCATACCACAGGCTTCCTTGCATGGCCCACAACACAGGAGTGGGTCACACTATCCAGACGTGGCCTGTAGGAGTTTCATGGACTTTACCTGGGTTTCCTTGTAGCATTCTCCATGCCAGACCTGTTGTTCACATGATTGTTGCTTGTAAGTTCTGGCACATCAACAACGCACTGGGGCTCCACTAGCCACTTGGTAGAAAGGGAAAACCTCTCAAACTCTGAGGGTGAGATCAGATAGAAACCTGCAGAGGAGAGAGAGAATTTATAAGCAGCTCTCAAGCCCAGGAATGTATTTCCAGAACTAAAAGCAAAACAAACAGATAAAAGTGTCGTGTATATTCCCCAGAAAAGGGTCTATTTGTGTTTCYTCTCATCTAAATGAGAATAACACTGGCAAAGAAGATATTACCCCATATTCAATACCTGCTGGCAGCTGGAACCAGACAGCATAGACACATTTATGCAATGCTCATCTATGTATGCACACAGCTCTAAAACCTGAGCTCTAAAATTGCCCTGCCGTGTTACAAACACACGRAGGATTGGGATTTGGGGAACAACAGGACCTTACCTTGGCCATATTTGGTGAAGACGCAGGATGCGATGCCGCTCACATCCTCTTTGCGGATGCAGGGGTAGCGAATCTGTAACTTGAGGAAGGGCAGCGAGATGATCTGAATGTCTCCCAGGTTCGTCAGGACCGCCAGGTCGTTTTCACTGTAGTCATTCGTCCTGCAGCTGCCGAAGTTGGCAACCGTCACCTTCCGCACCCTACAGCCTTCCAGCGCCGTCAGCTTGAGCTTCAGCTTGGAGCTAACCTTGGGTAACGTGAAGACCTGCCGAGAGGAACAAGACACTGACAGCTCCTTCGTGCACGAGGAGCGTGAGCAGCCGCACCCCGGGACCTGCTGCTCCCTCCCGTCCTTTAACAGTGTTTTATTCACAGTGAATACACGCTGGTRTAACCTGAGCCAGCCTGGCTTCCTCTTCACTGGACAAAAACAAATAAGAATCACTCAGTGCTAAGAGTATTTGTGTGCTGACATCGAGCAGTTTTACACTTTGAGCTGCAAACTGCTTTTCTCTTACTTTTGTTTCAAGACAACCTCTGTACTCAGCTGAACATTAAGGAAAAAATGAGGTGTACATTGCATGCTCTTCACATTAAAAAAAGAGAGCCTACAGYATACTCTGTATGGATTATTCTCTTCTAAGCTACTTAATACAAAATAAGAAATTTTAGTCTACAAATTACTCTTTCTGTACAGTGTTACACAGAACTAACCACAGAATCTAAAGCCCTTTCCCAGGAGCATCTTGTACTGAGTTTAAATTAATACAGGAATAAAACTTGTATATTCAGCTTGCACACCATTATGCTGAATACTCAGTTTATCTGCACACACCCSATTTCCACAGGCTCAGGACTTACTGTCATCATTTGTCTGGACAGTATCACACTGTAATATACTATTCCCRAGGCTTTATTCAAATTCAGAAGAATAACTATTCTGGAGAGCACTGCTCGGTGCTTTAGCACRCTTCACATGCCGTCCACAAGCACCTCCTGTGTGATACCTTGAGCTGCTCTTCAGACACCACCAGCAGTTGATGGCTGCCTTGCATATCAGGGCTCTTCGAAAGGTCATGGGCTACTTCCAGAGGTTCYGGGAGCGGAGTGCTGCGCCCATCCAAGACGAGGATACCCACAACGGGAGCCCTGTGCATCAGCTGAATCTCTTTGGCTAGAGAAAGTGAAGAAAAGGCAAAAAAATGAACAAGATTCTTAGCAGAGATGCTGTGCTAGAAACTCAACTCACACCCTGTCAAAGCTGAAGAGCTATAGACCTCTGCTATGGAAACATTACCTCAAGGGATTTAAGAGTTAAAGGGTATCTGGACTGAATTGCTCGTGTTAAACAGTAATTATTATTACATGGAGAGCAGGGCCATCTGTCGCAATAAGGTACATGCACACTGTGACCTGATGGTAAAACTTTTAAGGACAGTTAATGCAGATTCAGACTTCTGAAGTCAGTGGGGACTGAGGCTAAGGAAGGTCAGGAAGCACCAGAGCTCAGTTACGCTCAAGTCTAACCCAGGCGTGAGCACTGCTCAGCTCAGACAGTGCTGTATTTATCATCCCCCTCTCGCTAGTGACATCAGTGACACCTAGTTCCACTAGAGCACTTGTTTTCACCGGTTGTACTTACCCTGCTCTGCCCTRACAGGCTCGTCCATCCTCCTCTCTGCGGGAGGAACACGTAAGCAGAACGCGTAGACGGTGCCTCCGTTGGTGCCTGCCCAYAAGGACGGGCAGTGGCGGGAGCCTGGAGCAAGGAGAGGGCTCGTGAGCAAACCACCATCTGGAGCAACCATGGACAACCTGCCTTCCTCCCTCTGCCCAGCTCCTAAACACCTTTACATTACAGCTCCAGGGAAACCACAATTTCTTAGGGCTTCTCTTGAGAAYTTCCCCATCAACAGCTCTGATAAAAGGCATGGTTGAGCAAGGGGAGCAGAGGGTATTTCCCCTCAGTCACCACCATCGCTGCATCCAGTTTTCATGCATTTAAATCACATATGAACAGAGGAAACCTAAAGTTTGGGCTCTGATGCTCACTCAGGCATCATCCACACAGAATGAAAAGGCCATGCTGGGGCAAGGAGTGAACCTGAGAGTGGTGAGACAGAGAAAACCTTATGCTCCAACGTCCAAAACCATTTCAACACACTTGAAAACCCACGCTATACTTTCAGACTGCCTAGGAGGATGCAATAGTACTTGCCTTGAATTAGTCAGCAGCTACACCASCTAAACAACAGGTCTGCATTACAACATATGCTCTCGCTCTGGATTATTTTTTCAGCCTAGCACAAGGTACAACACAGAAGGTGCAGAATTTTCCTGCCAGTAAGACCCTAATGTGTTCCTTGGCAGGGGAGGGAAAACAAAAAAACACTCAAAAAGGAGATGCAAACACAAAAAAGGAGATGCTTTTGCTACTCACTATCTCTCAAGAAGGTGTCAGCAAAATATAAGGTGCGCACGAAGCCAGTGAAAGAGTCCTCTGCCGAGCGGGCTTCAATCTTCCGCTGGACTGGAGCCAGTTCCATTTCCTGCAGTGCGTCCTGGTCAAATTTGGCATTTGCCTCCTGAACCTTCAAGRGAAAGGAGACATTTCGCAAGCCAGGCACGACATCTCTCCCTTGTCCCCAGCGCAAGGGTGCAGACCAGCCGATCACAGTGCCCAGAGCAGGAGGACTCTGCGTGCTACGAGTTGGATATAGAGAGGGCCCCAAAAAGCCCTCACCTCCGAGGTGTTTCCACCGGCACCTCGCCGCTTCCGACTAGACACCCGGCTTCTCCTGATCCTCCGGAACGACTGCCGGAGGGACTTCTTCAAGGACTTCACCCGAGACAGGGGGCCTTCTAAGGCCAGTTGGTCACTAGGATGCAGCGTGCATCTGAAAATAAGAATAAAGAAGAAGGTAGGAACAGGGGGGCAAACACTCCTAACAGCTCAATATGGCAAGAACAAATGCAGAGACAAGAACATGATTATGTTCAAGAAGTCTCCAAAGAGGTAGGACTTCTTGCTCTACTGCTGCTCTCTAGAAACCTCTTCTTGTGTATTCTTATGACTCGTTTATTTAGGACTTCCAAGCCATTCATAACTGGGAATTACCACCCTGAAGCTCACTGTAGATAGGTACTTACTTCACAAAGACTAGGCGTTTCTGCTGGTGGTCAAAAAGACCAAAACCGTGACTGGTACCAAAGGCYACAAGCTTCCATTCAGAGTGAAGGGCCAATGAGGTGACCACAGCTGGCGGTTGACATTGGACCAGAACAAACGGCTGAAAACCAGCTTCAAATCGGACAGGCCCATCTCGAGTCTTTAGCTTCTCGTGACCTTTCCATCGATAGCCCTCTTGGTCCTGCAGGAGATCTGCTTCAGCATGGTCCACAACATGCTCTGCATCTTCATCATTCAGTTCCATCACCAGGACCTGGAAGGAAGGGAACACACTGTCAGGGCTCCTGTTAGCCAGGCAGCCCTTCAAGCTGTCAAGTCAGCCAGAGTGACAATATGAACAGGCCAAGACAGGCCACAAGTTCTCCACAGGTGGAAAAAGCATCTCAGGGCTGACAAATAATTATAGAAAAAATCTGAAACACAGATTACAGAAAGCAGGTGGCCATCAGACAATGCTTCCAGTGACTACATTGACCAAACACAACAGAAATTAKTGTTGGCCGTTTTGACACATGTCCGATTTGCAGCGTAACGGGGCAAACTAAAAGCAAGGTTGATGGTGACTATTTATGTAGCAATACCTGCCCTGCTGTTCCAGCTACAGCCAAGTATCCGCTGTATTTACATAGGTAGATCTTCTGGATCCCAAGTCTAGGATCATCACTGTAAGGGTCAAAGGTCCCGACCTAGAAGGCAGAGGAAGGGAGAAGGGGTGTGTGTACGTGCACACAACAGCTAATCTTCACAGGCATATTAATAGCACAGGAATAAAACCTCCCCTGGCTCCAGAAAGCTTCCACGACCTGTAATTATCTCACCTTGCGAAGTGGAGGCCATTCATCCTCACCCAGGGTGTTCATGTTGTCATTGGGATCGGCGTCTGTGAGAAATACCCTCACCGTGCTTAGCTTGTACAGGAGGTGCAAGCAGACGCCAGAGGCATCCCAGAACCGCACGGTGCCATCCTCATGTCTGCAGGAGGTCACGCAGAGCCACSAGGATGAGAAAACAGAGGGGGAAAAACCAACGCAGTCAAAGGTTAAGCAACTACAAAGCCCTAAATTGTCGTAACTTAAAGAGTTTCAAAATGACTTTTAAAAAAAACCCAGTTTGTTCTTGATCTGACACCAATATAAAATCTAAGATTGCTCCRAAAAGAAGAAAAAACACTCAAGCACAGGGAAGGAAAAATTAATACTTCTACTYCTTTTAGCCAAAACTATGGGCTAAAAGAAAGAAAAAAATCAAGCTTTAATCTTAGTTCTCCAGGTGAGAACTGGCTTCTAAGAACTTGCTGCATCAAGAATAAAGTGTCTGAAAAAACAGCCCACAGAAATGCTTGAAAGTGCTTTGAAAAGAAAACGATACATTTTTATGTGGTGAGGCAATTTCTTGCTAGCTCTTTCATTCCTGCACTTAGCTAAATCTGTTCATGCTGATCAAAAGAGATAGGAGTCCAAAGTAACCTCTTGGAGATTCACAACACTGTAAATAGTGTGGGGGAAAAAAAAAGCTTAAAATTTGCAAGATTAAGCTCTGCATTTACATGGCTTCATTTGAATCACTCTGGATTACTGCCTGCCCTTGTCCAGTGAGTTGCATGAAAGGAAAGGATAACATTTCAGAACCAAAAAATGAGGCAGCTTTATAGGTTTTCTGTGGATAACGGGATCGGTCTGTCCTCTCAAAAGCTTTAGGAAGCTCGCAGCCCAGCTTTGAGAAGTTATATTGCAAAGTTGCTTTATTCTATAAGCAGACCATAATCTCAAGGAAAAGTCTCTGTTAGTTCAAGAGGAAGGACAAATGGGTCAGAAGGGTTCCCTGGATTTTATCAGGCAAGTTAAGTACCTACCCTGTGAGAAGCAAGTCCCGCTGTGGAGGATCTGGAGCTAAATTGGTGCCACCATCAATCGGCCATGGCTACAAATACATTAAGGGAAGACAGGGGCTTTCAGGGTGGTAACAGTATGAAGAGGATCCACAGTCAGCAGGCGAGCATGAACTTTAGTGCAAATGGCAGCAAAACAGCCCATGCTGTTAGCTTTTGTTTGGATTAGATGTTCCTGTTCTGCCACCAGCTGTGCTTCTGAGTAGAAGATATTCTACACATTTCCTCAAGAAGCTCTGCCGACAGCTCCCAGCTTCCAAAGGAGGAGTTTGTTACCCTGGGCAGCTGGGAACACTCACACTTTCCTTCTGGCTTGTTAAAGCCTGGAAAAAAATATCACATTTTAACCCCCATAGAATGAACAAATGCACTGGAGGTGGTCTGGGAAAAAGCCCTTCTCGAGCCTGCAGGACAGCAGGGCCTCAGCCCCACACATGCTGTCGGGAAGAGCCCACCCACAGGCACGTTACGCTCTTGCTAAACATCTGTGATTGCATCTATGCCTAAGGCTGCCGTACCATATTGGAGTAGTGAACGTTCTGCTTGCTCCCGGCACTGATAATCCTCTCCCACAGCTTCAGGGGGATGTTGGAGACGTGGTGGGAGCAGGTGATGGCGGAGCAGTGGAGAGACGCCAGGTACGGAGGATGGACGGCCGGCCAGCCCGCAGACTTGAGGTCTATCACCACCAGCTCTTCTTCTGCCAGCACCACCATAGCAGAAGGGTCATCAAACTCTGCAGAAACGACACTCAGTGAGGCTAAGTGGAAAGACCATCCAAGGTTAACGGAAACAAGCTTCCTGTAAAGCTCACATGGAAACGACAGCCATGGAGCTCAATACAAGCATGTTTTTGTTGGCCATACTTCCAAACGCTTCTGTTTTAACTGCCTATTGAGGCACTGATGTTAATAGAATTCAAGATATTAATAGATTCACTGCAAGTTCTTGATCCTTGGTGTCGCTGCTGGGACCGTCAGAGGGACTCGGCTTTTCTTCGAGCTAAATTGCAACCACAGCAAAGCAAAACAAGTTTCTACCCAGCAGTGAAACACCAATGTCCTGCCCAAAGCTCATTAACAGCAGGGTGTGGATGGACAGCTATGCACCCCTGCAATGACCCACTTAGTACTTTATGGACCACAGTCCAGCGAGGCAAAGCTGCTTAAACACAGTAATGCCATGGGTGTTGCAGAGGGCTCCTCTGCTTGAGCTGACAAGTGTTTGCAATTCACTCTTGCCCTGGAGTTTTCCCTGCTTCTAACACACTAGGCCACATCCCTTGGATGTTCTTTAATGAGTGCATACATTTAATAAACGCGATGACAGGCAAAAGAAACCTGCTAATGTATCGATGACACGCACTGAATCAAAAGGTAATTATACTTACAAGTAGAAATCTTAACCCACATAAAACACTTGCTCTGCATAACGTGTACAAGACAGCCCCATTAGCAAGTGGTGGGGRAAACCAGAGCTATGGATGGTTTCACACCAGTGACTTAACGAAGCCACACAAATCTAACGAATGCAGAGTGAATTGGTGTCACAGGAGGTAGGGGTGAATAAATGGCACATGAGGTGCCAAAGTGGCAGCTCTTCCCTGAGATTCTCTATCCTCGACTTTCACTTCCCTTCARTTGTTGGATTACCTGGAATATACTTGCAAGAGGGCAAGTCCATAAGAGAAGATACACCACTGTAGGAGAAATAACTTAAAGTAACTACTTGGCACCACTCTAATTAGACAGCCTGGGTTTCGCCTTTCACTGGCCACRGCCACAACACAGCAATAATCAGTTGGGTTTCTTCATGAAGACTGTGGAGATGCTCCAAGATGTTTTTAATCCAGTTTTAGTTCACTCTTTTGTGTGCTGTTATTTGCAGTCGTCTACAGACCTTCTGAACTGGACAGGCAATATCAAACGTGTACTGCACCAGGCATCAYGAGCCCTGCACACTGGCTAATACTGCCAATATTAACCATATATGCTCTGTATTGAAAATAGCATTTTTTTCCCTATAAAGGCACATATTTAAGCCCATTGCTTATGGAAAGAATCTGCTTTAAAATGCTGTAGTAGGAAACTATTTTTAATGACTTTTATAAACTTACCTGCCTTCTAATGAAAAAGAACCTCCCCTCCCAAAAAAAAGAAATCTGGAAGGGCTAGTYCACACATTTCTCTTTTCTTTTTAGAATTTCAGCACGTTCAATGTCGTGGAAGGTCACTACCTATCACCATGCAGCAACGCAGGAGCTCTGTGCTTATTAAATTCCGTGGCTCTGGTATACAATTAATACCTTATTATTGTCATTGCAGGGAAAACTGCTTACGGGCAAACGAGGCAAGCTACGCAGATCCACTGAGCTCGGGCAAGCAGCCACGAGGAAGCCTCTCAACCACAGAAACCTCATTTTAGTTTAAATAACTTCCTTGTCTAAGGACAGGAGCCTCAGCTTCCTGCAGCAGCTCCTCTGTGCACTCACTAAAGGACAGGTAAGCTGGATAATTCAGTCCTTGAGCAGTGCGAAAATAAAGTCTGATACGTTCAGTTATTTCATCCTAAAAGGACTTCCAATCACACTGAGGAATTAAACTTAAAATCAATCTCTAAATTTGCCAGCAAGCACTTAAACAGCATCTAAATGTTAGCAACTTGTTCTGACTCCACTTGYCAGTGATTTTCTACTCACATCAAGTTAACAGCAGAAACAAGAGCTAAGCCACCAGGAAAGGAATTTCTTTGGGTGAAATCATTGACAATTCCATAAAAAGGAAAAAACTCGTATTATGGGTCCTGTGGAAACAACAGTAACAAAACACTTCAAGGGAAGCAAGAATCTGACAAGTGCTAGCTATGCTGTGGAATGASAACTATTCAATATCAGAACTGTTTACACTCATGTCTGCCAGCAGCAAGCAAGCTATGTACTCCATATATTGACCCTTGGTTCTAGGACTCCCTTTGCAGTCTTATTACCTTAGTCCTAATTCCAGGGAGTAATTAAGAGAAACACTGTCTTAGTGGGAGTCAGCTATATTTTTAATTATTGCCTCCTTTGAAGTACTATTTCCAAATAGAAATATCCAGACCTTGACTTCATAACCGGGTTATGTCCAGCCTCCACAGACAAGAGGCTAAGCAATCTCTTAAGGGAGCTGCTTACTTTTTTATTATTATTATTAAAGAATGTATGGCATCTGTGTTTGGCACATTCTTGGTGCTGGTATTTTACACTTCACCTTTAATTGGCACAATTTCTCTGCTTCTCAGAAAACCCAAACAACTGAGCATAGACTCCCCGCTTCTCCTGCTATTTACACCAGGARAACATCCCCATCCTCTCTCAGCTATCCTAACTCTTCACCATTGCCTTTCACTACATACCTGCCGTGGGCTCTGAACTGAAGATGATAAAGAAGTCTATCACCCGCGATGTGAAGTCAAAGGCTGTTTGCTGGCTGCCATGAATGACAGAGATACTGTGTCGGTCACCGTAGCTAGCCCGGGGCATCCCTCCTTGGAATATAATGTAGGGAAGCCTAAGGAGAAAGACACATATAAGTGGCATACGCTGAAGTGAGGAGCAAGGACAACTTCCAAGACTTGAAACAAGCCAAATTTTGATAAGAAAATTCTTACCATGTTGCTCTATAGGGTGTTACAGCATTGCACACTGCACCCTTTAAGTGTCTCCTGCTAAAAATACCAAGAGGAGCGAAGAGAAACCAAGAACTCACCCATTTTTTGTTGTCTGCCAGTAGATCTTGGAGATGGCCTTGCAAGGAAAAGGACCTAAGAGAAGAGAGTTAGTTAGCATCATTTCAGAAGTGTATCTTTACACAGGAGGCTCCTTCCTCTGCTTCCCCCAGTTAGGAACAGGCAACCTGAGGTCATCTTGGCCTCCCTCAACGGCAGCCACCTGAATTCAGAGACACCACCACCGCCTCCGCAGGCCAAGCCACATCAGATGCAGCCATTCTTCCGGGACACACTCATTCCCCACAGCATTCCTCAACAAAACAAGGCTCAGACCCAAAGGGAAGTTCTGAACCGTGTTGCTGATGCCTACCAGGGATGGGGAGTGTTGCTGTAGAAGCTGATTAACCAGAAAAGACTGATGAAAACATTCCCCAAATTAACGTAAAGGTGATAGAGCTTTAGAAGCTTCTATATGCTTGAAAGATGAGGTCATTCCCTCTTGATGGGTTTCAGCAAATCAGAGGCATCATTTCATCACTGCTATTTGACAAAAAGTGCTCTTAGCTCACTATTAATTRCAAAAGATCCAAGCAACTCCTGCTGAACAGGATACTTGAACTACGCCAGAGAGCTGAATCACAAACACCCTTCTTCATAAGGCCTGTAAGTTTCTTCAACACATCATCTTCCTCATGCTGAAGACCTCAGTGATGCACAGGAGTTTAAAACCARAAAGATTTTAAAATCCTAAAGAAATCCTTTAATTGCAACACTGCATTTTGTAATCACCATTAAACATTAATGAGAMCTTGGCTTAAATATTCCCCACAAGCTCAAAAGGAGATGGAGTTTGAGGAACATACAGCAATTTAACCCCCGAGAAAGGAGGAGCTCTATAACCACATACTGACCATAAGGCACAAGGTTTTCCAGAGGCTCCGGCTGCCTGTTGTCATTGGATACAGGCCACTGGGTGTAACTTCCATCRTAGTGGCAACTAATGAATTTACTGCCGTCCCTCTGCCAGTAGAGGTTCTCCAGTTGCTGCAGAGGAAGAGACACAGTGAGTCCTCTCCAGAAGGCTGCTAACCCCTCCAAAACCAGCTCATTCATGGTGAGAGCAGCTTTGCAGGCTCTCCCTGCACCCACTTGTCTTCAAAGGRCCCAAGAGGAGACCAATTCCCCACCCAGCCACACCACTAAATGGATTCTGGACTGGATTAATACCTGGCTGCCCAGGAAATGGTGTGTGACTTGGCTATTCTGAAGGTCCCAGAGGACGATCAAGCCCCTGCTGTATCCGATCAGGATCTGGTTGGGGTTCTTGGGATGCTCCCGGAGCGCTTCCACCAGTTCACACGATCGCCTGTTACAGTAATCTTCTGGCACCCTGCAGAAGCAGAAGRGAAAACCTAGAGAAGTTTACTCCACGTGTGATCCGGTATGACCATAACAACAGTTAAGGTAGAAGGACCAAAGCAACGAAGAAATAAAGCAGATGAGAATAAGAATGGTCTTTCCAGGAATCTGTCAAGCAGCAGAAAATCTTATATAAGACATCACATCAGGCTCCTGGACGCCTGCCAAATGAACCAGCATCTAGTCCCATTCTCTTAAGGGAAAACCCGTGGTTTGCAGAAAATTCCAGGATTGGACCCCCAGAAATGTGAAAACAATCCAAACTGCCCATGCTATTCTCTCACGACCCTTGCAGCATGAGTAATTGTGGACAAATGTGCTGAACAGAGGCATTTGGTTTCTCTAACAATCCGTGCATAAAGCAGGCTCTGGATTTTTGTTTAACTGACATTTCCATGTCAGAAGGAAGTGCCAAGGACACAACATGGGACTAAGTTTTCAGCAACACTCAAACCTCCRGAGGGACAAAAATCCTCTTTTGGAYGAAGCAGCAYCAGAAGTTCCACCTCTCGTGGAAAAAGGAAAGGTGCAATTAGAGCCAAGTGTAACTTCTGTTGCAGGTGTGGACACAAGGGCCTGGGCACAAGACTCAYGGCTTCACTCCAAATGTCCCCCATGCAGTTCTGGGCAGTGACAGCACTGGATTCATAGGGTCCAACTGTCCCTTCCCGCCTACCAGGCTGTAAGCTGCATTCCCAGAAGTCATGTGGATTTGGATGCTGCCGAGTAGATAACAACGAGCCCCAGGACTTAAGAGAGGGTGGCACGTGAACGAAGGGCCGCGTGCCCGCTCACCGCTGCAGCGCCGCCTCCGAGGGGACGGTCCTGTCCTCCAGCACGCGGAAGGAGGGCAGCTCCACCACAAAGACGCTGCCGCTCTCCGTGCCGAGATAGAGAACTTCCCGCGAGGAGTGCGCCAGGAGGGCCGTGACCTGCGTCGCGCTCGGGGGACACCTGGGGACGCAAAGGCAACGCGGTCAGCGGGGCACGAGGCGGCCAAGCCKAATGAACTGCAGCCTAAGAGTAATTTGTCTTAGGGGCATTTGGAGCCGGGCATGATGCTTTAAAGGAGGAGAACGCTAGAGGAGAACACTACCTTTAAGATGAATTATGTCAAGAGGCTTTTGGCAAGTGCCTGCACAAAGACCCAGATGCCTTTTTACAGCAGCCTCTCTTACTGGGCAGCCCCAAAGCAGCTAAAAATAGCTCGCCCAGATCATGTGAAACTAAATTGTGGCAATATTTTAAACTCTTTACTTAAGGGATGATTAGATTTGCTTAACCTTCAGATTTATTGCTCCTATAAGCATAGGAGCGGATGCACATTAATGTTAGAGGGAAAAAAAGCCATTGCTTTTTACACTTGTGCAACAGTCCTGTGAGGTGGAGTCCTGGGCCCTAAACCTCTTTCCATGGAAGCCCCTTTAATGGATTCAGAAGGCCAAGAGAGCCCCTCAGCTGAGGACAAGCTCTGGGTAGCCGAGCAGCATTTTCCTGCTTGCTCATCCACAACCAGCTCCAAAACGCTCCCGCGGGTTACCCAGGCGGCCCTTTCAAGGTGAAGCGTCGCTCCTCCTGCAGCTCCGACRCTCCGCCGTGCTGCTTCAGGCTCCAGAGGTGCAAACTGTTGTCATCCAGRAGCGTCACCAGCTGGCACTACAAGAGCAGACAACGTCCTTCGTTTGGGAATCACAACAGGGAGACTCACGTAGCGGATCTAGCAATAAAGATGCTGCCGTTCATGACCCGTTCATGTCATGGGACTGCAGGGCTTGGAGGAGACCATGAGTAGCCTAAAGGCTGCAAAACCTCCTGAACAGGACCAAGGCCTGGGTTGTCACCAGGCTGGRGGGAGATGAGGATTGAGGCCCTTGAGAAGCACCCGTGGAGCWCGGGCTCATGCGAGCATTCCTGGCCCAGCGCGGGGTGGGGCTCCGGCGCCTCGTGCTCCGCACTCCTGGCATTCCTGATGCTCAACCTCATTCTGCAGGGTTGTGTCAGCCGCCCAGCCCTTCTGGCTGCGTGTTCAAATTGAGGCGCTTGGCCTGCTGAAGCCACACCTGGTGCAACACTCCCCGTGGGAGTTTCAGGTTCTACCATTAGTTAAGCAAACAGCCACCCAAAACTGGCTCCAGAAAGAAACCTCTCTCAAAGAGGCCGCTGGTGATAGACCAGAGGTGCCAGGTAATGAGCACACGGCTCAGACACCAGTCTGACAGGCGAGAGAAGCAAAAGCCCCTTGGAAAGTTTTGCCTTTTTTTAAAGTTTGTGGCAATAACTTGTCCAGCAGTCCCCAAAATCAAGAGCCCGTCCAGATGAACACAAAAGCAACAGCCTTAGGAGCAGGCTGAGTTCATGGGCTTGCTTTGAACGCCCCCAAAACAATGGGATCTGTTCAGCAGCAGCCACTGCCCCAGCTGGTCTTGCAGGAGGGCTGGGCGTTTGTGGCCCTGCAGAACAGCAGTTGCAAAAGGAAAGGGAAGTTTTTGCATCAGGCTGCTTGAACTGCTCGGGCCTTATTGCTGTTCCCACTGTGTATGAGATGAATGGCCAGTTATGAGCACTAAACCGATCCTAAGTTTTATCAGACATCTCTGGCAAGGAGCACTAGAGAGAGCACAAAATATATTGGGATAACGTTCCCGCCCAAGCAGCATTGGAATAAACTTGATATTAAGAGCCCAGTTACCCAGGCCAATTTTAAACTCGACGCCTGTTGAAGAGAAATCTATGCAAGCCACAGAAGACCTGAAAACTCACTCACCTGATCAGGTATGAAGTGTATCTGCATTACAGTATTGTTTTCTTCATGTAAACCCATAAACTCCACCCCAGGAGCACCATATCTGAAAGGTTTGTTGAGGATCAGCTGCAATTAATTGCTAAGAAGCTTGCTAGCAAGCAGCACGGAGAGAGATTAGTTCGAAACCGGGTTGTTCACCTAGCAATTTGGACCAAGGAGAAGCAACTCGACCCTACTTTGACTTTCTGTGCTTCTGGTGAGTTGTCCCAGGAGAACGTGGACGTTTATTTGTCTTTTGTGCATATACAGAAGAGGTGCCCGGACTCTGGTTTTTCTCAGGGATGTTTAGTGGTTTCCCTGACACTAAAATCCTGCTTAACTAATTTGTAACCAGGAGACAGATGGCTCCTGCCTGCATGTGGAGCCCGGCTTCTGAACACAAACACCACTGGGAATGATTAAGCAGGCACAGAAAGCACCAACTTTTCCTTTCTGAGCTGAGGTGCCTGTTTTATAGCACGCCTGGCTCACACGGTGCCACGGGATGTGCAATATTGGACTGGACAGCACTCTCCTGGGAGAAAAAGAAAAGTATTTAGGTCTCTAACACCTCAATGGTCACAAAATCAGGAAGCTGAAAGTATTTTTTTGCTTCATTTTTTACCCTGGAAATAGAATTGCTTTAAGAAACAGAACCCTGCCCCCTGCCCCAAATATTTAAACAACTCTGGAATTTACAACATGAAGGATTACAAGACTGAGGCCAGATCTTTGCTCTTGCTAGGCAGGAGGTCAGACAAGAGCCCCATCTAATACCTGCATCAAGTTCTGCTTCTGTTCGAGCTGCAGTTCAGCTCCTGGCAGGAAAATCCCACCCTGATCAGACCGAAATCACTGTGAGACAAACTGCTCCAGCCTCCAGTAACCCTTCCTTACAAATTTACACTTGGTCTTGAGTTAAATTTGGGCATTTTCATGTAAAATTACACCTTCTTGGGCTAGCAGAGAAGTCCACCCCAGGTGGTTTGAAGGGATACAGTTTGATGGCTCCCGATCGCGTTCCAATGGCCATAAGGCGGAGAAAGGGGCTGTAGCCCAACGCACTGGGTTGATGGGGAAATCCATGTTCCACAGTCTGGTAGGGAGAAAAAAAATGCAATTAATAGCAGGTTTCATGGACACTGTTACACATGGATAAAAGACAGAAGTTAAATACAGCATGGCAGTCTGAAACACAGCATTTAATGAGCTTTTTCTGTTTTAGTGTTCAGATAGAACAAGTTGGATTTGCTGGAAAATAATCTTGGGCCAAACCTGATACAAAAGCCCCTGGCTGCACAGCCCAGACACAGAAGTGCAACAGAAATGAAAAAGCAATATTCCAAAACCAGTAATCCACACAGATCTTTTTTATTAAATTTCTAAATCCCAAACAGAGCTTATTCCATCTCCCCAACGCACTGGCTCAGTCCTCATCAACTTCGCCTCCTGCAAACCACCTGCTCAGCACAACTTCCAAGTCTGACACAATTACTCCTTATTGTAAGATCAGTTTTATCTGTTAAATTCCATATAAATCAGCCTCCATATTCCTTCCCCTGTTGATTGCCATCAGGAAATGGTGCAAACTATGAAGAAGTGTTGAGTGAACATCAGCGCTTACCAAGAAACCCAAGCACGTTGCCTATGGGGCAAACAGAAGAACTAATGCATCTGACACCCAATCTGCAGAAGTAGCATAAGGAACACCAGATCTTAAGGAACACAGGAGCCTCCCAAGCCACCTCAGACCAAACCAAGGCCATTCTGCAAGGAGAAGACATTGGTCACCCCCAAGGAGGATGTGCAGCATGTTGCTTGCTCCTGGTGGCTTCCCCAAGCATAGTGCACACTGCATCAAGGGTAAGGCTTGGAGCACGGGGCATTCAGCTTGGCAGAGCTGATGTATTTACTATGCTACTGTCCCTATGCATTATGTCCCTATGCACTACTGTCCCTATGCATTAAGCTACTGTCCCTATAGGTTGCAACCAAGCTCCTTGGGAAGTGGCTCCATCGAGTTTTTAGAAGTGTCCGTGTATGGCTGTGACCAGGGGGTAGAGCAAACAAGCATGCATGGAGGCTCAGGGATACACGGGTATATCGAGAGTGATCTGCGTGTCACGACTAATAGGGCTACCACGCTGTAAAACATTCAGTTGGGCAGCTAGAGAATAGGAAAAAATAGAAGGAAAAATAGAATGATAAACACAAAACGCTCTGTGCACAACAGCACCTGCTCCTCTCTCCCGCCTTGTTTCCGTCGTTTTGCTGAGACGGAGCTGCCACCTTTGGACATTATTGTCCATTTAACCCAAATCTAACACTTTCTTTCCTGCACGGCGATTTCCAGCTGAATCCTTTGTAGGAGAAGCAAATAAAGCTTGTTTCATTTGTACGGTCATGCCCTTAGCCCGAGGTGTTCCCAGCTGAAAGGCAGCCACAAAGGACTTCAATGGCCTTCTAGTGCTCCTGCTCSACGGCACAGGAGGACAGGGCCGATTCCACGGCCTGCTAGAAGGCTTCAGCTCCGGCTGCTTGACCAGAATTCCGACCTCCTTCCCCCAAATCAGCCATTGCCCCAGTCTGGAGTCACAGCAGAGGAGGCTGAGCCATTCCAGAAAAGACAAAATTAGAAAGATTGGGGCATTTCCTGTTTTTCTGCTTACCAGCTCCTAAGACAGGGCAAAAAAAGGCATGACAATTTTAACCTTTTATACCTAGCAATTTAAGACGAACACTACTGGCTCAAAAAGCAGCAGGTTTATTCCCTTCAAGACAGCTTGGTCTCCAGCCATATTTATCTATATTATAAGRAGGGAAGTATTAATGTAATAGAGGTGATGAATCTGTGTACCATAACATCTACCACGACAACCCAGAAAAGATTTCTGGTTGTCAAAGAGTGGGAGTATGAAGACATGGCATATAGTTTGGGAAAGAAAACCTAAGATAACACGTTACCTTAACAACAAATGAGGCATTCGACTGAATCAGCTGTAGCACAGGCTACAGACACTATTACACCCTCCCCACCAAAAGGGCAGGATGCTGCTTTGGGAGAAACCAATGCCATTTTACCACTAGTTTTAGTTCCAGCTTGTTCACAGCCACCAACCTATCAGGCTGTAGGTGTCATTTTTAATGAAATACCAATTAGAAAATGAATTTTGTCCAAGATGTTTTCCACTCCACAAGATAACTGTGATTTAGCCATAATTCTCATAATAGACTCATATATTCTCAACATGACTTACAATAACACAGCAGGGCGAGAAGGGCTACGTGGTGGCATTCTGGGCACGCTGGACCACAACAGGGCCAGGCATTCCCACCATACTCACTACCTAGCATCTTTTCCTTGCATTTATTTCCATGCAGGATCACATCAAGACCTGGCCCTCCTCTGGTGCCCTCTACCAAGCAGGCTCAGCAGCCCCTGCTCTCACCTGGACAGCAGGTAAATCCAGCCAAGGGGCAGCAAAGGTGACAGTAGGTGACAATGGAGCCTTTCAGCAGAGCTGGAATGAGAAACCACGGGGGCCTCCTGCTCAATAGGCCCTTTGTTTCTTGGGGGAGACCGAGGAGCTTTCATTTTCATTTTTCCCTAAGGTTGGAGGTTTGTCAGCACCAGGGAGAGGCTGCCTGATGCCAGCAGCACTAAGCCAAAGCTTCCCGTCACTCATATCTACTGCAGGAAAACGCAGCCAAGTTAACAGTTGTTTCCCAGCCCACACTGAAGTTGAGCAGATTAAATTCGGTGCCTTTTTACTCCTTTCACTTTTCTTTGCTTCTCCCCTCAGGTTGTTTTACGACAAAGCAAASATAACTCGGGGACCCGCAATCCAGGTCCTGCAACGCGGTCAACCGGTCTTGGAAGAAAGAGTGAAGCTGCAACGCAGCAAATCCACCCCGCAGAGACACCAACGCAGTGTTTGGGGTAAGCTACCCATCATACCCACCAGCAAAGGGTTAGAAGGCTAAAAAGAGGGGGGAAAAATCCAAAACACAAAGCCATAAATTAAGGGCAGCGCTCCCAGTTTGGTAACGCTCAGCTGTAAGACAGGCTGGTTCACCTGTGTGCTACCCATCATCGAGGCTGACAGTGCCAGCCTGAACATGTTGCTCTGCAGGGCTTGGGCTGAGCCAAAGGCATCCRACTACTACCTCCAAAAGCAGGAGAAACTTCAAGGAGACTGCCAAGTCCACATACCTGATCCTTCGGTTCTATCCACCGGGCTAAAAACAGGGCTTTGCAACAGGTACACACAAGTATGGGAGGCTCTTCATCGTGCTGAGAAACAGGCACGCAGAGCTAAGCCTCCCGAGCAGGATTTGGGAATCTGAGCCACAAGCACAAGCCACAGGAGCTTGAAGAACTAGGCTAAGTGCAGGGATCGGTCCTCTAACACCATCCAGACCAGCTCTTCTCTGGGATGGAGATGCAGGAGGAAAACAGGCCAAAAAAGAAGATTACAGCCTATTGAAATCTGAGGGAGTAAAATAATAAAAGCCCAATGCAAAAAATTTAAACATATGTGTATATATATATATACACATTGTAAATAATAATATTTTTTATATATATATATAAAAATCTCTAAACTGCCTCCTGCCTTTATTAAAGCCCATTACTGGGTGGAYCTGGCCAAAACAAAACCACTGCTCCCCATTCACGCTGAGTTTGTGCAGTTGTCCATATCGATATTCACTTGTGTGTAACCAACAGTCGGAGGGCAGGGGTTCCTCAGCTCTTCCAGGGTAGAGACCTGCCGTGTAGTCACTACCAGCACTACAGGCAGCCACACACTGAAGAGATGCAAATCCTCTCAGCAGCAGCATATAGTCCCAGAAAATATTTCCCAGAGGGGTTTTTAAGCAGAAACCCTTCAAAGCCTGAAATAAGAGTTGTCAAAAACCTCACCAGCCACCACACTGTTTTTGCTAGCACATTAGACAGGATTTTTAGCCCAGAAAACACCTCAAGATTCTTGGCTCCTTATGCCACAATCCTCAACGGGTCGGAATTAGGACGTGTCTTTCCCAGCTCTTTCCAGCCTACCTGGCTGCAGGGAGATGTTTATTGCATCAAAGGGCTTTCAAAGGATCCCTTTATCTCCAGAAATACTGGAATGGGACACACAGATTTGAACCAGCTCTGTGTGAGAAACAAAATATAAGAGATTCCAGTATAACATAACAGCAGCAGCACATTCCCTTTCCAACCTATTGGTGCAAAATAAAAAAAAAACACCAAGAAAACAAGTTCGTTTGGCTTAAAAATGCAAATGCATTTTGCAAGGCCTTTCATTACCGAATTGTTAATGAGAGCAAATCTTTAGGAAGTGTCCAAAGTAGTCACCTCCCTAGAAAACAAGAAGCCTTTTTCACCTTTAGGTCTGAATCCAATGAAGTCACGTATCCTGGTGCCAAGCTCTAGTTTACCTGGACCTTTTGCTCTGCTGCAAAAGCCAATTCTTTCAACTCTCTTTTGCATCAATCCAAACTGGTCTTGCTGGGTAAAGTTTAGCCAAAAGTTCTCATAAGAGAAAGGCTTCTTCAAGGAAGATATAGCAAAGGTTGCTCTGAAATATGCAGTATATGTTTTTAGCCTGTTCATTTGAGCCCGTTGCTGGGATGTCTTTTGAAGCTGGCACTGCACTCGGCAGTATAAAACTACTCAACGCTGGACTTCATTTACTGCAACGTTTTCTGCAGCTGCACCAGYATTTCCTCCTGGTAATGAGCAGAAAATAGGCCAGAAGCTGGCAAGTTCCTTCTGTCTCTTTGATGATGGGAAGGGGTGTGTGGAAATAATGCCTATTAGTAGCAAATTACACTAAATGATTCATTCCAAATATCCAAGCAAATACCACTTTAAGGTTATGTCTACACTGGGTAGGGTTTTAATGAATMAGGAAGCTTACCTCACTTACTATTATATTTTTCAGCCAAATTCCATTTAACCTTGGAAACAAAAAAGACCTACAAATACACTTTTGATACCCAATGGAACGTATTGTAAATAGACCACCAATAAATTAATACTAGGCTTTTGCAAAGATGCAGACACGATGTTCCTGGCCAGCCTCACTGTGGCTCTAAAGAAAATGCCCAGTGTGTTGCAGAGGTGCTGCAGCCAAACATTGTTGTTCCAGCAACACACACAGAAAACCCAACCAAAACACCCTAGATACAGACTAAAATAACAGCCAGCTTGTTACGATTGGCCCTCRTGTTGTCTAGATATTCCTGTATTTCCATTCTCAGACCTCCAGTTCTGGTTAAATAAGTGCAAAGTACAACCTCAGGCAGAGAAATCCGGCAGCTGCTTCAGCTGCAGCACAAGCTGCATCTCAGGTGCAGCTCCAGATGATATTTACTCCCATAGAGGTACTGCAAAGAGTCCCTGGACCATAAGCAGCCACAGCACCATCACAGTGAAGATCTCTCTGGAAGAACCACTGAATCAACAGCCTGACAACATGCKTTTTCTTAACAACAACAGCCAGAAYTGASAAYGTGCTCCTGAGTTTTAAGAAAACACGTCAGACACTTGAACACATCAGCAAAAAAAAGKGCATTGCTGAAAACTAGAACAAACCACCTCTCCTAAATTTAACTTTTCTGCTCACACGCCAGTACCTTTTTACCCTGYGATGGCTCTGGACAGATCTGCCTCTCTCACGTAAACTGTGAAGTTAGAAGAAAGCGACGTACCTTATTAAACTGGAAAAGGTCCCGTTTGAGCCTCTCTCTCACTGGATCATGTCCGGGTCTCAGGAACCTTCTCATTTTCCCCGCTGTATTATCTTGGCACCRAATATCCTAACAAAAGGGGRAAAAAAAMCAACAAAAAAGGGAAAGCCACATAAATAAAAGCAGCCYGAGAAGGGAAGCAGGCAGAAGTAGGTTATTTTGGTTGAGCAGGTGAGCAGACAATACGGCTATAGAGTAACTAAAACCTGATACGGTGGCAGATCTGCATCCCCGGTGGCAGGATTTACTTACCATAAAACATGTTCAATCGCCTAAGCAGCCCTAGGAGGGCAGATCCGAGACGTGCCCGGCGTTTGCACCGCCCAGGAGAGCCTTCRTCCAGGTAAATAAATAAAACCCTTTGCTTATTTACTTTTCAATGCATTTGGCCATTTTGCTTTCAGTTCAGCTGACCTGCTCCTAAGGAGGGGGAAGCGAAAAGGCGGCACCCGCCCAAGCCCGTGGAGAAGCTGCTGCAGAGGCAGCCCCGGCTCATGGGCACTATCGGCTAGGAGCGGTTTTCACCCCAAATAACCCAGTGGCTCCTGGGCTAAAAAGAGAAAGAATCGCATTTTCCCGCTCGCTCCACGGGCACAGCAGAAGGACACGGTGCTGCCCGTGGGGCAGCTGCATTAATTATTAACCTGCTTCTGTTAAACATTAAGCCTAACTCCAGGTGGGGGAAGCAGAAGGGCACCTCGCACCTGCAGATCAACGTCCAGCCGCAGCCACAACCATTCGCCAGAGCCCTGCGTGCCTCTCCCACCCTGCCCGGCACCGGGATGATCCGAGCGGGACACGCCGGAGCGCGGGACGCGCAGCCCAGCGATGGCAGCAGAGCCACCAGCGCTCGCTGGCACCCGGCACCGCTGTCACCTCCCTCCCCGGCGGCCAGCAAAACTCTGCCAACGTTTAACGCCCACGGTGACAAGGCAGGCGGGGAGAAAACAGCCCTGCCCGGCCTGGCCGGCGTCCAGGGGCCCCGCTTTGCACCGYGCAGGTGGCCGAGCTGCAACCACATGGAGCGGGTCTCGCCCAAAACACCGGGGTGCCCTCCTGGTCTGGGCGACCAAGAGGCCCCATCGGTGCCAAGGGACCAGCCGGAGTCACCYCGTCACCAACCAGAGTCACCAGCCTCGCAATTTATCCCCAAATGAGCGGCTCAGAGCAGCTGAAAGGCACCCGGGCTGGGGAGCCGAGAGCAACGCAGCACCTGTAGCAACAGCAGCGATGAATAACTTGCATAGAAACAAACAGAGCAGGAGGCTCCGTAAAGAGAAAGAGCAGGAGTGTAGTTAACTCCAGAAATACAGAATTCTATGAAGATTCAGGTATAATCTCTGAAATTTCAGCTCGCTCCACAAGCTTTCAGCAAGGAAAGGAGGGACACCCGCCTCGCACCCACCATCCCCAGCCAGRCAAGGGCGGAAAGGGGGCAAAAAGACCAAAAAACACCAAAGACACCAAAAAATATGGTCCCAACTTTGGAAACGAGTCCACCTCAGCCTGGGGCAGCAGAGCGTCTCACTGTGGGAAGCAAGAGATGGCAAAGAGTGAGTTTGATTTGAGGCCCTACTTTATATTTAACACCCAGCTAGAATGTTTTCTCCTGCAATATTAATGGCATCTAGAAACACGCTGTTTTAACCTGCTTATGCAAGAGAGGCAGCGTTCACACTCCAGCCCACAGCAACTTGCTCGACTGGCTGCAGAGCAGAACCAAAGAGCAAACGCACACGAGGAGACACCGGCCCGGCAAGGCAACCTGTCCATGGCGATGAGAAAGGACGTGCTGCAAAAGCCACCTCCGAGGGACCTGCGGCACCGCTTCATTCCAGGCCAGGGAATTCCCAAGCATGAAGCTATAGAGAGAAATAAGCACGGAATAAAAGTATTTTGGAACAAAGGGAGATGGAAAGTGGACAAAAGTGCTGTCACCCAGTTTTCTAAGGGGAATTTTTACTGCAAGGTCCTTGTAAATAAAAATCTTGTTAATACAATAAGTGGCTCTTCCAATCCTAGTAAAAACCAGGAAGATTCCACCCTGGGGATAATCTTATCTTCCAGATGCACATTTACATGGTAGCAGCCCAGTTTCTCTCCCACACACCTCTGGTGTCTAACACAAAACCCTAATCCCGTGGGCTCTGCGCTTATCTGCCCGGCAGCATTCGCAGCCATATGGGAGCAGTTGTGGCTACCAGTAGCCAGGGAGGAATTCAGCAGTAGCCTCTGAAGCCCTGCCAGGCCTACACACCGCTAATATTCTTATTTCCCAGGGAAAACTGCCTTCGTACATTGAAGGATCAGCCTTTCAGCAGCAGCTACCTGCAATATTCCTCTTTGCACAGGTATCCAGGTCAGCCTGCTCACCATCAGCAGTGGCCCAGGGCTGAGTCCATCCCCGCTGGGGCTCCAAGTGCCTCTTGCATCCTGCTCCTGCAGCTTTGCTAGCCCCCTGCTTAGATAAACACCACGAGGTGCCCTCCACCTCACTCCATTAGAGCCGGCCAGAAAGTCCTTCATGGAGCAGCATCCAAAGAGTATGGCAGGGAAAGCACCAGCTGCAAAACGATCCCATTTCTGTTCAGAGAAAGGAGCAGTTTACAGCAAAAAACAGACCCCACCTGGGCTTAGCTGCTCCGCTTGGGTTGTTTTAGGTGCTGGGATTTATGGCAAGCACTCATGCCGTGTCTCTCGAGGGATCCCTACCCAAAACAGGGCAAAATGCTCCTAGGGTAGGAGCCATCATCCCCAGCCACCTTGCTGGGACACTCTGGAGTTTCTCCATGCGTGAGGCTGGGGTGGCAGGGCCCTTCTGCAGAAATTCCCCGTGCTCTTCCCTTGCGTCTCGCCGTGACGGTGCAAGTTCCAGCCAAAATTACAACAGAGCCAGTGCTCCAAGTCACAGTCCCACGCACACGAGTTAATCCAGTTTTACGAGATTAAGCAGCCCAGGTCAGAAAGTTTTGCTACATAGACAGCACTAAAACGTGGATATCGGCCCAAATTACTCCCACAACAAAAACATACCCAGCGTGAGTTTATTTTGCCCACATACTAGAGCTGTAAGACACCTCCTGCCTTCTTCCTAGGTCACCTTCTCTCACTCAAGGCTTGCAAGGGTGTAAACTCCAGCAGCTTTCTCCCTAAAATGCTGTAAAACATCCCAACAACTCTCAAAACCTCAGTCTTTCCTACCTTTCCTTCTTTCTTCCCTTCCTGCTTTATTGAACCTTCCAAGGGAGGATTCCACCCCTCTGCATCTGATAATGGTTTATCAAGGAATAAAGCAGMCCTATCTACAGGCCTTGGTTGAAGTGCGGGCGCTCGGCCTCACCTGGACCGGGCTCTCTGCCCATCCAGGCACTCACCTTCCTTCCCAGCACGACCAAAACAGCAGCCAGAGCAATTAGCGACTAAGGATYTCCCAACAAAAACAGATCATTAAGGTAATGTTTAAGAATCAGCGGCCTCCAGGTTATCAGTGGCAAGACCACCTGATCCAACAGACACGACTCACTGCAAAATAACAAGTTTGTGGATAGTTTTGGCTTGACATCAGCGAGGCGACCCCAAGGGGTGTTCTTGCTGGGCTGTCACTGAAATTCACTTCTGCAGCTCAGCTGCAACGGGCTCACGAGCCAGCTAGGAAGGAAACAGCAACAGAGCCAAAGAGCTGGAACCAACGAAGGAGCATTTGCAGCACGTGGAAAGCTTGGAGGTGCAAGATACCACCCTCTTCCCCCAAGCAAAATAGCTGCTTTGGRGAAGATGTTCTAAATTAATCTTAGTTTATGGAGATCGATCAGAAAGCTCCTTCACACAACACAACTGCTGCCTGGCTGGGAATGCCCGTCGCTCGGAGCATTGCAAAACAGCCCGTGCCCGAATGCACCTTCCATGCAGGGAGCAGACACAGGCAGAGGCGGCTGAAAGCTCCCTCCATGGAAAGGATTCATTTTTGCAGCTCTGGAGAGAGGGACAAGCGAAAGAGCAACTGCACTAAGCGTGGGGAGTCGCCCCCAAGGGCTGCACACGGATTCCCCAAGAATCCCTAGAAGACGAGCGAGGCCCGGTCCTGCCAGTCAGGATATTCAGGGATCGCCGCAGCTCTGTGTGCGGCTACCAGGGATTCACCGTGGGTGCAAAGCCCGCGTGTCACGGGGCTCCTCGGGGCCTCTCCTGGTCACCGGAGAGCGACAAGTTCAGCAGAACAGACTCCCCTGCCCCGGGCAACGTCACCGCGCGGGACGCGAAGCTCTCGCGGACTCCCAAAGGGGAAGCGCGATCCCAGCTTGCCATCCTGGAAACAACTTGGGAACAGCCTCTTGCACCATGAAGAGTGGGGGGGGTAAAAGCCTTTTCTTTCTAAAACCASCCAGAAAATCCAGAAACTAGAAGAAAGTTGTGGATGAGCTTTGGAGTTTGTGGACAATTCCTGCAAAGAGGTTGAATTCCCACCTACGGCCAGTCCCTCCCCGGATGAAGTTTTGCAAAGGAAAATTGGGTTATTTAGCAGTAGGGCATCCTCTTACTGGGATGCAGTAACTGCATTACACTTGAAGCTTAAATCCTGGTCCCCTTTGATGTTTTCTCAAGGCTCTGTCAGTCAGGGAGAAAAAAAAAACATTTGTCCCACAAGCAATTCCCAGCTAATAAGGAAATGACTGGAGCAGGGAGCAACTGCAAGAGGCAGGATTTTCTCAGCGGGTTTAACTCTTGCAGTAACATTCCCCGCTCAGCAGCGAGAGCAGATACAAGTGACAGAAGCCTACGGAGAAAAGACGCTCCTGGAAAGACGCTCGGGAACTTTTCCTGCTTTTAAGCCCCAAAACGAAACCCTTGAGTCCAGAAGGGCCCAAGGAACGACTCCCGCTCCGCATCCCGCTTAGCCGGGAGCAGCCGCTTCCCAACGCGGAGGGGAAACCGCAGGCGGCGGCTCCAASGGGCCCCGGTGCCCGGCACGTAGATGGCGACGGGCGGGGACGCCAGAGCCCCGSGRCGGGCAGGGATGGCGGCRCCGGCCCCACCGCGGGGCTCCGGCYCCGGCCCSGSCSSYTYCCMMCCCYTCCCCGCTCCGGCCCCGGYGGCGCCGCAGGAAGTTGGGAAGCGAAGGAGCCGCAGCGGGGCGAAAATCCCAGGATGTGGGAGCGCCCCGGGCGCGGCGCGCGCGGAGCCCGCGCGGTTAAGGGGAAAGGAAAAGAGGGAAAAAAGGGAAGAAAAAAAAGGAAAGAAAAAAAAACTTTTAAAAAACTTTTAAAAAGAAGAAAGAAAAAGAAGAAGTAAAAAAATAAAAAGAAAAGCAAAAAAGAGGGAAAAGAAAAAGCCCCCCGCGCGCCGCGCCGGGACGCGGGCGCCGAGGCCGGGGCAGTCCCCGGGTCGGGCCGCCGCAGAGCGGGAGCACCTGGCCGGGGCTGCGGGAGCGCCAGCCTCGACCCCCGCGGACCCCGGCGGGCCGCGCCGGCCTCGCTCCGGTGCCGGTGCCGCCGCCGCCGCCGCCACTGCCCCGCTCCGCGGCGCCGCCTCCCGCCTCCCCTCAGCGGGCACCTCCGGGAGGGCGCGGCGGGGCGGGGCCTCCACGCAAAGACCCACCCCTGGGCGGGGCTACGCATGCAAATATCCGTCCCGGGGCGGGGCCCGCATGCAAATGACGGCGAGCCGCGGCCTCCCCTCGCTTTTCAGCCRGCCCCACCTCCCGGGCACGCTCATGAATAATTCAGCACTTTGCTCCTTCCAAGCCAATGGGAGAGCAGCGGCTGCTCTTGCTGCGGCCGCCGAGTTTCAAAGGGGAAATCATTAAGTTAAAGGGGGAAATTATTAAGTTAAGCCACTGTTTTCTGTCCTCTCGGGGCAGCATGCGGCTGTTCCGCAGTCTAAATGAGCCCAGGGTTTCAGCCCATGGCGCTTGCCCCCTCCCACAAAGGCCCCAGCTGCTGGTGAGAAGGATGTGGCCAGTTTCCCCTTGGTGGGTGCCCGGCTTGTTAAAGGGTAATTGGTTTGTGCTGCATCAGGGAGCATCTTCCCCAGTGAAACTCCCTCGKGGCTCCTGCTTGTTGACAGGGCTCCCCCCCGGCACTAGTGGTTAGGGCAGGAGAAGGGGGCAGAAGGGCATCTGATGCCCTTCCAGGACATGCAGGAGGCCCATGGGCCTCTGGCTGTTCCTGTTTTTAGGAACTCCCTTCCCAGTGCCTTTAATCTGCAAAAGAGCCTGGGAGAGCACCCAGGAAACAGCCCAGTGCTGCCAGGAAGCCTGGCCATTTATTTAGACAGACCTTGAAGCAAAAACGCAGCCTCTGAGGAGGRTGAGGAGCTCTCAGAGCGGACCTCAGCTCCGTGGAGCCCTGCTGGCATCCAGCACGTGGCAATACAGGAATGTGCAGGAACAGGAGCAGTCTGTGGGGCTGCAGACTCATCCTCAGGGATTCGCGCTGTCCTCCTGGGGAGTCAAGGCCAGATGCCAACAAACCGCTGTGTGAAAGGGGTCCTATCACCATGAGCAGCCACCAAGCAGCTGGTGATACTGAGGTCCAGCCTCCCCAGAGCATCTTCCTCCACATAATTTCCCCCAAAGCATTAATAAAACAGCACTCAGCATCCCGAGCTGTTGAAAAAGGTTTTTTCTTCTTTAGCCTTTGCCTTTTCCCCTCCCACCCACCCAAAGAAATCTCAAATGTTAATTATCAAATCCAATGCACATAAAACAACCTATTACCTTTCTGGAGGAAGCTAGATACCAAACGCAGCACTGCTCATCAGCACCTCCCACCACGGAACAGCCTTTCCAGCACCCTAAACTGGCACTTTTGCATAGAGGCTAAAGCAGGATATCCTGGAAAGAGGCTCCCTGGAAATGACAGGACACATTCCTGGTCCTGTCTGGAGCATGACAGCTACAGGACTGGAAGGCTCACAAGGCAACTGTAGCTTGTTTCTGCTGAAGGATCTCTCAACTTGCAAGGGAAAAGACAAGAGCCACATCCAGGAAAAGGGATGTTGGCAGGGGAACCAGTGAGAGCTGCAGAACGGCCCTGGTGGAAGCACCAGACAGTGTGCTGACACTGCAGCATAATTCTCATATGCTGTAACACTGCATGGCCAAAGCATCTCAGGACAGCGTCACCGCATGAGGCTGGCGCGTCTGCTGCAACACTCGGGCGCTTTCTGTGACCTCTGGTTGACAAAACAGCGTAGAAAGCCCAGAGTTTCCTGCTCTCGATATCCAGAAAGTTGATTCTTGGGCCTGGGTTTTATGGCTGRCTTTGTTTTTCACACACAGATCTGATCTGACGCGTTGGTGCAGCTGAATAGCAGAGGCTCAGGGCACCACCACTGATCTGATCAGCTTATTCTGCCCCGTCTGACCTCAGTGATCCTCCAACTGCTCAGACTAGCCTAGCACAGTTGTTTGTGAAGAGAGGGCCATTTTCTACGGGTCCACAGGACAGACAGAGATGACAGATCTAATCAAAGGAGGCTGGTGGTCCATGAGATCAGAAAGCTGGAGAACCAGTAGCTTCAAGAACCAAGCAGTGCAGATTCCAGTCCAGAAATGTCTTACCAGCTGTACATACTGCTTGACTGCAGTAAATTTGTTTTTATGGATGAGCCACCTCCAAGTATAAAAGTCTGCTATCACAGGCTCCATTTTCCATAATATTCCATTAATCAAGAAAGCAAATCCCGAATAAATCTCTCTCCTTCATCCCACATCACTTCTGCACTTGACAGCAGCTTCAGTGATTAACATCAACTGGCAGCTTGAAATCCTTTAGCGAATAAAAGGCAATTTCTCCATGGTCCACCAGGGCAAAGACCACCGGGACATCCCCGCTCTGATACGTGACCTGCTTCAAAGCTCGGAGCGATGGAATCTCTTCATCAAAGCTGCAGAGAGGAGAAAGAAAACAGTTCTCAAAGCACAGAAGAAAACAAACCCAGGTGTCAGGGAAGTCTGGATTACCAGGGACAGAACCACAGGTAGACAATTCCCTGCAGTGAGCCAGGCTTCACCTAGCTGGGCACCCCTGAAACATCACTGATCACCATGACCACCTTCTGGTCTCTGGAGCTGGTGGTGACCTTCCCTACACTTCTTAATCAGAGCAGCAGTGGGAGAGCACTAAGTGCCAAGAACCAGGAGCTGTCAAATCCCTTGCTGAAAACAAGGGCAATTGCACAGTGCTCCATGCTGGAGCTATTAGATGCAGCTCCCAGGGCTACTGGCAAGTCGCCAAACCAACGCACTCGAAATGCTTCTGTGCTAGGAAGATGTTTAGTTTGCTGGGATCTGCCTTCCTGTTAGTTCTGCAGAGTCTGATCACTGTTAAATGAAAATATTTGTTCAGTAAGAATCATCCTATTCACTCACAACACAGGCCTCTGTAGAAGCGCATTACCACCTTCCTTCCTCTGTCTCTGCTGAAATTGGAGGTAGTTGAGCAGAGAYGGAATATAGAAATTAGAAAAGGTAGGAACCAAACTTTGCATCTGCGTACGGAATTTAAGTATCTGGATCTGGCAAAAACACAGATACCTGCCTTCTGTTTCTGCCTGACCCAAAATTGCATGAGACAAAGATCAGAACACTAGACCTGTGTCCCTGAGCCCGTAGCCACCTCTAGGCAGGTCCATCTCTGCATAAATCCCACAGGGATGTGCACTGGCTGAGGACTCACATACCATCCAGATTTGCAAACCAAGGCTCTGGGCCTGAAACTGCCTCTGTGCAGTATCTGTGAGACTTGCACAAACAGCCATGGCTGCTCCTTGCTCCTCATTCCAGCAATATGCACATGAGCATCTGCCGAGGACCAAACTGCAGCATGGCACAGTGCTAGGGCTGAGTAAATCCTCAGGACAAAAGAACAGAAAGAAAAGGAAACATCTGGGCAGGACCACCCTAAAGGCAGGCACTCTGCTGAGCTGCAAAGCCTACAACATCCTGGGCCATTTACAGACCATTAGGACTTCATTTCCCCCAAGAGAAACTGGGATATTTGAATAGAAACCGCAATGTGCCATGGATACCTCCGTACACACATCCTGACATAGGGCTTTCCAGGGTTCGTCTTCTTAAACCTGGCCACAGCATCTGCTTGATACACGTTGAAGTCTATCGTGATGCTCTCTGCATCCTCCTGGAGCCTGCAGAAGAGGGAACACATCTGTGTAGGGTTGATAYGGCATTGGGTATAGACACAGCAGGGAAAGGAGGGAGCAAAAGCTCTTGAAGCCTGTCTAGTCTGGACTTTTTAAAAAGCTTCACTCCTCAGATGACTGATGACAAATGACCAATCCTGTAACTTTCCGATTCCTCCCCAGACCTTTCCCTTATATCTTAGTGTTAGACCAAACTCCTTTCCCACATCTGCAATGTGCTCCCTCTCCTGCATTCCTTGCAAAAGTGCCACCAAGAGAAAAGCCCTGCAGAGCAGRGAGGGAAGCACATTTCAGGGATAAGACAGAGGTGAAACAACCAACCTCTGGACAAGACTCCCTGGCGAATGTGCACACAGGGAACATTAGGAGAAGAGAGTAAGCCCCAAAGATACAGTCAGCCTGCACTGCCCTGGCTCCCTGAGCCAATGCCACATGGAAATATTCATGTTCAAGAAGAGAGGGTCATGGATCAGAGCACTGGAGTCTCTTGGCATCCTGGACACTGGGCAGATCCCACGCTTCTGCTGAGAGCATCACACAGACCTCCCAGGCAGGGACCATCACAAGACTTCCCCTCTCCYGAGCAGCTCCAAGCTGGCAGACAGGACACTAACCGGGAGGCTCCGTCCAGGAGGTGGGAGGGCTGCAGCACACTGATCCGCTGGAGGACAGCAGCTGGAGGGAGAAGGAACAGGAAAGGATCAGACCAGCGACTGCTCACCCAGGGCACTCCACCACCACCACCACCCACACGTCTGCCTCCTCCGACAATGGCTGGCAGCACCACAGTCACCAGTGGCTACTTCAAAGGCCTCGTTTCCTCATCTCCTCCCAGCTCACAGGCTACAACACCCTGCAGTTGCTTTGCATCTTGCCTGCCTCGGTTTCACATGCCTAGCAGCATGGCAGGAAGGACTGCAGTGCAGCACGACATGGGGAAGAGATTAGAGGACCTCCCAAAGTCTTGTTTATCCTGGTACTTGAATTGGGTATAGAGGGAAAAAAAAAAGTGGGAAGGCACCAGGACAAGCCTTCTTCCCTCGTTCCTGTCCATGGCCAGGCTCCTCTGTTTTTGGTTTGCCCAGGCCTTTGAATGAGATTTTTCTTGCTTAAGAAACCCTCTCCTAAACTGATGTCTGGCACCGCCACACCAACCCCCTTGCTGCTTTCAAAGAAAATCTTTCTGCCCACTACCAGTCTATACAGAGTTCCAGGACGTGCAGGGGTCCTGGCCACCCTCCTTCCTCCCAGAGCCAGCACCTGAGGAGGTGGCTTCATCCGGCCGCAGAAGCGGAGTGACAGGTTGGTCCCAGAGATGTGGCRGTCGTCTCCAAACCTGGTGCTGCCTCCTCTGCTCCAGGAGAGCTTTGTATTCCTGCCAGTTGGAGCAGCCCTTCACTTCCCTGTCTGCGTTGACGCTGCTCTTGTACCTGCTCTCCCTCTCCAGCTGCTCCCTTTCCTTTCTTGACAGCTTCTCACGCTTCTGATTGATGCGTCTGCACCAGGAAGCAGCATCAACTTCCCTCCCAGGCACGTTCTCAGGCAGGAGCCCCTTGTCAGGCGAGGGGAGATGCGTGCACAGCTGGTCTGGAGCCAGGTTTGGCAATATGATGGTGGTAAAATCCCAGCGGGGCGCGCGGGTGCCAGGGCTGCTCCTCCTGTGCTCTGCAGCCGGACTCCTGGARGGGCTCAGAGAGTCCTTCTCTTGTCCTGTATCAGGAGGAACTGGGGCCAACTCTCCCCCTCCACTACCAGCATCTGACTCCTTTGGCTGCTCTAACGAAGGGGTCTCATCCATGGGGAGGCAGCTGGAGTCTCCAAAACCATCACCAGCCATCTCGGAGGTCCCTTCAGCTTCTGGAAGGCCCTCAGATACCTTATGTTTCTTCTCTTGTGACCTAAACATAGCAGCAGCAGCAGCATAAAAGAGAGGGAAAGGATCAAATTAATTTTATTTACTCCCCTCGAATTCTGCCTTTTCATTGGTAACAGGGAGGTTCTTAAACAGGTCCTATCTCACAGCTCCTAGAACTTCACCCTACCTCCCTGTGCATGGACTTAGTTGGGAACAGAASGGGATTTGCAGTTCAGTCTCTCCCTGTTTCTTAAAGGATGATGCCACCTACTGGAAACTGGCATGATAGAAAACTTAAGTTGTGTCAGCAGCTATTTGCACTTTGGCAGCTTCCAGAGGCTGCGTGCAGGGACCAGGACCCCACCATGCTCTCTGCTGTGCAGTCCTAGCACATAAGCTGCATCCAGAAGGTGGACAACAGAAGGATGGGCCCTGCAGTATCTGCACTGCCTCTAAAAACAGAGCAAGAGCAGACACCTGCCATGTGATTCTTCCACACTGACCCCTCTCCCCTTCTGTTCTGGCATCTCACACTGCAGATGGGAAGCACAAGGGCAGCTGGTCCCTGTGAAGAACAGATGTGACAAAAGGGCTGACTTGCCAAGAGCTCAGGAAGAGCACTAGGCTGAGACCTGGGAGAAGATGGAAAAAAGCTTAGGAGCACGAGCTGAAAGAGGCTCTTCATCATGAAGCTCTGCTRTTTGCCCCTCTCATCACCAGGATACCAAACATCACACGGCATGGCCAGATCCCAGCTCCAGACAGCTTGCAGACAGCAAACGGCTGAGACTGGGGTTGGTTTTCTTTTCTGTTTTGGATCACAAGTGGCACAGACCAAGRTATCTAGGCAAGCAGGGTAAAAGGTTAATCTGGAGCAGAGCAGGGGACACATCCTTACCGAGGGCTGGAACTCCTCCTCCGTTTGCGATGGTGCTTCCCAGAGCCCTGGCAGTGACTCTCCAGGTTCAGCTGCCTCTCATAGGGMGACAGAACAGCACTGCAGGGAGACACCAACACGTGGGTTGAGGGCAGCAAGGGATGGCAAAGATACCCTTCTGTTCAGCCCCTGGGRAACAGCAGCAAAAAAMTATTTTCCAGGCAWGAAAAGCCACCAGCAGGACAGGACRGTCCTCATATTACTCCCCATGTCATGTTCCTGATCACTTCCTCAAGAGGGAGGAACAAGGAAGAGGAGAGGACCACTTCAGGCCTTTAATCAAGGTTTTTCTCAAGTCTTCTTCTCCACCCTTCTGCTGAGGGTCTTCAGAAAGGAGAAAGCAGCGTGGAAAGAAAAAGCCAGTTACCTGGGGTTGAATCTCAGTACAATATAACCCAGTTGCTTCAGGTGGCTGAATACCTTAGAGCAAAAGAAAGGAGAAGGTTAAATGACTACCCAAAACCAGCTCACTTCAGCCCTGCTGACCCAGCTGGGTGAACATGATGTGGCACCAGCAGAGCCAAAATCCCTAGRGCTGGGGCCCAAAAACAAAGAGGAGGGAGCAGGAACTGATCACACAAAAGAAGGTTACAGAGAAGGGTTCAGATGACTCTCCTTCCCTCCCTCACTGCCCTACTCTGCCCTCAGCTGCTGGAAGAAGGTGGGAGGCAGAGACTGGATCTTCACCCTCCCCATGGGGGAAGGTCCCAACACACCTGGTAGTGTGACAGGCTCATTGCCTCGTCGGCCAGCAGGCTCTCATAGGCTTCCTGGATGGACAAGGGCACATCTCTGTGAAAGAGCTGAATATAACCCTGAAGGGGAAAACATGGTGCTTAGGGAATTGCAGGAACCTCTCTGTGCAAGCTCACCCCCATCCCAACCCCATGGTCCCAACAGCAGCTAGCAACACAGGACACCCACACACATTCACACACCCACAGTGCCCCTCACATGCAATTCCCCAATATCATGATTTTAGCAGAAAAAACAGCCAAAAAATGTTCACCCTAATACCCCATTTTTAGCAGAAAAAACACGAAAAAGAGTTCCCACCCCCATCTCTAAGCTCTTGTCTAACTGCTACCCCCCAGCTGTACCAATACATCTGCTTGGATGACACAGCTGGGAGCTCAATGCTCAACTGTTAAGATTAATCACTGCTTTGAGAGGTGCTTTCTTCAGCTCTGAKGATTGCTGTGATGCAGGACACAGTGCAGCTACAGGTAAGTTGAGCACCAGCACAGCTAGAGCTGCAGCAGCAGAAGCGATGGCAGCACTTGGGCTGGCTCCTCAGCAGCACCACGATCCCAGGGTACATTCACCCCTGGCCAAACCCAATGAGTCCAGGAGGCAGTTTCAGGCTATGCCTCCCTTTCCTTTTTCTTTTTTTAAGCATGCGTTTATTTATAAAATACACAAGAAAAACAAAGCCCTAGGAACCACACRTCTCCCATGGGACAGGCCCAGGGCATCCAAGTGATCTCTTCTGCTCCTGGGGAGTGATTCTGTACTCAGCAAGGGACCRCATTTTATTCTCACATTGATTTGCTTATGATCTGGTGTTTGTCAAATCATCCGAGGCAAAATGCCCTGCCTTTGCAAGGAGGGCTTGGGGGAAGGCATCAGCTGCTGGTAATCCGGGTAAGCTTGTGGAGTGTCAAGAGACATCCCTCAMGAACCAGGGCAAACAGCAGGAGTGACCAAGAGGCAAGGGGCGATCCCAGGCTCCAGCCTGGAAGTGCACGGCCCCAGGAGGGCTCTCGGTCACCCAGGGAGGACRCAGGGCCCGCATCCACGCGCTACTTACGCACTCCAGCAGATAGAGCGCCTCCTCGGGCAGCAGGCACTGCTTGCCGCGCTCCGAGAACCCCATGGTGTGCCAGAACTTGCCCTGCAAGAGGAGCACAAACCCGCCGTGGGCCTCGGCTGCTCTTTGCGGACAGCTCCTCATCCAAGCAGCGGGAAGGAGCCCTTCGGCACAAGCAGGGGACTCACCGCAGGGGTCAGCAGCTCCACGATGCCCTGTGCCGGCTTCCACTCGGCTTTCACCACCTTGCCCCTGCTAAGGTTGGAGACGGGCTCGTTATCATCGTGACACTCGTGGGGCAGCGGTGCAACCAGCTCAGGAAGGCACCAAGCGTCCAGCTGGATTTCCACAGGCTAAGGCCTCAGAAAGACCTTAACGTCTGGGTCTAGGGGTATCAGCTGCAGGGTCTATCCCACAGGACAGCTCAGGACAAGGCCCCAGACTGCTCAATCCCACCCAAAAGCCAAGAGCACCTTCCAGGAGGGAGGGAGGGMGGGCTAGCTCGCAGGAGGGAAGCACAGGGCGGCTCCGATGGGACACGGACACAGGCATGGGCAGCACCCAAGGGCTCCCACGGCACGCGTGTCCCGGCCGCGCCACGCGCGTCACTCACGGCCGCTCCACGCGCTCCTCGGCCAGCAGCTGCCACTGCTCCTCGCGGCAGCGCCGCAGCTTCTCCGCCTGCTCCTCCGAGCCGTCGGGGGCGAAGTCCTTCTGGCCGCGGGGCTGGGCCTTGCGGGCCGCGCTGCGGGGAGGCGGACGGGAGCGCTGAGGCCGGTGCCGCGACACCCTCCCCGGCCCGACACCGCCCGCGACGCCCCCAACACCCGCCCCGCCGGGGCGGCCGTGGCGCGCGCGGCCCCTTTAAGGTCCGTCCCGCCCTCGCGCCCCCCGCACCTGAGGCGGCGCGGGCTGCTCGGCTCCATGAGCGCGCGCGCGCGGCCGCCGCTTCCGCCAGCTCGGAGCTCTCCCGTGCGAGCGCCCCCTGTCGGTGTGGGGGACCACGCAGCGCGGCCGCTCGGGATCGCTCGGGACCGCTCGGGATCTCTCGGGATCGCTCGGAACCTCTCGGGRTTGCTCGGGACCTCTCGGCACCGTTCGTCACCGCTCGGGGCCGCTCGGCGCTGCTGTGAGGGAGGCCTCAGTGCGCCATGTGGCCGGGCACGCGCTGCCGTCCSGCGGGCGCCCGGGGCAATCGTTACCCCAAAGAAAACAGCCCTGGACGCTGCCCCTCGCGGGCCGCCATGCAGCGATGTCGCTCCCGTGTCCTTCCCACTGAACCGTCCCAATCTTCGTGTTATCCTCCATGAGCCGGTCCCTGCCCCTCCTGCAGGACAGTTTTGCTCAGCATTGCTCGTCCCTGGTACGGAGGGGCAGAAGGGCTCATGGTGGGAGGCACCTGGTGCGGCAGAGGGCCCGGTGCACCCGCTGGGCCCATTACAGAGGGTGAGGGGGGTTCTTGTGTGGCACCCACCAAGGGAGAGCCCTGGGTGCGCGTCCCGCTCCCCACAGTCCCCAGTTTAATCAACCTAAAGGRGCAAAGTCAGCGACTGAACGCAGAGACTGTGGGAAACAGCCGCGCTTTCACTCCCTGCTTTRCTAAAAATACGTGTTTTGGAGGGCAAAACGCCTGCCCGATTTTCACATAATCCCCGGACGCCGCATACTGCCGCTTTCGGCTTCTGGGCTGTCACCTCTCGGTTTAACTCAGTCTTCCCTTAAAATAGATACGTTTAAATTGCTGCGGGAAAGACTCTGATCCGGAATTTTGCTTTTGTCACCCGCTGTGATTGCGAGCCCTAGAAACGTCAGGATTAATTCCAGTGCGCATTGGTGCTCGACACCGAGATTTGTAGCTGTCACAGCGGGGCCTGTTCGTCCCRGCGGTGCCAGCGCGGCCGTGTCCCCACGGGGCTCGTTGCTGTCCCCAGCCGGAGCCTCTGGGCACCCTCAAATGGACCCGGGTTCGTAGCTGGGTGCAGGTGGCCCCTCCGGGCGCTGCTGCTCGCGAGGAGAGGGTGACGTTAGAGCCAGGTCCCGAGTCCTGGGTTTCCTAAGAATGTTTCTAAGACAAAGCTGATGTTTTTGAGACCTTGTCCGCTGGTGTCATTGAATGGAAGGTGACGTGGAGTAAAGTGACGTAAAGAGAAGTGCCCCGTCCGGGGTGACTCGCGAGTGTTGGGGGGGGTTGGTGGCAACGTGACACTGGCAGCCCCTTCCTCGAGATCCCTTGTGGGCTCCSTGGCTGCAGCACCACAGGGACCCGGTGGTGCCCGAGCTGCCGGGCTGCAAATTCCCTGCCAGCCGCTTACGAGCCTGGGGCTGGCCTGGCCATCCCGTCATCTGCTTCTTCAACAAGCTGAAGAGACTTCTCTGCGCATCGTCCATCGAGGGGAATAGATGACCGGATGGAAACAGGACCTCTGCAGCCGTGTTTGGTCCTTCGAGTGTTTTGTTTGGCTCCCATGCCGGCTGCTGCCTCGTGTACGTGCATCAGAAAGCACGACCGGGTGCGTGGGCTGCGCCCCTYGGGGTGAAGCTTTGCCCTCCTGTGCTGGGCTCTGCCTTGGAGATGGGTCTGGAGAGCTCGCGTCGGTGTGTAGCTCTATTAACACCACTTACTTCGTTTATTTTAGCTGGGAGCACTGAAGAGCCTTTGGAAATTGTTTCATGGCCACCTCTGTGGCCTTAAAAGCTAAGAGATGGGCTTGGAMTGAACCCGGAGGGGGCTGTAGTTCTTATGCAAGAGGACTCTGAACAGGTCTTGGAAATAACAGAGGCAACGCTGCTGGAGTGAAGGGGAGCGTTTCTCCGCACTCAAAGCCTCATCTTCCTTCTTCCAGGAATTCCAGCTGTTGCTGAGAGCTGTCAGTGCCTGCAGGGATGGSTAAATTTAAGCAAGAAGCTGCTCCCACAAAACTGGCCGCTCCGYATCACCTTGAGCCGGGATAAATTACTCCTGTGCCCCCAGGTGCACAGGGAGCCCTGGCTGGGCCTCGGCGTCGTACTGCAGCCCTGCAAGCTGGGCACGGGTGTCGAGGTGGGATCAAGGCACCGGTGCCACAGGCCTGGAGCTGACGCTCTCCTCTCCTAACCAGCTCGCTGCGGGTGATGGTGGGTGCTGYGTTGCTGGTGTAAACCAGGCCCCTGCTCCCGGGGAGGATTTGGGGTCATTGCAGTTGTTTTGAGTTGCTCCCAGAAGCTGCTCCGTGGAAAAAGCAGAGCAAGTGCTTCAGATGGCCAAGGGAATGGAGGGACTGCAGATTAACGTGGATAATGTGAGCCTTGGACACACAGGAGGTCAGAGASGAAGGAGTGAAGGCAAGGAGGTGATCTCTGCTGTTTAGGGCAGTGGCAAGGCCTAAAATTACTCTAAAATTACTCATATAGCTTTAGTATCAAGACTTTTAAAAGGATATGGAGAACTTGGCAGGYGTGTAGAAGGGCTTGGGAAATGCCTCGGAGGGAGGGGATGTGAGAACTCGATTTCTTTAGTCCTTATCGAATGAAGGACTGGGTGACTTAATTACACTGCAAGTACTTTCCCAGATAGCAGAGAGCTCTTTAATCTTGGGGGAAAAAAAGCAAAAAAAAAGCCTTCAATTGAAGGATAAAATCAGACCAGCTCCAGACAGAAATCCTGTGCAGCTTGCTATGGCCCCAGCCCAAAGGGGACRTGCTGTGTCTGATGAATGGCACACGCTGACCAAACTCAGCCTTGGCTAAACCAGTTGGCAGAGGYTGGCGAGTGGGGATTTGCCGGAGGATTCGGGTGGGGAGAGGAGGCGCTTCCCTGCGCCGGAGCCTGGGAAAGGGGCTCCTGAACCGGCATGAGGACACTGACCAGCCGCGCTGAAGGGCTGAGCTCTGCGCTGCTGCTCAGCCTTGGGATGTGGCCATCCCGTTCCTGCGGGCTGTGATGTGTCAACCATGGGATGAGGTGGCCCAGTGGCCCTGCGGTGGCCTCAACTCCTGCTGTCTCCAACGGCTGGAGTGTCCTCCTGGCACGGAGCTCGCCGGAGGCAACGCGTGGAAGACGGACTCTTACACACGTGAGCAGAAACGTTCCTTCTGTTGCCTGTTCCCATTAAAAGGGCATTTTATCCACATTATTCATGCGCTGCTGGTAGCTCTGTGCTAGATCCTGCCTTCAGTTGCACCCGGCAGTTTCGCTGAAGCGGAGGGATCTGTACTGACAGATCTGAAGAAAGTCAGAATTTGAAATTAGATCAGTTTGCAGCCGCTTCTGATGCACAGCTACGAAGAGGAACAGCGTGATCCCAGCTACTGCCGTAATCCCATTGAAATGACATATCTGCGGATGGAGAAACTGCTGGTGGGTCTGTTGAGTGGAGTCGAGAGAACCAGCCCTACAAGAGCAGATAAAATCAAGACGTGAACGTATTCCGTTCTGTGAAAGGCAGGTGATGGAGCAGATCTCCATCACGAGGCCCAAGCACGCAGTGGGTCTCGGAGGGGACCGTGCAGACACCAACGTGCTTTCCACCTCTACGGCAGCACTCAGGGATGAGAGGCTTTTGGATAAGCCTTGCTCTTAATGAGCCCTATCTGTAAGAAAATAGAGCTGCTTTCCCTGGTCCCTGCTGACACATCCCCATGGGGTGAGAAGCCCTTGTTTTCTCYTCCTCCTGGCTATCCCGTGGCTCCAGAAATGTGATTGTGCCCGTGAGGGAGAATCCTTGTGTGTCTGAGCTCTGTGTKTGTGTGATGGGAGGTGAACTGGGGTGTTTTTCCCTTGGTGGCTGCTCTCTGGCTTTGGGAATGGTTTGTGTGGTTTGTGATGAAGCCAGTCCTTGCAGCACACAAATTGCTCCAGCTTTGCCAGACTCCGGACAGCTCTTCCTATATCCTTGTTCCTCCCTCCCTTCTACTGTACAGAATAGACGTGTGTGCGATCGTCCCAAGGCTACACGTGACGTCAGGTGTGACTTGGAGCTGAAACCCACCTGGCCAATGCACGGGGTATTACAAAGGAGGCAACTGGGGCAGTCGGAGCTAGGAGACGCCAAGGTCCTGTTGCTGCAGGCTCAGCCTGACCCTGTCCCGCAGCGCCCTGCGGTGTGTGAAGTGGTGGAGAGCAGAGCTCCAGGCGGTCCCCCCCGGGCCCTGGCGTGACCAGCCCGCAGCTCCAGCTGCACAAGGTGCTGCTCAGAAACAAGTGCTGCAGACGCTGCTGTTGACCTCAGGTGCGGAGCATGGAGAGCTCTTCTTGCCGGTGTCACTGACGGTTCTCCAGCCAAATTCTCTCCTCATTCAAATTGACAGGTTTCCCAGCAGTTGTCTGCTAAATCCAAAGCAGGTTTCATAACTGGCCTTCTTTCCCCTGGGGGCTCTGGAACAGCTTTTGTTGTCTTTTCATCCTGGTGAAACTGTTTTCTTTTGTGGGTGTGTGGGGAGGGAGAGGGTGAAGACTGAGCATTTCTCCTGCTGCCTACAGTCTTCTCCAGCCTTGAATGTCATCAATAGGAGTCCAGCTTTCTAACCCTCCTGCGCTCAGTGTTGTAGGTAAGGGTGTTCTCGTTCTTCCTTGGGATCAATCCTGGGTTGTTCGTGCCGGGCTCCGCTGCTCGYGCGGCGCTGGAGTAAAGCACTCGGATGAGACGGGGCCGCTGCTCTCGGAGGAGGCTGGTGACCCACCGAGGAGGCTCCGTKTCCCTGTGAGAGCTCAAAGCGCCGCTTCACTCCTGGCTTGCGGCCCCCAAAAGCCAGCAGCAAGAGGCTGCCCTGGGCTACCCCTGCCTTGCAGGCTGCCCCTGCTGCCCCCCAGCCACCTCGCTCAGACCAACTCACCCATCAACCGAAAACTGGTCCCAGCCCCAAGCTTTGCTTTTAACCCCTCGTGTTGGACTGGAGTTGAAATAGGGGTTTCTTTTGTTTTGCTTATGGGCAGCTCCCATCATTATCCCCAGGCTGTGTTTCCCTGATGCAGCTACATTAGAGCCAGAAGGTCTTAAATGAGCAGTGTTGGGCATAAAGATACCAATAAATGCTAAATGCTGCTTTGGTTTTCTGTATCTTTTAAAACTTTGGAAGGAAACTGGAGTAACGTGGATCTAGCTCTCAAGGAGGACAAAAGCATCCATGGAAGCTGGTGGGATCTGGGTGGGGCGAGCGGTCGGGAGCCCAGCGCTCCTGCAAAGCAGCCCTTCCTGTGCCACGTGTGGCTGGTCCAGCCTTTCCACCCTTCCTGCCTTTCCATTTGGGTTCTCCTCAAGCGAATCCTTTGGGAGATGCCCGTTAATTCACCTGCGGGGAGCCGGGGGTGTCTGTGATGCCAAAACCAGCCCCTCGCGTTGCTGCCACCTCTCCCTGCAGCTGGGAGCCCAGGGCCCTTCACGCGCTAATCCCTTCCATTCCCCGCTCATTTGTCCCTTCCCTCACAGCACGGGGAGAAAACTGCAGTGCCAAGAACAAAYAGGAATTCTTCCTCCCTTTGGAAATAAAACCCAGTCCGTTTAGATCATTTGTTCTCTTTGAGATCTCCCTTCGTGCCGTTGAGAAAGGTCGTCTGTGATGGAGTCGGAGCCTCGGCGCTGAGCAGGGGACAATGCAGGGGAATCCATCCCTCTTCCTTTCCCATTGCTGCCTCCTCTCCCTCCCACTCTCTCTAACAAAGGGATCAAATGAAACCTGCAGGGCAGACGGATTCGCTTTCACAGGTTGCCCCTGTCCTGCTCAATAAACGTAGTTAAAGCAGAGGAATTGGGGGGTTTTAAGACTACAAAGTGAGCGAGGGGAGCGTGTGTTCATTTGCTTGTGGGCCAGTGGAGGGGAAAAATGCCTCCGCGGCCTGTCCTGCCCCCCTGCAAAGGCACCAAAGRGACTTGTGCTTGGGACAGGCTCTCCCAGGGTGGACCCGAACACCTCATTGAGCTCCCACAGCCCGTTTGGAGGTGCGAGTTTCCAAATCCACAGGGGAGCCGAGACTCCATCGAGGGTCTGAAGTGCCCTGGAAGCTGCTGCCGCCCTCTGAAGTGTCCCTGTTTAAAGCCGAGCAGTCTCTGCCCTGTACAAAGGGCTCCTCTAGCTTGAACAGGCACCAGCAATGTTTCCTGGCAGGAAAGCTGAAGGGACTAAGGAACTCTGGGAACTGCTTATCTGTAGCGAAAGTATTTTGAAACAAAAGGTGTTTTTGTCCTGGAAACCAAATGATATCATGGGTTTAGTAAACAAAGCTGAAAGATACTCTGTCTCAAGTGCCCGAAGCTTCACAAAAGGGTGCAGCACTTCTCCCTCTCCCATCCCCTCCAGTCGGAGCTGGAATGTGTTCAGGCACCCGGGAGGAAGAGCAATGCTTCTTTTTCTGTACTTTGAGTCTTGCGTTTCTTTTGGGGGCTTCATTTCATGCAAATTCATGACCCGTCTCTCCAAAGGCCTCGTTAGCAGGGTGCGAATTCAAGGGGAAGGWGCCTCAAAGCGCCCTGCCTGCCGAGGAGGGGTGTGTGGTGCTGTCTCACCTGGAGCTGCTGCCCTTTCATCCCGGACGTCTCCGCTCCGGAGGKGAGAGGAAATCACCTGAAACCCGGGAATGGCAGCGAGGGGAGCTCGGCGCCCTGCTCTCATCACGCCCCGCTGCTGCTCTCGCTTCCTCGCTGTGCTCTGCCCAAACCCACGGCTCCATTTGCCCGCAGCCGGCGCTCCGGCTTGCGTCACGTACCCGCTTTGCTCTTGCTCTAACTGTAGCCGCCTGCAAACGAATTGGCAGCGGTTGTGTTTGCCCAGAGCGCATTGCTTGCTGGTGTCTCACGAGTTCGTAGGCGGCAGGCTTGATCTGTGGGGTGCTCCGTGTCCTMTGCACCCCCGGGCACCCGCTCTGCTCGCGGGGTGATTAATAAGAGTCAGTGTTTGGGAGCGAGTGGTCGCAGCCACTGCCCCGAGAGCCGACCGCGTGGACTGGGTTCCTTGGTTGGGTTCCCCAGCACGGCAAGGCACGAGGGAAGCGCCGCCCTTACCGCGCCCGCAAGAGCCAACATCAACAGCCTTAAATTAACCATRCGCTGCAAGCTCAAGGCTACGGGAGCGGGAATTAATATCCTTGAGACTTGTCGAGTTCTGCCTTTTCTGACACCTCCTAATTTTCCATGTAAATTGGCTTGTAGATGTTTAGCTCAAAGGCTGGGTTGTTTGCTGGGGGGGTCTGGCGTGTCTGCCTGGAAACCATCCAGCCTCGTGGCAGGGTTGTAGCAGCCCCGGCTCCCCTGCGTGGATGCCCTATATGTGCCCATATGAAGCACGGCTGCATTTACGCCTGGTCAGCATGAATTTCTGCTCTGCCAACTACTTCAAGGCCCTATGCGATAGCCCCACGCGTGCAAATTGTGCTTATAATAACATAGGATGTTTAATCTTTCTTTTACATTGGTGCTGCTTTGCCTAGCAGCAGGGCTAGCTCTTATGCACCTATTAAAACCGAGCTTAGATTTCTGCCTACTGGAATTGAGTAAATTCACCCAGTTTTGCAGGGAGGAAGTAAAGGTGAGAGCACAACTGAAGGGAGAACTGATCAAACGTGCCGATCGCCTCTGCTCCGGGTACCTCATCGTACACTGACTTCATGGAAGTCGGGCCTCTGACTCATAAAACTAATCAGAAAATGAGAAAAAGCTTTGTAAGTCATTCAAGCATTTAAAAGTAATTCACCATTTAATTATTTTTTTAAAAAATATCTATTGACTAGCTGTAATTTAACTGCTGATAACTCTAGGTCCCAGYGTGGCACAGGCCAGAACCCATCACACCAAGTTCCCTGTACGTGGAACAAGGTGCAGGAGGCGTCAGCATCCCCCGTGCTGGGAGATTGCAGTGGGGAAATTGCCTTAGTCTGCGCAATATAATTATAAAGTCTTTCAGTTTAACTAAGTTTTAAAGTCTGAGCTGGAGATGGGAAGCAAAGTAGCGTCATTAACAACCCCACAGGAGAAGTTTTGCTGAGATTGTCCCTATTTGGCCCCACAATGAACACTCAACATCCTGCTGATTGGCACGAGCAAGACTGGGGCAGCCTCAACCTCTCGCACATCTTCTTGGGATGCCAAAGCTTTTGGGAGCCCCTCTTGCTCTAAGAGTGGGATAAGTTAATTCCTGCCCACTCGCCATGCTCAGGGCATGGAGTTGGCACCATGGCTCGAGCTCCTGGCCAGGGGGAAATGTGGGAGCACTAGGACAAGGCTGCAAGTTTCCAAGGAGGTTGTACAGCCTCTGCCAACTGCTGCTCAGTCCTGCAGTCCCGCTCCCTCTTCCCCAAGCAGAGCAAAAGTAACGCTAATTTATACATATTTATTGATTTATTTCTTTATTTTTCTTTCGTGGAGGTGTTTGTGGTTCACACTAATGCATCCTGAGATACAGCCATTAGCACCAAAGCATCAGATCTGATGTGAAGCGRCAGGATGGGGTAATAGAAGCCACCTATGGAGCTACCAGTGCCAGCTGTGTCCCTGGTAAGTGATGCTGCCCAAGTGCAGGTCACCAGTGGCTCCTGCCTTTAAAGAGCATTTTTTCTTCTTGAGAGATGGCAGAAACTCCAGGTCATGGAAGTTCCTGCTCAGATTTCACTAGGGCCAAGCCTGGTCGAGCCTTCTGTTTCTCCTGTTGGTGCATCCTTTAGTTTGGCTGGGAACAACACGTTTGCAGAAGTTTCTCCAGGCTTCCCCTTATCCCATATTCTTTAAAAATTACCCTGAGATCCATGTCTGCCTTGCCCTTTCCGGAATCAGCCTGGCTTGGTTGGAAAACRAGTGTTAAATGGAGGCTGTTCCCTGGAGGGGAGGAGGAATTGCTGCCCCGTCGCTGCTATCCTCGTGTTTCCCCCTTAGTGCAGGGGGGGAACTGCATTCGGTAGGGATGTGACATGTGTAAATCGGGATTATGGGATCCGAGGAAGTAGGGGACAGCAACCTGTGAGCTCTCCTCCTATAGCACCACTGCTGAAGGTGCTGCCATCGTTTTAGTGGGGTGATCAGAGACCCAAGACCCGTCAGACTCCTGCGTCTCGCAGCCACCGAAGAACCTTCTGACGTGACTCGGGTTGGGTTTCATTGGCCATGCTGCGGTTGTATTTCATTAAYTGCAATGGAGTTGCTGCTGGGAGAGCAACAGCTGACTATATTCAGCATGACCCTTTCCCACTTGCATTCAGAGCTGGTTTGCTCCCCTTCCAGCAACTCAGGAGAAAAAAAAAAAGCAAGTAATTAGCTAGGCTGTGTTGGTGTGATGAATGGGGGGCTGGATTTGCCCAGKAAAGAGTTCCTGAGCATGTAGGAGACATCCTAATTACCCTGATTGAGATATTCTGATGCAGGGCCCATGGGGAGGTGCTGGAATGTTTTGCTTCTTACCCAAAGTCTGGGAGCGTCAGCAGAAGAAAGGGGGGATCTCATTAAAATCCCCCCAGAAAGAGACGCAATTTATTTCCCGCAGAACAATTCAGGTTTCCCGTGCTCCAGAAAGCCTGAATATTAATTCCAGCAAATGGGCCCCTTCCTCCTGCAGCTGCCAGGATCTGTGTTTTTAAACCTAGATATCGTGTGGGGATTGGCTGGGGGCCGCAGCTTGGCACAAGGCAGCTCAGCCCGCGAGCAAATGTTTATGCGCTTAATGGCAGCGCTTGGCTGGGGAAACGTATCTGGACTTGAATGAAAGTGAGGGATAAGAAAACTTGTTCTCGCTCCGAGGGGTGACGTTTCATTCCCTTAGATTTTTTCCCTTCTGAAAGGCGCTTCCTGTTGATAATGCAGCTTGCTCACGTTACTGGCGCGCTCAGATGTCTGAGTTGGGGATTAGAATCTAAAAGGACTTGACCTTAAAATACAAATTCCTGAAATCCGTCGGGTGTTGGGATCCGTTGCCTTCCCTTCCAAGCGATCAGGAAGGAGGACAGCAAGAGGCCTCATGCGAGCGGGGCCGTCGGGCCGGGTCCTCCTCGCGCCTCTGTCCCTCACGGCTGCAGGGACCCGGCTGCAGCACAAGGTGCATCTCCGAGTATCCACCTCCTAACAAAACGATCCTGAGGCTCCGACTTGGTGGCTTCTCCCACCCCTTCCACCACATCTTTGTCCCTGCCAAACGCATGGCCCAAAACCGAGCTGCGGGCTTTGGTTTTCTTTGCTGGGGGTCGGTGGGAGAGAAGGCACCGGGTCGTGTCCCCCGAGCCTGCAGGGCGCTGCGGGACCGGCTGCGGTGCCTCCTTGGGGAGGTCACGGAGCCGGAGCGTTCTCCAGGCATGGCAGCCTGCCCTGAAGGAAGGCAGGGGGTAGGTGGCACCCCCGAGGGGCAGTTTGGGGACAGCCGCTGTCCCCAAGAGAGCGCGGCAGAGTCTGACCCGGCGTATCCCCCCTCACGCGATGCTGATGCTGAACTTTGTGCCCCTTCYGCTCCCCGTGGGTTGTCCCGGGAGCCCGGGGAGGGTGACGCTGATGGAGTCTGGCTTCCCCACGAGGRGGAATGGAGGCTCCTTCTCTCCAAYGCTTCGCCCCRGGAGCGCTGCCCTTACCCCGTGTCTGCCTGGCGGTAAACACAGCGAGAGCAGCAGCTCTCGGATGCTCTGAGGCTGTTCCCTCCTGTGCATCCGGGCCGGGAACGAAGGCTTGAGGAACGGCGAGTCTCCAACGCCCTCCGTAATGAGGGCTGACGTGTCCCGCCCGAGGGCCCCTCTCCCATTCCCTGCYCCAACGCCACCCTCTAAACAGGGCGCCCGGTGCCTCGAGGAGGGCGGTCCCTGGGGTGCCCCTGCCCGCAGCAGCGGCACTAACAGGGAGCCGGCAGCCGGAGGATATTTCCCTGCCCACCACATGGAGACTCTGTTGAATGGAATGAGTCCGATTAGCCGCCCGGGAGGGGTGTCGAGGCGCTTGGGCACGTCCGCCGGCGCGCTCGGCTGCATCCCGCTGCGCTCGGCTCCCGGCAGGCCGAGCTCCATGGACACCTCACAGGGAGAGCGGAGCGCGGGGAGCACACGAGGCCCTCGGAGGCACCGCCCGGGACCAGGAGCGGGGCGGAGAACAACCCCCTCCGTCCTCCCGCTGCCCCAGAACCCGGACAACCCTCCTGCATGCTGGAAAACCACCSGTGAGGAGCCTGGAGAATCCCCTTCCTCCAGCCCAGGAGCAGCTGGGCCAAGGGGCCCCTTTTTGCTCCATTTCTTGTTGACGTTCCTTGATTCCCCCTCCATCTGCAGTAGTTTAGGTGGGTCTGGGTGGTTGGAGGGACCGGTGCCAGCGGGACCGGGGCAGCGAGGGGCTCTCCTGGCACCCGAGGATGGTCCCTGTGCAGAGGGAAGCAAGMGCAGGACCTGCCGTCTGCTCGGGACCCCTCGTCAGCCCCTTCTGYWGGGTCCCGYGGAGGGTGGGATGGCCCCGGGCAGYGGGACCCRGTGCTTTAGAGCACCYGTGGGTCTGTCTGTGGGTCACTCCAGGCAGGGACGGGCTGGGTCGACACAAACACCTTTATTGGGAGCCGGGGAACATCAGCCTCGGAGAGCCCGGACGAGCCAACCTCCCTCTTGGAYTTCCCTTCCCTCAGAGTTTCCTCATTGCTGCTATTGAAGGAAAAAGACACCCCGGCCTCTTCTACCTCCCTTCACAGAGTCCCAGCCGTCCTTTTAACTTCCTTGTGGGACAAAAACAACGCAATATCTTCACGGGAACGCAGCGGGGATTTTGGCACAACACGCGTTTGACCTTCACTGCGAAGCCTTTCAGGGAAATTACTGATGAAAGAGAAAAAAAAAAAAAAAATCCCATGGAAACCAGCACAGGTGAAAATTCCTGGCAGTCCAGCTGGGAAAACCTCTGGAAGTCCCACGGTGTCAAGAGCTCCATAGGYGCCTGCTTAGCAGCGCGGAGCTGATCTGGGCTGCCTTTTCTGCGGTCGTTGCGATGAGCAAAGTTATTTCCTCTGCTCTAAAACCCTCTGCTTGGGGTTCCCCGATGCCCGTGCAGACCACGAGGCCCACGAGTAACATGAGGAACTGGCTCCTCATCGGGAAAAGTGACAATCCTGGTGTCGGCAGCAGTAGWTTTAGTGAATGATTTACAGTCCCTTGAAGCAATGCAGTTGCCCTTGCTCGATTTTGCTTGTAATCTTTAGGATTGGCATCAAAACGAGCCCCTTCTGGAAAATATACTGGTCGCCAAACAGTAGGGCRGGAACAAGGACCAAAGAGGAGCCTCGGGTGCGACTCCTGGCCCCGCGATGCCTCGCGCTCCTGTTTGCCTCTAGGACAGGAGCACAGGCCTCAAGGCTCGCAGGGGTTTAAAGCACAAATAAATATGTAGAAATTGTTCAAGTTTTGCATCAAGAGGCTCCGTGTCAGCACRTTGCTTAGAAACACCGGCCAGGTCCCAGGGAGCGGGACCCCCGGGCAGGGTCTGCACAGGTTTGACRCCTCCGTTCCAGCGCTGCCCCACTGAAATCTTCTTTCTGTCGCTTCATCTCCCTTCGTCCTCTTCGGGTGCAGCAGCCAGCATGGCAGAAGGGCCTTCCTGTGCTCCCCAAAGCTCCCTGGAGCGGCCGCACGGATCCCTAGGGCGCGGCCACGGTCACGGGCAACGCGTGCGGGGAGAATTCCYCCCGAAACGGAGCCTGCCGAGGGGGCTCCGGCAGCAGCCGCAGGCGGACGGCGGCCTCGGTGGTGCCGTTGTGCTCGGCGGAGCCGCTGTCGCGCCGGGGCTCTTTGGCGGGGCCAACGGCGCCCAGGAAGCGGCGCTTGAAGGTCTCGCTGAGGGCGATGTAGAGGAAGGGGTTGAGGCAGCTGTTGGCGTAGCCCAAGCCGATGGCGAAGTTGTAGGCGTAGAGGAAGGCCACGGAGGGGCTCTCGATGCCGAGGTGGGCCAGCTGGAGCACGTAGAAGGGGGCCCAGCAGATGAAGAAGGCAGAGCAGATGGCGACGGCCATGCGGGTGACCCTCTTGGTGCGAAGCTGGAGGCTCCTCTGGGGCAGCGGCACCACCGCGGTGGCCACGTGCTGGAGGATTTTGAAATAGACCCCGCAGATGACGGCGAGGGGCAGGGCGAAGGCCACCGCGAACTGGTAGAGCGTGAACCAGTAGATGTCCGTGTCCGGGTTGGGAAGCAGGAGAGCGCAGCGGACGCTGCCGTCCTCCAAGGGCACGAGGCCCGCGTACATCCACACGGGGATGATGGTGAGGAAGGAGAGCAGCCACCCGGAGCAGACGACGAGCGCGGCCGCGCACGGCGTGCGGACGCAGGCGGACCGCAGCGGGTGCACGGTGGCGAGGTAACGGTCCAGGGCCATCGCCGTGAGGATGTTGGTGCTCGTGATCTGACTGTTKGTGTCCAGGGCGGTGAGGAGGGTGCACAGCGGCGCCCCCAAGTACCACGAGCCGTCGCCCAGCAGCTGGTGGATGAGGAAGGGCATGCCCAGGAGGAAGAGGAGGTCCACGATGGAGAGGTTGAATATGAAAATGTCGGGCACCGTCTGCTTGCACYTGAGCTTCTTCTTCCTGAGGATGGTGTAGATGACGATGAGGTTTCCCACGATGCCCAGGAAGCAGATGATGCCGAACAGGCTGGGCATGATCACGTTGGTGTGCGGCGCCGGCCTCGCTGCTTCTGCCRAGAGAACCCCCATGGTGAGCGCAGCTCGTGGGCAGCTCCAGGATGGGCTCTCCCTGCCCCGCACCTGGGTGCCCCTCCAAGACGTCGCTCGGAACCTCAAGCAGCACTTGGAGAGCTTTAACTGCAATAATGGGCATTTCCTTCCCTCCCATCCCACCTAATTCTGACCAGCCACGGAGACCGTCTCTCCTCAGCAATCCCAGGGGGTCTCCATGCCCCTTGGCAGCTCCACTGCTGTCCCAGGGGCACCCCCAGGCTGTGGGCAGGGACGCACGTGCCCCGTGGGATGGAGCCTCCAAGCGCCCTCCGCGGCTGGGGCAGATCTCCCGTCCGTGCCCCTCCCGCGGGACCTGCTCGCCCTGTGTTTGGTTCTTCTGTGCCCGGGGGCTCCGCAAGCTCCGTGCTCGAGTCCCACAGCTGCTGGGGAAGGGGATGAGACCTCGTATGGGGCACCACCCCCTGAAGCCCAAGGGTGCTGGGAGCCGACCCCCCCTTGCCCAAGCTGCCCAGTCTGGGGGTGCAGAGCAGCCGCAGCACCGGGTGGCCGCAGACCTGTAGGGACCCCCTGATCCCTCTGCAGCCTCACAGGGAGCCCCACATCCATCTGAAACTCACGGGGAGCCCTGTATCCTTCCCCAGCCCCRCGGGGAGTCCCACGTCCCTCTGCAGCCCTATAGGAGCCCCACATCCCCCTCTATATCCATGAGGAGCCTCACGTCCCTCTCCAGCACCTCGAGGAGCCCCACGTCTCCCTCCAGACCCACGAGGAGCCCCAAATCCCTCTGCAGCCCCTTGAAAGCCCCATGTCCCCCCCCCAGACCCACGAGGAGCCCCACGCCCCCCTCCAGCCCTGTGGGAGCCCCACGTCCCTCTCCAGCCCTGTGGGAGCCCCACGTCCCTCCCC
>PTEX01000049.1:361692-436612 GCA_003342815.1 Eudromia elegans
GCCCGCGCGGCTCCCGCGGTTCTTCCAGGTGGATTCGGGGCGGGAGGCGCCGCGCGGGACCTTCCCGGCCGCCCCCTCCGGCTTTGTGTGTCCCCCCCCCGCTGCCGCCGCCCGCTCGGGAGGCCGAGGGGCGCGGTGGGGAGCCCGGGACCCCCGAGTCACCCCCCGAGCCACGAGGGGGGCGACGGCAGCAGCGGGGGCTGCTCCCTGGGTGGGACCCCAAGGGCTTCCCTGCTAGGGGTGGGAATGGCCTCACTGGGCTGCTCTTCCCGGGCTCGGGAAGCAGTGCCGGGGACGTGATGGGGTGCGGAGGGGCTCGACGYCCCGGCTGGCGTCAGCTCGAGCCCRAACGTGGCCGTGGCGGCCGTGGGGCGTCCCGGGAGGCCGCAGGTGACAGGCGGTGGCTCCGGGGTGCAGCCTTCGTGGGGTCCCCGCTCCCGACCTCCCCAGCCCCCTGGATGCTTTTCCTCCTGCCGCTGCCTTCCCTCTCCCTGCACGTTTCCTTCCTCGGAACGGTGACCTCAATTGCTCAGAGGAAGCAACGCTGGGTGTTACATAAATGGCTGGGGACGAGCGCGTTGGGAAGGGCGATGGCAGGCAAGGGACAGCGGGAGCCACGGCCAGGGAAGCCAGAGGGCTTCTCCTCCCTCGCTGCTTCCCGTGCGGCCSGGACAGGCCCGGCTGGAGTCGCGGGGCTCTCTGGTGACAACCTGTTGGACRTGTCCCCCTCCCTGTCCCTGCCTGTGCGGACCCTCCAAACAGGAGGGTTTTCCCTCCACRTTGGCCGCGCTGAGGGACACGAGCGGGTCGGGGGGTGTCGATGGCTGCGGCAGGGCCCTGGTTCCTCCCTCGGGGGTGGCGGGACGAGGCCGTGACCCGACCGCGGCGTCACTCTGCCCCAGCCCTGTGCCCCGCGGGCCACCCCACGCGGCGCCCGCCCTGGGGGCTTCCCCTGCAGGTTCTTCCCTCGCCGCGCGGCCGAGCCAAGTCCCGCCAGGACTAAATATAGTCAAAGTATTCGTGCCGCGGCGCGGGTGCAGGAGCTGTCGCGACGGAGCCTCCCGACAGCGCCGGGAAGCGGCTCCGCTTCGAGGCCTCACTCTGCTCTCCCCTCCGCAGGTGCTGGGGGGTCCCCGCGCCGTGCCGTCTCCGGAGCCCCGGCGCGGCTGTCGCCAAGCGGGATGCCGCACCGAGAGCGGGAATGAGCCCCGCAGAGAGAGGATCTATGACTTCCAGATGGCYGGGAGCCCGTAATCCCGTTGGGAAGCATTAGGGAGCCGTCAGCRAGGGAAGCCGAACGTGACCCGCCGGGGCGCGTGGCGCGGCCTCGCCCGATGGTGCCCGCGCCGCCCGCCGGGCCGCCTCGCTGTGCCCCGGGGGCCGCCGGGCCCCGCGCGCTGCGCCCGTCCGCGCCCCCCTCGCCCAGGGCAGAGCGCCGCCTTCATCGCTGCGGGGACCTGCGGGGGACGGCGGCTTTCTTTTATGTCCCCTGGGATCGYGGAGCGTCCCTCTTGCTGGATTTCACCTCCCGTCCCGGTGTGTTTTAAGGAATCCCGTCCGCATGGCTCTATAAAGTACAGGGATCCCAGGACTTCTTCCTTCGGTGCCGCTGGTTCTCCGGCCTGTCCATGATGGGGCGAGAGCAGGAGCTGATTCAGGCCGTGAAAAACGGGGATGTTCCCGGCGTGCAGAAGCTGGTGGCCAAGATCAAAGCRTCCAAGAGCAGTAAGTGCCGCGCGGGCCCCTCTGTTCCGCCGTGCGCGCRGATTGTGCCGGGCTTGGAGATGGGAACATGAACATGGCCGTTGCCGGTGAGCGACCACGCTGTGAACAATCCCCCCAGCAGCACTTGGGGTCCCTTTGGGCTGGGGGGCGGCGTGTGGGACACGGAGTATCGAAGGGCGAGCGGGATCGTGGAGGGGAGAGCGGCGCCGCCGCCGCGCGGGGTCCCCGGCAGTCCCCGCTCGCTCCTGGCCGTGTTTGTCCTGTGAGAAGTTATCGGCCGAGCCGGTGGACTGGAACCAATCGCCAGGCCGTGAGTTTCGCCCTGGTAATGTTTAACCCTGGGCAGCGCTGCCCTCCTCCGCGTGCTCCGCGGCGGCACGCGGGAGCTGGAGTGGAGCTGGGGCTCGCTCCGGTGGGGACGGGGGAGGAGGAGGAGGAGGAGGAGGCCAGGGCTGCCGGGGTCGCCGCGGGGTGTCTGCAGGCGCCGGGGAGACCCGCGGGTGCCTTCGCGTGCGGGGCGAGCGCCGCTGCAGCCGGACGAGTGTGATCCCGGCCAGGCGGATCCGGGTTGGCCTCCCCGGCACGAGGTGTTTGTAGAAGCGCAACCGAGGATCCTCCTCCCGTCGCCTGGCAGCGCCGCGGGGCCGGGGCGGCCGCCGCCTGGGAGGCCCGGCCGGGCCTGGTGCTGCTGCAGGGCCCCCCGGTCCAAGCTGCCTCTCGAGGGGGAAATGGAGGAGAAAAACAACCCCAGCAGGGAAATCGGGCAGGAAAAGGAGCATTAAGGCTTATTAGGAGCAGCTCAGGGTCGCGAGCCCGGCGCGGGGAAACGCGAGTTTGGCTGGGGATTATGAATGTGAGCGGAGGATGAGCAACCCGGGGCGGCTACCGGCAAGCCGAGGGGCTGACGGAGGTGCCGGCGCGCCGGGTCCACTGTGGCTTGAGAAGCCACGTCCCATGCGGGGTGCGCGGGCCCGGGGCCGGCGGGTCGGTGTTTGCGGGGGGAGCCCCCAGGCAGTGGGTCGTGTTGGGGTGTGGGCAGAGGTGCCGGCGGCTCCGCTCCCGGAGCTCATCCCGCCGGCGAGCGGCACCGGGGCCGAGCGGAGGGAGYGCCGCCTGCGCCCGCCGCTCGTGGCGGCGCCTCTCCCGGGTGACAGGCGTTGACGCTGCTTTTGCCGACCCCTCTAAGAGGCCCTTCTGCTGTCTCGGTGCATTCGGAGCGGCGGCTCTGTGATGAGCCCTCCGGGCCTTCCTGGGCCTAAAAAAGTCACCGCGCGTAAGCAGGAATCAAGCGCCAGCCGCCGCCGYGGGAGCGCCGGGGACGCGGGGCTGGAGACGAGGTCGGCCGCGCCGGGCAAGCGGGTCAGGGCGCCGTCGGTGATGGGGCCGGTCCTGCTGCCGCAGCCGGGGCCGAGGCTTCCCCGTTCTGTGTTCCCTGTTCTGCATTCCCGTCTGTGCCTTTCCCTGCCTCCCCCTGCCATTCGGGATGCTGGAGAGCCCGAGTGAAGTTGTTATGGACCYCTCGTGGCTTTGGCCTTTCCCTGGTCATCAATCACTGCCCCGGCTGGCTACAAAGCCCCTCGCCGGGGCCGCCGTGGGGCACCAAGAGAGGCCGGTGCCCCCGGGGAGGGCGGGAGCTCGTCCTGCCAAGTTGTTCACCACGATGGAGCCCCAGGTGTCCTGGCTTCCCCCYGGGCTCTGGGCACGGAGAGCGGGAAGGGTTCCCGGAGGTCCCATCAAGGTGGTCACAGCCCTCGGGTGCCGGCAGGGCGGGTGGCCCCGGGGCTGGCGGCGCCGCAGGGGCCGGGCACGAGGAGCAGCGGGAGGCAGATGTGGGATAATTCGCCTTCCCCTGCTTAAATTTCCTCCTAATCCCTAGTAGCTGTATCAGCTTAAGCCCCGGAGCAGGAGGGAGAGAGATTAACTGGTGTTTGTTACCCTCTGCCACTGTGCTCTGTGTCCCGGCGTCTCCAGAAATCCCTGCGGATCCCACCAGGCTTTTCCCTTCCCTCTCCATGGCTGGGGCTTCCCGGCGCCTGTTTTCCTCTGCTCCGGCCTTGGGGTTCCTTTTGCACCAGGCCGGGTTTGGGGCTGAGTTCCCGCATGTCCTGGCCCCACAGTGGAGCCCGGGAAGGCGCCGGGAGCCTCCGAGGGGCCGCGTTTGGCCGAGGCCGCTGCGCGCACGCGGAGGGAGGCGCCGGGAGGGCCCCGCTCCGCTCTGCTCCGCTCCGCGCGGATCCCCGGCCTGCCGCAACGCGTCGGCGCGCGGGCGGCGCGGCGGCTTCAAAGGGCCCGCGGGGGCCGAGAACCCTCCCGGCTCCGCGGGTGCCGGCGCTCCGGCTCCGCGGTGGCTTCCCGGAGCCGGGCGCTCCTGGGGCTTGTGCCGGGAACGGGGCCGTCTCTGGGCTCCGGCCGTCCCGGCGCAGGGCAAAGCRCAACGGGGGGGATAAGCCGGGAGCAAACGGTGCCACGGAGGGAGATAAGCGGCTCCCCGGGGCGCCAGAGGCCGTGCCCGGTCCCGACGGGAAGGGCTGCCCTGGGTCTCCCGGTYGCAGCGGCCTTCCCGCCTGGCACACGCTGCTCCCGCATTGAGGACACCAGAGGCGTTTCCGTCCCTTTGGGCATTCCCGGGTGCCCCCGCCCCTGGCGCCGCTGCCTGCCCGGGAGCTGCTGGCGAGCTGCCCCCCGAGTCACCGTGCAGGGCKCTGGTGTCCTGGTGAGGACCCCCTCGCGCTCCTCTTCCCCTCGTGCGTCACCACGAGCCGCCTCAGAGCGTCTCGGCCGTGGCCTAGAAAGGCTCCCCGGGGAGCCCTCCTCCCCCTTGGGCCCCGGCCTCCCATCCTGGCCCCGTTCGGGCGCGGGAACGAGCGGTTCCTCCCGGGTGCTGCGACCTGCTTGGGCGCYAGCCAAGGCCGCGGGCGGCAGCGCTGGGGTGCAGAGGGCCCCGCGCTGGGCGAGCGTATGGTGGGGGAATTGCCAGGGCAGCGCCCGAAGGGTCCGGTCCGTGGGGCCGGGGCGGCGCGAGAGGCGCCGTGCGCACGTGCACGTGCCCGGCCTGGCTGCCATGGCCGGGCGCTGCGCCAGCCCGGGCGCAACGCGGGCCAAGGGGGCGGCGGCGGCACCCGGCTCCTGCGCCCTGCCCCATGAGTCACCCGCCCGCCTGGAGGCGCCTGCCCCGAGACACCGCCACCGACGCCGCCTGCGCCCCCCGGCCSTGCCCGCGGCCCCCGGTGCCGCTGCCGCCACTCGGTGGGGTCCCGGGAAGGGGCCGAGTCCTGCGCCGAGGCCCGCGCCGAGGCCGAGCATTGCCCAGGCTGCAGTGACACGAGCTGCCCCGTGCTCAGCAGAGCCGCCCTCCCGAGAGAGGCTCCCGTCCGGCCTGGAGATACATCGAGAAAGTCCCCGCGGTTCGGCCGCGGGGGCAGGCAGGTCCCTGCTCCTTGTGCCACCATTGCAGCCCCTTGTGCCCTCCTGGGTGTGCTGCAAGGAGGAGGAGGAGGACGCGGGTTTTCCAAGGAGGACACGGGTTTTCCAAGGAGGAGGCAGCCGTGCCGCGCGCCGCCGCCTCCGCCCGGCCGGGCTTGCCGGGGCCATTCCCGACACGCCGCGGCGCAGCTCACGTTCCCGGCAGCGGCGCACGGAGCCGGGCAGGCCTTGGCTTGCGGCCCGGCGCCGCTCGGCCCGTTTGGGGTGCGGGGGCTGCCCGTGGCGGGGCCTCCCCCCGTCGGCACCGTCCCCCTTCCCTGGCCTCCTGGGAGAGCAGAGCTCGGGGGTCCAGCCCCGTCCCGAGGCCCTCGTCCCCAGGCGGTCCCCACGCAGCTGCCGCCCGGCCCGCAGCTGYGGCCGGACAATGCGAGGAACTCGCCGGAGCAGGTGGAGAAGGGCAGGGATGCGGCCACGAGGAGCCCGGAATAGCGCCGGGGGAGGCGGCGCACGCGGACGGGCACTCCGTGTCCCGCTCCAGGCCCTGCTCTGCATCCTGCTCCATGCTCTGCTCTGTGTCCTGCTCCGCATCCTGCTCCATGTCCCACTCCATGCCCTGTGGCCCCGTGCACGGCCAGGCTGAGTTTTGGGGACAGCGTCTATGCTGTCGTGGGGCCAGGGAGCTGCCACACGCACGGGTGGCAATGGGATGGAGCAACTCAGGGCCACTCCGTCCCTGTCCCCAGTCCCTGTCCCCTCCCCACCCGTGCTGCATTGGCTGCCGCCATCGGAGCCGCGTCCCCGTTTCGCTGCCTGGAGCTCGCAGGGCTTTGCTGCCTGCTCCCGGCTGGTGTCACTTTTATCTGGGGCTTGTTGCTAGAGCCATCAARCCAGAGTTCCCTGCTGCTCTCCAGTGTCAAGAGCCTCGGGCCGTGGGTGGCCCTGCCCGTCCTCCTGCGTTRGGGGGTGCTGGGGCCCTGCGGCGCTGCCGGGCAAGACCTTGGACCATTCATAGCGTCTCCCGGCCGCSCATGGGGCTGTTTCTCCCCAGGTTCTGTAGTCTGCGGTCAAACTGGCCTTGGTTGTGTCTCTGCCACCTTCCCTGTGTCCCTCTGTGCCATTTCTCCGTCCTTATCACCGGCTTCATAACGTCGACACGGCGGCAAACGCGCCCGTAGGCGGCATCGCGTCCATGGCCGTGCTGGGGGCACCTGCAGGACGCAGCCCCCCTCGCCCGGCTGCTCGGAGCGGGACCGGAGCCCCCCGGGCCCATTCCCAGGGACGAAGTGGGTATTGACGGGGAGCGGAGGGGTGCCGGGTGCTGGCGCGGTGCTTTGGCAGCGCTGCGGGTGACACTYGGTGCCGTGGGCACCTCGGCACGCCGGCCCTTCCGGGGCGCCCACGGGGAGCCGCGCGCGCCTGCTGGCCCCCTTCCTATCAGCCCCATCTCTTCCCACGCCGGGAGGTGTCCCGTCCTTTCGGAAGGACGGGGGAAATGGAAAAAGCGCCACCTCTTCCCTCRGCAAATAGAGCTCCGCTGAGTTCACATCCTGCCGAGCGGCTCCCGGYGGGGACGGTGACTTCACCGCACGGTGACGCGCCGCCCACCCGGCCGCGGGGATGCGGAGCGGAGGTTTTGGCTCCGTGGGGAGGGGGAGCTCCCCATCCCGCCAGGTTGCACTTGGCCATGGAGCATCTTCGTGCGGGTCCCTGTGGGGCGCTGGGTGCCGAGCTGGGATCGTGGGGAAGAAGCCGGGGGCCCCCGCAGCCCCCATGCCCGAAACGCAGCCCCAGCCCCTGCTCCCCTGCCACCCCAGGGCCTCGGATCTGCCTCCTGCCCAAATCCTGGAGCAGGAGCAACTCCTCTGCGTCCCTAGGGAAGGRTGAATCCAGGCAGCCCTTCCCAAGGGCTTCTCTGAGGTTGCCTCCTCCCAGGGTCCCCATGGAGCGGAGCGGCTCCCTGGGAGCGCCGGGGCTGGGATCCGCCCCGTGCAGCTGCGCGGACGGACGCACGGACGGGGCAGCCTCCCGGGCTGCCTCTTCCTTCCATTGTTCTCCCGTTGGGCTCCACCAGCTCCGTGTTTTTTCCTGCTTTCCTTGGGGGATGTGGAGGGGAGGAGGGAGAAACCAGGATTCCTATAACCCAAGCCCATCCTTGGGAGGCTTCGCAGGAGGTGCTGCTGCCTCCTGGCCTCTTCTTCCCAACCTGACCGGACATTTGTGGTGGTGGAATGGGAATGTGCGTGGTGCTGGGATGCACATGGCACCGGGATGTACGTGGTGCTGGGATGCTCATGGTCCTGGGATGCTTGTARGGCTGGGAGGCACATGGTGCTGGGATGAGCTTGGCACTGGGATGCTTGGGGCACTGGGGTGCTTGGGCCACCAGGATGCACATGGTGCTGGGATGCACACGGTCCTGGGATGCTCGTGAGGCCGGGATGCACATGGCGCTGGGATGGTCATGGCATTGGGATGCTCGKGGCACCAGGATGCGCATGGTGCTGGGATGCACGTGGTACTTGGATGCTCGCGGGGCCGGGATGCTCGTGGGGCCGGGATGCTCGTGGCCGAGAGCAGGAGGCYGATCCCCGCGGCGGCCGCCGCCGTCTCCAGACCACGGCGCCCCGCGTTCCTCGGCAGCGCGCTGGCGCTCTGTGGAGCTGGAGCCGTTTCCTGCCTGCCGCTTGGCAGCCGCTCTCTGCACAGAAGCTCCCCCGCGGGCTCGCCTGGCCCCGGCCGCAGCTGCATCCCGCCCTGCGGAGCCGCTCCCGGCGCGTGCGGCGCCTGCTTCTTCCCGGGAATCCGGGCAGCTGACGGAGCTCGGCCTGGGGCCCTGTGTCCTGCGTGGGTCCCGCTCCACGAGGGTGGGACCGCTGGAACAGGGAGCTAATGGTGGGAACGTGCCGGGGAGAGGGCTTGAGGTGGAGGAGCCGGGCTCGGCTTCGGCTCCCAGCGCTGCCCATCCCTCCCTGAGCAGGAGCTGGGCTCTCCGCCCTGGAATCAAGCCTGGATTCGAGGGAAAGGAGGGATCTGTGGCACCTCCACGGCAGCGAGCGCTGCCGGGTTGGGATTCAGTGGGAGCCGTTCAGGACAGTGTTGGTAAACAGCAGTGGTGGAAGCCTTGATCCCATCCCTGGTTTCATCCCCGCCGCGTCCCTGGAAGCGCCGYGGGCGGCAGGGTGAGTCCCAAGGCCACCGCGGGGCGGGATGAGGTCAGTCCCCGCGGAGCTCTCCCGGCCCCGCTGAGTGATCAAAGTGCACTCCTGGCCTGGAAAACACCTCTGTGGACCAGGCGCCGTGGGGCTCGGTGTTTATTGCCTCTCCGTGACTCACGAGCAGCCGGGTTAGTCGGGAGATGTTTTTCCCTCCGCGGACCCGGCTGGGCGTCGGAGGGGCCGGCCCGGCGCCGCTTCCCTTCGCCTGCCCCAGCGCTGCTGCAACCCAATAGCGACCTGTGGGAAGCCGCTTTTCCTTGACGGGGATCCCCAGTCTCCGGCTTGCTGGGGGTAACGGGGTGGGAAGAGCTCCCGGGAGCGGCGCCGGGGGGCAGGCGGCCCCCTCGCCTGGTGCTCTGCGGATGCAAAGCCCCTGGATCTGGTGCGGGAGAGCCCGTCCCGGTCCCCGCTGCTGCCGTGGCTGGTCCYGGCTCTCCCCAGCAGCCGCTCAAGGGCCGGTCGGTGTTAACGAGCCTGTTTACTAAACACTCTAAATTGCAGCGAGGRACACACCAGTGCTCGGTTTCCTTGTAATTATCCACTTGCTTAATAAACGAGGCGGCCCCGTTTCCTGTCGAAAAGGCCGGGTCTCCTGCTGGCCCTGCAGCCTTTCTGGAGCTTTTCCTGTGTGGGACCTTTGTGCGAGATGGGAGAGGAGGAGGAGGAAGAGGAGGAGGAGGAGGAGGAGAGCGACAGAGGTGGAGGAGCAGGTGGATACAAAGCTGGCCCGGGAGCAGTGCCCGCTTTGGAGCCGGGAAGGGTTTTCCCCCATTCCCAGTGATCCGCAGCGGGTCTGGAGCGGCTCTTCCAGCCCCGGCCTGTGCTGTCCCTTAGGAAGCACCGCAGCATCCCACCAAAGCCGGCGGCTGCCGGGCAGAGCCGAGGCGCTGCGCTGGCATCTCCCGCCCCCCGCATTCCTCCCTCCTTTCTTTGCCTTTTCACTGGGCGCTTGAATTCCAGGGATGTTAATCCGCTCGCAGCCCCTCGGCGGAGAATGAACCCTCCGCTCCCTGTGTGGGAGGGCAGAATGCGCTTGAATTCACCGTGGGCAGGAGCGGGCAGCCCGTGCCGAGCRYGGGGGGAGCGTCCTCTGCGGCCCCRYGGGCAGGGGGACGGGYCGGGACGRGAGAGGGGGCTCCTGGCGCCGCCACAATCCTCCTATTCACGGCCTCGAGCCCCCCACGTGCTCCGTGGGCCGGGGCCTGGCAGCGGCCGCACACGGAGCGGTGAGTGGGGAGCGGAACGGCCCCGCTCGGTGCGGCCGGGCGCTGCTCCCTGAGCCCCGGAGCCCCGGAGCTGCCGTGGGAGCTGCTGGGCAGGGGCCGCAGGAGGCCGCCATGGGGCAGGCGCTGTGGTGCGCGCCGGCAGGTCCGTGCGCCCGGCGCGCCGCTGCCGTGGGGGTCTGCGAGGGCAGCAGGGCAGGGAGGGCCGCTCTGATGCTCCCCCCTGCTCTGACGCTCWCCCCTTCTCTCCGCAGAGCTCCTGGGATCTGCCAAGCGCCTCAACGTCAACTACCAGGATGCGGACGGGTGAGTCGAGCGCGGCGCCGTCCCGGGGGGGCTCTTGGGGCTGCCCTTGCTCGGCTCCCGCTTCCTGCTCCGCTTCAGGAGAGGCAGGAGGGGGTTCACAGCGTGGCGCTCCTGTCCCCGGGTCCTTCTGCGTCCCGCAGGGGCCAGCACGATGGTGGCCCCGGACCGAGCAGCTCCCCGGGGCACCTGGGGCCGCGCTCGACCGTGCACCCCGTGCAGGGAATCCTCCGTCAGGCTCCTCCGCGCGGCCCTCGGGGGCGGCTCGACGCGGCGCCCCGCGGCCGCCCGTGCCCACGGCTGCATTTTGCATCCCGCGAGCGGAGCCCCTCGTGCGTGCGGAGGGCAGGGGCGAGAAGAGGAGCTCGCGGCGTGGCCGTGGCGCGCTCATGTAGCTCCTCGCTCCCGGATCCAAGTGCTTCGTGAGCTGGGTGCCGAGAGTTCGGGAAACCACAAGGGCCCATGAAACAAATAAGCACGCGTTTCCTGCGGGATTGACTCCGGGCCGTGACGCGCGAGCGTTGTTTGGCACGTCGGTGCGGTGCCTGATGGCTGCGTGTTTGCCTTCGGAGGGAGGACTCGGTGGGAAGCGTCGGTCGGTGCYGAGCTGTGCTGACCCGTGGCGGGCRTTGAGATGTGCAGCRTGGCTTTTGTCTCGGCGTAATTCTCTGCAGATGTCRCTTAATTTAAGAAAAGGCAGCGATGGAAGCGTAGATGCAGTTGTGGCGAGGCGCGGGGCTGGTGCCTGGGCTGATCCGGCAGGCTCGGGATGGAGGCGATGGGTTTTCCACCCGTGTTTCCTCAGTTTACAGTCGACATTCAGGCCGTGGCCTTGGTGACACGGGGGCTGCGTGGTCCGGGGATGCCCCTGGGCTCCCAGGGAAGCGCTTTGGAGCCGGGAGCGTTTTCACGGAGCGCTGGCCACGAGGCAGCTCCTCCTGTGCCCTGGAGCCTCCAGCCGGCCGTGGGGGCTGCCCCTATCCCAGGGAGCTGCCGCTCTTGCTTTGAGCTCTGGGAACGCCGGGAATTGGCCCATGGCCCCAGACTGGCCTGGGAGGGTGTCCCGGGACTGCGCTTGGCCCGGTTGGAGGGGATCGGTGCCGGCAGGGATGAGAAAAGGCCCGCGCCAGCGCATCCATCCCCGGCCCAGGCCTGGGCACCTTCGGAGGCGTCTGGAAGCGCCGGCCCCGGGGGCTCCTGCTCGGCCCTGGCCCTTCCCGTGAYGGCCTGGGGGGGCTCTGGGCACACAGGCCTCCTCGCAGCCCCACAACACAGGGCTCATTCATCGCTGCTGGCCGCGCTCCCGGCGTCCCGGCCCGGAGACGGGGATGCCGCGGGGGTGACGGAAGCACCGGGGGGGCACGAGCGGAGGTTGTCCCCGGGGCCGGCGGCTTTGCTGGGTGCCCTGGGCAGCACGTGAAGCCCCCGCGTCGCGCCCGCAGGTTCTCCGCCCTGCACCACGCGGCCCTGGGCGGCAGCCTGGAGCTCCTCGCCCTGCTGCTGGACGCGCAGGCCACGGTGGACATCAAGGACAGCAACGGTACGGGTGTCCCCTGCCGCCCCCCGCGCCCCGTCCCCGCGGGGGGCCCGCCCGGCCCTGCCAGCCCCTCTCTCGGCAGGGATGCGGCCCCTGCACTACGCGGCGTGGCAGGGGCGCGTGGAGCCCGTGCGGGTGCTGCTGCGGGCCGCCGCCTCCGTCAACATGGCCTCGCAGGACGGGCAGATCCCGCTGCACCTCTCGGCGCAGTACGGCCACTACGAGGTGGTGAGTGAGCGCCCGCGGCCCCGGCGCGGCCCTCGGCACCGCGGCTTTGGCCGCGAGGGCTGGTGGGCCGCGGCGGCTCAGCCCCGGCGCCCCTTGCTGCCCCGCAGTCGGAGATGCTGCTCCAGCACCAGTCCAACCCCTGCCTCGTCAACAAGGCCAAGAAAACCCCCCTGGACCTGGCCTGCGAGTTCGGGCGCCTCAAGGTGAGCGCCGCGGCTCCCCCGGGGCTGCCCCGCCTGCGGGGGGCACCTCGGGGCCCGTCCGATGTGCCCGGGGCTCCGCTCCAGCTCCTGCTCCGAGCRCGGGAGCTGCGGGGTTGGTCCCGCCACGCTGCAGGGCACCGACCTCCTCYTCGAGGCGCTCTCCTTCCCGGCCCTTGGCCACTTCCCCCTGCTTTGCTCCCGTTCAAGCACGGAGAGGCCGAGCTCCCTGATCCCTGCGAGCCCCGAGGGGACGGGACTCGCCGCGGTCACCATCCCAGGGTTCCTCGTGCCCTGCGAGACCCCAGCCGGGCCCGGGCGGCACCGCTGGAGCGCCGCCAGGCGGACCGGGCCRTGCCCGCCAGGGAGGGGGCCGTGGGGATATCTCCATTTTTGGAGTATCTCTAATATCTGCGGCTATAAACGGGGCAGTAAAAATAACCGCTCTGGGCCGCTGGGCTGCCCCCAGACGCTGGCTGTCACTGTGGGCCTGGGGACACTGGAGCTTTCTAGGGCTTGGTCTGAAAAGCCCAATTATGGGAAGCCTATTCCTGGCTGCGCYGCCTTCGGGAGCCCTTGTCCTGTGGCTGCTGCGAGCGCCGGGGCTGCGGCGCGGACGGGACGGGCAGGACGGGCTGGGGGCCACGCGGAGCCCCCGGGCACACGGGGGGCCCGTGGGCTGCGGGCGCCGCGGCTCAGGGCCCCCTTGTCGCTCGTGCGCCCCGCRCAGGTGGCCCAGCTGCTGCTCAACAGCCACCTGTGCGTCGCCCTCCTCGAGGGCCAGTCCAAGGACGCCGCCGACCCMAACTACACCACCCCGCTGCACCTCGCGGCCAAGAACGGCCACAAGGAGATCATCAGGTGACTGTCCCCGCTGCTCGCCCTGCCCCGCACGCCCCAGCACCGCCAGAGACACCTGTGGCACTCGGTCCTGCCTCTTCCCAAACCCACCTTCCAAGTGCTTCAGTCCCTCATCTCCGAGGCCTCAGTGCCCCGAGAGCGTCCCCGGAGCGCGGCTGGCCGCGTCCCCCAGCTCACCCCGCTCCGCGGGGCTCTGTCCCCTTCCCTCGTCCCCACCAGGCAGCTGCTGAAAGCCGGCATCGAGATCAACAAGCAGACCAAGACGGGCACGGCGCTGCACGAGGCCGCGCTCTACGGCAAGACCGAGGTGGTGCGCCTGCTGCTGGAGGTGAGCCCGGCGAGCAGCGCCCCGCGGCGTCATCCTCCTCATCCTCGTCCTCGTTCCGCCTCCTGCCGGCTCCTTCCCCTCCTGCGCCTCTGCCGGGCGATGCCCCCTCGCGATGCCCCGTGGCACCCAGGGCATCCCCTCCTGGGCAGGGCGGCGTGGACGTGAACATCAGGAACACGTACAACCAGACGGCGCTGGACATCGTGAACCAGTTCACCACCTCGCACGCCAGCAAGGACATCAAGCAGCTGCTCAGAGGTGAGGGGGGGGCTGAGGCCTCCGCCCGTGGCAAAAGCAGAGTCCTGACTGAGCGTGGACATCATCACACGCTGCCGTCCTCCCGTGGGCTTCGACATGGGGGAATCCACAGAAATGAGTCCTTCCCACCACCCTGATGTTCTGTTCTGCCCTCTCTGTGCTTGTTTTCCCCCTCCGCCTTTCCTCTGCGCTGTTCTCTCTCCAAACTCTTCTCTTGCTCCCCTGCTCTCCGCCACCTCCCTTCTTCCCTCCGCCCCTTGTCTTCAGAGGCATCAGGAATCCTGAAGGTCCGAGCGCTCAAGGATTTCTGGAACCTCCACGACCCGACCGCTCTCAACGTCCGGGCGGGAGACGTCATCACGGTGAGGCCTTGGCGGTGCCGGCTCCGCGTTTCTGCCCTCCCGCGGGGCCAACCCCTGCCCTCTCCCTCCACCGCAGGTCTTGGAGCAGCAYCCGGACGGCCGGTGGAAGGGACACATCCACGACGCTCAGAAAGGCACCGATCGGGTCGGATACTTCCCCCCGTCCGTCGCCGAAGTCATCAGCAAGCGCACAGGTCGGGGACCCCMTGTGAAACCATCCTGTTCCTCCTCTGCTACCCTTCACACAGATCCCCAGCTAGCTGGGGTGGGCAAGAGCAGGACGTGGCGTGGGCGGGGGGTGGTTTGTGTGGTCTGGGGTGCGCATCGGGGCTGGCAGGAGGAACACGCYCGGTGCCAAGGCCGTGCAGCAACCTGGGCTCTCTCCAGACCCCAGCACCGCCGCTCCCGGTGGCCGTCCCTGTGTCCCYGTGTCCTTGGTGCCCACGCTGGTGCCCAGGCCCGGCCGTGGGCGAGCGGAGCCTCCCCCGGCCGCCTCTGACCGCGCGTGTTTTGTGTTTGACCGCAGGCCCGGCCGTGCCCCGTCCCGCGCCGCAGCGCCCCGGGGGGCAGCAGCACCTCCCCGACGAGTGTCCGCAGCACACAGCAGCGCCCGCCGTCCACGGCCACCTCACCCTGAGCCGGCCCGGCCCGGGCCCGGACTGCTCAGGTCAGGGGGCTGCGGGGACGGAGACGGGCCACAGCCCCGGTCCTGCCGCGGGGGGCTGCGGGGAAGGACTTGGCGGCTCCCAGCGGGGAAGGAGCCTCGTGAGCAGCTGCAGGGAGGGAGTTTAGGGGAGCCCCCAGAGCAGCCCCGTCCTTCCCCGCATCCTCGGCCCGGCTGAGTCCCCGCTGCCCCTCCTGCGGCTCCGCCAGCTCCAGGCTTGTCCCGTCCTTGTCACGAGCCCTGGGAGGTGGCGGGCGCTGATGGGAAGTGGTGGCCGGAGGGCTCTTGGGTGAGACGGGGCTTTGCCGGTGTCCCTGAGCCAACCTGTCCCCACGCGGGCCACCGAGGCTGGATGCAGCAGGAGGGACCTCGCTGGGGTGCCCTGTGCCTGGTGGCACTGTGTGTGTGGCCGGGGTGGCTGACGCGCCCTGTCCCTGCCCCGGACAGCGGGTGACAGGAACAGCGTGGGCAGCGAGGGCAGCATCGGCAGCATCCGCAGCGCCGGCAGCGGCCAGAGCGCCGAGGGCACCAACGGGCAGAGCGGCAGCATCCTCATCGAGAACAGCCGGGTAGGTGCTGGCCCCTGATTCCCCCCCGTCCTGCTCCCCCATGGGTCTCTTGATAAGTCCCAGAGCGCAAAACCAAGCCCAAGGTGGGGACGTCCACTTGTCCCTCCTGGAGCCGGGTGCAAGTCGGAGGGGGGACAGGGCGCGTGCCCGGTGGGGATCCCTCCTGCACTCGCCTGCCCTGTCCCCCAGCCGCTGCCATGCGATGACCTCCAGCAGCACCTCCTGGCCCCGGAGCCCCGGCACGGGCAGCCCAGCCCCACGGCAGGTGAGGGATGTGCTGTGGCCCCGCAGGACATGGGGCCCGGCCCGCGCGGGGGCCCCTGGKGCCGAACCGCCGCCCCCCAACACTCCCCTCTCCCCTCCTTGCAGGGCCCCTGGGGCAGCAGAGCCCCCCCGCAGACAAGGTTTTCTCCCAGCAGTTCCTGCGCCCCGAGCAGCTCCTCGAGGGAAAGGTGACCGAGCCGCGGGGATGTGGCTGGGGAGGGGACGCTTGTCCTGGCAGGACCCGTTGTATTGGCGCAGGAGAGGCCGTACGGACGGGGCGGGGGCTCTACGTGCCGCTCTCACTGCGCCGGGGACGTGGGGGACTGGGTGTGGGGATGGTGGGGACGAGTGGGTCCTGCACAGGCAGGAACTGTCGTCCTGCACAAAGCAGCTGGCTCCGTCCCGCCCCTGCAGCCGCCGCCGGCGGTGACTTTTTGCTCCGTCCCTGCCGCAGGACGCGGAGGCCATTTACAACTGGCTGCGGGAGTTCCAGCTGGAGTCCTACACGGCCAACTTCCTGAGCGCCGGCTACGACGTCCCCACCATCAGCCGCATGACCCCAGAGGTAGGACCGGTCCTTCCACCCCAGCCCAGCCCGTGTCCCCGCAAGCCACCAGCAGCAGACACCCCCTGTCCCGTGCCCGCGCCRCGGCCGCTCAGCTCCGCTCTGCTCGCACCAGGACCTCACTGCCATCGGTGTCACCAAGCCGGGCCACAGGAAGAAGATCTCCACCGAGATCGGGCAGCTCAGCATCGCCGAGTGGCTGCCCAGCTACATCCCGGTGAGTGGCTGGGGGGCAGCACCCTCTTCTCCCCGGGCTTTTCCTCAGAGCCACCCCTGCTCCGGGATGGGGCAGGATGGAGGTCTCTGAGTGGCTCAGTGCGCCCAGGGAGACCCCTGGAAAGGCCTCCCGGGCAGGGAGGGAGAGGATGAAAGCGCGGCCTGTCCCTCCATGCTCACGCCAGTGTGTCCCTTCCCTGCAGGCTGACCTGATGGACTGGCTCAGTGCCATCGGGTTGCCCCAGTACCACAAGAAGCTGCTCAACAACGGTTACGACTCCATCACCATCGTGACGGACCTCACGTGGGAAGACCTGCAGGAGATCGGCATCAACAAGCTGGGTGAGCGGCTGGTGGGAGCCTCCCACACAGGGACACGGGGTGGCCCGGGGAGGGGGGCTGCGTTTCCTGGCAGRGAACACATGGGCCTGCCCTGGGTGCTGCGTGGCACCCAAAACGGGTGGTTCCTGGCAGTTTCCAAGGACTCGGCACGTGGGCTGAGCCTGGTGCCAGCCAGTGCCACGTGGGCATCAGCCATAGTTTGTCCCCTACTGTTGGCATGGTTTGGATGACCCAAAGACCTTTGCCTTGTTTGGTGACGTGACCACAGCTCTTCTAGGCCAGGAATGCAAGGCCTTGGAGAGGCGGAGCTGACCGAATGTCCCCCTCCTGTCACAACCTTCCCCCAGGCCACCAGAAGAAGATCATGTTGGCCGTCAAGAAGCTCAGAGACCTCCGCAAGAGCTTGAGCCAGGCGGAAGCCACGCTGGCGAGACGCAAGGTCCCCGGCGCCCTGGACATCGTCACCATCGAGTCGCTGGAGAACGGGGAGTGCCACTCCCCGCACACGCCCAAGATGACGACGTTCCAGGACAGCGAGCTCAGCCACGAGCTCCAGACGGCCATGTCCAACAGCTGCCACGAGCCGCTCGGCATCAAGGGCAGCCAGGCCATGTCGCGGAGCCAGGAGAGCATCGGGGTGCGCTCCAGGGGCTCGGGGCACTCCCAGGAGCACGTGCTGTCGCGGCGCCTCTCCAGCCCCTCGCAGGAGAGCCTGGGCAGCGGCGGCAGCAGCGGCGGCAGCAGCGGCCAGTCCTGCGCGCAGCCCCGCGGCGCCGAGAGCCCGGCCGGCGCCGAGCCCCCCAGCCGGCTCGTGTGCCCGGAGGTGCCGCGCGGCCCCGTCGGGGGCAGCCCGCTGCAGGAGAGGAACGTGCCCGAAGGCAGGTCAGTCCCGGCGCTGCCGGAGCAGCCCCCATGGCTGGCGGCTCCGAACGCCCCCAGCCCGCCAGCCCATGGCCCCCACACCTCTCCCCAGCCCCCCTGCAAGGCGACTACCCCTTATGTCTTCATGCACCCCCACGGCCCCTTGAAATCCCCTTCCYGGGAGCAGCCCGGGAGCCTGGCACAGCCCTTCCCCTCCTTCTCCCCCAGCCAGAAGACGTCGGCCCAGAGGAGCCTCTGCTACCCGCCCGGGCAGAGCGGCCCCGCGGAGGCGCCCGCGGAGCAGCGTGACGGCGCCGAAGGCTTCAGGCACAAGAAGCGCTCGCACAGCCTGAACCGCTACGCGCTGTCGGACGGCGAGCACGAGGAGGAGGACGGGGCGGCCAGCAGCACGCTGGGCTCCTACGCCACGCTGACGCGGCGCCCCGGGCGCAGCCCCGCGCCCCGGGCCGGCCCGCAGGCCGAGGCCAGGGTGGCGCGCAGTCAGTCCTTCGCCGTCCGCGCCCGGCGCAAGGGGCCGCCGCCGCCGCCGCCCAAGCGCCTGAGCTCCGTGTCGAGCGCCCTCGCCGCCGAGCAGGGCCCCGAGCCCGAGCGGCAGCCTGAGGCCGGCCCGGCCCCCGGTGACGCCGGTCACGGCAGGACCGTGCGGAGCCTCGTGGCCGCGCGGGAGGCGGCGCCCGCGGCGAGTCCGCCCAAGCCGCTGCTGGCGCCCAAGCCCCTGAGCGCGGCTCGGGACTGTCCGTGCAGAGGCAGCGAGGCCGGGCTGTCCTGCGGCGCCGACRGCTCCGGCCAGGCCGGGCTCGCCGAGGCCGCCAGGGACGCCCTGGAGAGCAGCAAGCCCCGGAGACGGACGCTCAGCGAGCCCAGCGCGCCCAAGACAGAGGGCGCGCAGGGCGGGCGGGAAGAGATCTGCTCGGACACGGAGGAGGAGCCCAAAGCAGAGGTGCCCACCTCCTCCTCCCAGAACAGCTCCAGCGAGTGCATCCCCTTTGCAGAGGAAGGCAACCTAACCATCAAGCAGCGGCCCAAACCCGGCGGGCACCTCAAGGCTGACGCGGCCGCTGCGGATGCAGAGCCCCATTCCCAGGCCGCGGACTCCCCCTGCTCCGCYGAGAAGGAGCCCGGGGGCRCCGCCGGCRCCAAGGAGCCCCCCGTGCTGGAGTTCAACCTCACCGAGTCGGACACGGTGAAGCGGCGGCCGCGCTTCAAGGAGCGGGAGCCGCTGCAGGCGGTGCTGCAGGCGTTCGGCGCGGCCGGGCCGCCGGCGCCGCAGTACGCGCAGGCGCAGGCCGTGAGCATCGCGGGCCCCGCGGTGCACGTGCCGGAGCCGCCCGCCCGCCCTGCCGGAGACGCCCTCGACGACGACAACGTGGAGTTCAGGATCGCCGAGATCGAGAAGAGCATCTTGTCCCTGGAGAAGGGCATGAGGAAGGCGGCGGGCCCCGGCAGCACCCCCAGCCCTGCGGAGCTGCTGGGCAGYGCCGTGCTGCGGACACCGGCGCCAGGTAGGTGACGGGGCCAAGGGAGGGCCCTGCCCCACGGGGGCTGCGGAGGGCCCTGCAGCTCCCTCGGGTCCCGCGTCCCGGCACAACRAGGGCTTCTTCCCTTGCAGACGTCCCAGCCAAACACACGTCCGTGGCCTCCACCAAGCTGGTGTTCTCCGGGCCCAAGACCATCTACCAGCAGGTCCTGCAGCCTTCCCGGCACACCGTGGCTCCCTGGGCGGCCGCCGAGGCGGTGCCGGACGCGCTGGCGGCCCTGGGCTCCCCGAGCCCGGAGCCCGGCGCCAAGGGCTTGGCGAGGCCCTCGGGGGCCGCCCTGGCGCAGCGGCGCCTCGAGCAGACCAGCTCCACGCTGGCCGCCGCGCTGCAGGCGGCCGAGAGGAGCATCACGGCCAAGGAGGCGGAGAGGTGAGAGCGCCTGGGGCGGGATGGTGGGACGGGGCGCCCGCCGAGGGCTCCCAGGGTCGAGACCYCTGGGTCAGGGCCACCCCAGCGGYGCCCCCGGCCTCTGACCRTGTCTCGCTCCCCCGCAGCCGCCCYGGGGCCGTGTCCTCGGCCAAGAACATCCTGGAGGACATCAGCAACATGTTCGACGACCTGGCCGACCAGCTGGACGCCATGCTGGACTGAGGCCCCCTCCCCGTTTCCCACCCGACCRGCAGCAGCAGCGGAGCCCATGGGGGCTGCACGCACCGTCCTGGAGCCCCCGAGGAAACCCCGCACGGGGCCCAGGAGCCTCCACGAGGGACCTTCCTCTGGCCTCGCCACATGGCCAAGTCCTGCCGCTTGTTATYTGTCCCCTGCCGACGACGTGTCAGAGGAGGGACCTCCCTGGGCAGCACCTCTTGACCGAGCAGCCCCAGCCCCGCAGAGCCCGACGGCAGCTACAAGAACATGGGGCAGCTCGCGCRGTGCGGAGGAACCTTCCCGCTCCCCTGGCTGCTTCTCCCAGCGTGGCAGYGGGTAATCCCAGCGGATCGAACCCCCCGCGCTGCTCCAGGAGGCTGCCCAGCAACGGGCCCAGCGCTTTCCTATGTTACTGTATTATATGTCGCTCTCCTGCCCCTTTTCCGGGAGGAGGAGCCGGTCCCTGTCCCCCCCGAGCCCCCAGCCCACTCGGCTGTGGACTTGGCCAGCCAGGCGGTAGCTGTGGGTGGGACTCGGCTTCCCGGCGGCTCCGAAGCGTCGCGGGATGCGGCTCGGCGGTCGCTCCTGTGGATCCGCCCCGGACACGGCGCCAGCCCCACGGCCCGAACGGCTCCGTGCACGCGAGCGGCGGGAACGGCCGCCTGGCTCCCGGACACGTTTCWCTGGCGGGGTCTGTTCAGTAGCACATGGCTAAATATGTCCAGGAGCCCCGGACTTGGCTTGCGCGCGGCGTGCCGAGCACATGAAAGCATCRGAGCAGCCAGAAGGGAGGCCGAGGTTGTGCTGAAAGTGCCGTGTGTTGCAGAAACCCCGAAGGAAAGGAAATCCAACCTTCCACCCCTCCAAAAACACCCCAAAATCCCCACTAAGGCAAATGGTGGAGGGAGAAGATTCCTTAAGAGGCGGTTGCCTCGTGCTATGGGGGCAGTTTGCGACCGATGGAGCCGACTCTGCGCAGCCCCACGTCCCCCTGCAGCCCCACATCCCCCTGCAGCCCCACGTCCCCCTGCAGCGGTGCCAGCGGGAGAGGCCGGCCTGGCCCCTGGGGGAAAAGGTAACGACAAGAAAGTCCCCCCCAAAAAAAGGACCTTTCCAGTAACGGTTGGCTGGGACTTGAGGGCGATTTGAGGTGCTCGGGGCGCCTGCAGCCCGGCGAGTTGGTTCCTCTGTGTCTTCCCCGTCACACGGTGTCTGTTGACACGACTGCGTCTGACCGACAAGTGCTACGTCCTGACCCTGACTGGTTTAAGTAGCTGCAACCAGTGGCACTTTATGGAAAGGTTTGCAGAAACCTTTTAAAGCTGATTTTTACGGAAATCAACCCGGGAAGAACCCAGGTTGTTGTTTTTTTGTCTTTTCCAATGTTGATAAACTGTAAATGTCTTTTTTTTTTTTCTAAGGCCAATGTATATATTTTAAATGTGATTTATTATATATATTTACTAATCAGAATTGCAGGTCTTGTGCTGCAGGGTCAGGGCTGGGAGGCYGCTGGGGCGGAGCTGTGTCGCTCTCTGAGCCACCCGAGGGCAGCAGCACGCTGCTCTCCCTCAATAAGGGAATTCAGCCTTTGCTTTTGCAGAAGAAAGCCTATTTTTTAAGCTCTAGATCTTTATTTTGAAGCTACTGTATGGTGAATATGTAAGTTATGTACCCTGCAAGTGGGACTAACTGACCCTGGCTGCACCTGCTCCGTGCAGCAAGGCAGCGAGGGAAGAAAATAGCCCGTGTAATCACCAGACTGACAACAGATTTTGAACCATCTGCTCTCTCCGTGTTAATCATGTGTTTTTGTTTTCCACTAACATCCATTAAGACTAAGTTCAATTAAACAGCGGGGCCTATTTTACCCTTTGGATACCTCTGCCTGTTTGTGCCCTTTGCCTCAAGCCTGGCRAGTTGGTCTCCCGTTGGATCCTGCCGGAGCGTCCTGGGAGGAGCCGCTGCTGCCTGGGCTGCCCAAGGCCTCCCCGTCCTCGGGCCCAGGGACGCGGATGCTGCTCGCCGGCCGCCTCCTCATCCCGCCGCAGTGGGAGTGACCGCGGCCCCGGTGCAGCCTGTGCCGGCCCGGAGCCCGCACGGTGACTGCGGTAACCCCACAGAGAGGGACAGGGATGCCCAAGGCTGGACAGAACGTGGGGAAAAGTGGGATCTGGTCCCGGCAGGGCCCCATCTCTGCAGCCGACCCCGGCCCACGGGTTTCACCTCCTGCCTTTGCTGGGCACCGACTCCCTCCCGCTCTCCCCGGGCCCCTTCTCCAAGACGATTCCTTGGTGCCACTCGGACACTGGGGATGGGGTTTGTTCTTTTTTAATACAATTTACAAGTTTTAATACAAATCAAATATTTTTTTTTTACATACATCCCCCCCAAAAAAATTTAATATAAAATATACACCATTTAAAAACCTCTTGACGTAGGAAATTTCGTGCTCAAGCCACGCACCCTGGCCCTCCGCCCGGARGGGTGGCAAGGGCAAGACCCTCCAGAAGGCTCCATTCAGACACCTCTGCTGCAGCCRAGTCTAGCAGGGGAAGGAGGGTGAGTTAAATAGCCCCACGGGAGACCTCAGAGGTGCCTCCTCTGGCGCTGGGAGCGCTGGGCTGCCCGGGGGCTGCTGCCGCAGTCTGGGACACGGAGCAGGAGCCGGGTCCGGAGCTCTCGGCACCCCCAGTGCCTGGCTCTGCTCTGGCCCAGCCCCATGGCYGGGAGGGGGTATTGCTTGGAGCCGCGCGCTGTGCGAGCTCCCGGGTGTGGGGAGGAAGACGAGGGCGAGCGCGAGGGCTGCTCCGACGGCTCCCTGCCTCCCAGCAAGGAGCGGCAGCCCGTGGTTCGGCCAAAGGGAAACGGCGGCCGGGTAGTGAAGAGTTACTTTGGAAGCCAAAACAGGGCCAGGATTCGCCTGAGTCGGTCTCAGGAAGGGAGTAAACAGCTCCCTGGCTCCAAAGATCCTGGGGCTGAGCCTAGGAGCTCTCCTGATGGCCAGACCAGGACAGCCCAAGCGCGCCGGGCAGCAGAGGCTTTTGAGATCCTCAGCGCCGGGTTGGCTCTGGTGTAACCCASGGCTGGCTGGAAAGGCTCCCCAGGAGGGACAGAAGACGGGGAGACCTCCAGGGAAAGAGGGCGGCGCTGCGAGGGCAGCAGCRCCGGGGCAGGGGCCTCCCAAGCTCTCGCCCAGAAGACCCGACTGCGGGGAAGGGTCTCCCTGTGCTCGGGGAGCCAGAACAGGGCGCTGCAGGCGCAGGCCTGGGGACGGAGGCGCCCCCAGCTCCGCATTATTCACAGCTGGAAGATGCAGATAGGCTGCCCAGAAAGAGCCGTCCTCCAGGGCAGGACGGGCAGGTCTTAGGCTTGGTCTCCAGTGGACTATTGCTGTTGCCCTCTCAGGCAGGTACGCAAGAAGAGACCAGCTCCAAACCCACCTCGTGGCAGCTCCTCCAAGAGCCAGGAGTGGATTCAAGGGGCTGCAGGAAGCTGGGCCATGCTGCAGCAAACAGAGCAACCCGTGCACCGAATCACGAGGGTAAAGCCCAGACAAAAGCTGTTCAAGGCCCTGCTCTTCTCGACAGCAGGCAGCGCACGGCGAGAGCAACGACGCTGCAGGGCAGGGCTGGCACGGCCTGGCCATGGCAGCTGCTTCCCAGCCCGCTTCCCAAGGCCTCCACAGCATCCAGCTGGGACAGGGAGCTCCCGTCCTCGCCTAGCGCTGCGGGGGCTGCAAGAGAGGCGGCTCCGGGGCAGGGATGAGGGGTGAGGCTGCACACGAGGAAGGAGGAACACGGGGCTCARCAGGGCTCTCGTGCCTCGGCAGCCCCGTGCCTCCCCTGCTGGCCCAGATTCTCCTGCCAGGCCCAGGAAAACCCATCTGCTCACCCAGAGAGGGAATCGCTTCATTTCAGCATCACCACGATACTAACAAAAAACCTCTAGTAATAAATAAATAAAGGAAGAGCAGCCCGAGCAGGCTCCCAGGGGCAGGGGAGGGCTGCCTACCTGCCGGACGCCCCGAGCAGGGCCCTGCCTCGCTGCCCCCAAGGTGCTCGTGTGGTTTTGCAAGGTTGCCTGGTTTGCACRTGCCAGGGGAACCTCCCGGAGCCCGCGGTGCAGCCGCCCTCCCAGCGCAGGATGCGGCCGTGCAGCCCCGGCCCGGGCAGTTGGAGCCAGCGGGGTTTAAAACGGAGAATTCATCCCCAGCTTGGTTTCAAACTGCAGCTTCTGCCTCTTTTGGTAACGGACACGGACCCTGGAGGAGGCAGAGGAAAGAGAACGATCGGCACGGGTGCTAAAGGAAGGCAGGAGAGGTGGTTCCTGAGGGGCCACATCTGCYCTGGACCTGGGTCCTATGATGCCGGAAGAGCAGGATCCAGAGCCATGGTCCTGCCCTATCCAGCCAAGTGGCTTCTTTGAGCCCATGAGGAACAACTGAGAAAGGTCCAAAAATTCYTGCCAGGGCAGAGGCTTCTGTCCTCATTGCAGTTCCCTTGAAGCTTTTCCTCCCGGAGACCCTTCTGGTTAACTCCCAGCTCCGGCTGCTCCCTGTGCTGGGAGGAGCAGCCGGTCACTTTGCCTGCTGCTAATTCTTGGCTTCAGCCACTTCCCCTGAAAACGAGTCCCCAGGCCAGGCRCTGGGCAGGACACGTTTCCTCCACCGCTCCGTCCTCGTGGGATGGGCCGCAGAGAACAGCCCTCTTGGACCACACTGGGGCTTCCAAGATTTCGCCTCTCTCCCTCTCATTGGTGCGAGATAAGGGAATTTTGGTCTCCCTTCCTGCTCCCAGTCACTGCCACTGCCCTTCCCTTCCTCGCCTGCATTGTTGAGTCCCGGAGAGGCGGAACAGGAGCCTGCACAGGAGRGCCAGGTGATCTACACACCAACATCAGCTCTTCCTTTCTCTTCCCCACCCTGGTCCCAGGGCATCTGCAGCCCAAGGCGGGGCGGCCACGASGTCCCAGGCCTCCTTCTCCATCCCCGAACCCCTTACCTGATTTCGTGCAGCTTGACAATCTCGTTGATGATAACCACGAGGACCAGGGAAAGAAACCCCAGSAGCCACGAGACCGGAGAGATGGGAACGTCGTTAAAGGTCAGTGGAGAACTGAGGTTTTCCCAGAGTTTCAGGTCCAGTGCAGTCTGTGCCACTTGCCCCAGCAACCTAGGGCCACAGAGGGACACARCAAAGGTCAGCAGCACGAAGAGGCTCCTGGAACCTGCAGATCAGGGTGTAGCCTCAGCTGTCCTGCCTCTACACTCACAAYAGGAGCCCCTCCACCAGTGGAAAACCTTTGCCTCTTCCTCAAAGGCAGTGAACTGGTGTGGGAGCAGGTCCAGAGCAGGCCTGGACCGGGGCTGTGCGGTACTCACACGACGGCCACGGTGAGCGTCCACCAGCGGTTCGAGAGGGGGCTCTTCTTCCACAGCGGCTTCGTGCGATGGACGTGGGTGATGGATATGAACACTGCGGGGGACACAGGTGGTTATGCAGCAGCGTGCACAGGTCACTGCTTTACCATATACACCCAAGGGATGCGGGGCCGTTGTCCCTCAACCCAACCCTCCTTTCAAGGTCCTTCCAGACCAGGCTCCCCACAGCAAGTCCCCGGATATGAACGGGGGGCTGCGACAGGACTGTGCAGGGTGCAGGGATGTCAAGGGTGGTTCTTAGCCTCGTGCTAAATGCAGATCAGGCAAAGGACCAGAACTGGGAAGCAGGGGAGTACCCTCCTCACTGGGACACTGCAAACCCCCATGACTATAAAGCCCCAGTCATGGGGAAGATATTTCACTAGACCCAGAGTTGTCCAACAAGGATGATGCTTTCCCTCTGCTTTTGCTGGGCACATGAAAACACCATCTGCCACCTGCAGGGCAAGGCCTCCTGCCTGGCCTCTAGGGTCTCAAGGACATTGAGCAGAGCTCGTCAGTGGTGCCAGTGCTCAAGAGATGGGTCAGCTGGCCTGGACACCCGTGCTCTGCCTGGCCTCAAGCACAGGGCAATGGGAGCAGAGGCTCTCTAAGGCCATGGGGAGCAGCTGGCCCTGCTTTGCCAGGGAACCACTCACAGGTGCTGCAAGTCAGCCAGGACCTGGCTCCCTTCCCCTCCAGGGCATTTAAAAAGGCTTCCAGGCTCTTGTAACCACAACAGAGCTGTTTGGAGGAAGGGAAATGGGTGTATGCAGAAGGGCAGCAGGGGCTCCTGAGGCAGGGATTGCTTTGGAGACCTATGGGATACTGCTAGCTGGTCTGCAGGAGAGCAGAGGGTGCTGCTCRCAGGGTGGCATTTGTGCATCCAACTAAACCGGAGGGGAGCCAGCAGGGACTCACCCGTGTGCAGAACGATCAGGCCGGCTGCGAGCTTCTGYGCCACGAGAAGGGCATTGGAAAATGTCCCAAACCAGTCAGGAGAACCGGCAGCATTGCTAGGAAATGAGGGGAYGGGAACAAGAACTCAACCACAGGGACCTGCTGGCTGACCTGTTCCCAGCAGGGTCATGTCCTTTGATAACTGAGACCTAGATGTGAGTTCAGAGTCAACCACACGYGAGCAAAACAGAGGCTGTCCTGGYAGCAGGAGGTGATAGGGAGCAAGKTAGGRTCTTGCYCCAAGGATGCACTTATCAAAGCTCCCAGGAGAGCTCCCAGCCCTGTGCAGAGGTGATACTGCTGGGTCACACAGAGCCTGAAGCTCCTTAGCTGGGGATCAGTTCCACTTAACAAGGACAAGAGGGGCAGGTGCTGGAGGGATAGGGTGTGCTGGGCTCTGTTCCTCACCTGTACAGCATGATGGAGGAGCAGGCTGTGAGATTGAGGCTCGTCGTGTTCACCTCTCTGCAGGACTCGTGCAGTGTGAACCCAAAGCAGATGAGGCAGGAGCAGATGGTCAGGCTGAATTTCAGCAGGAAGCAGAAGAGGAAGTAGTGCTGAGTCTGTGAATAGCAGAGAGGAAGGAGGGACGTGGGCACATCTGTCTCGCCCTCCCCAGCACAGGCCTTCAGGGTGTCAGGGGCTGCAACACAGCTGAGACGCTGCCACTGAGGACCTGCTGTGTGGGTGAGCTTGCAGTAAGGGCTTCCCATCCTGGCCACGCCAGGCTTTGGGCTAGATGCCACAGATGAGGATCCACCAAGAGGCTTGGGAGCTCTATGCTCGGGCAGCACCTCAGCTAGGCACCAACGCAGGGACAAAGTAGTAGAGGGAAGTGAGAACAATTCTCAGCTGAAGCGTCACCTACCTTCTTGGGAATGGAGGTCAGGTTTTTTCCTGTTGCCATGGTCATGATGGAGCTGTGGGGAGGCTTGCCCAGGAGGGAGATGCTGGAGAAAGGTAAGTCAGTCTCAATAACAAGGTCAGGCACTGGAATTTTTGTCTTTGGGGCATCTGTAGTGTTTCAGCCCAAGGAGCCTCCTCAGACTGCCTGCAGCATGGGCACTGATTTGGCCTCTTTTTGTGTAGGGTATTTGCACTCCCTTCCTCCAAGGTAAGCTGCAGAAGATCTTACACATGGCAGATGCAAATAAGGAGAGAGATGGGGTAAAATCTACCTAGAGTATCTTGAGCTCTGCCTGACACCCTATGCTCTTCATCACACCCTAACCAGTGCAACAGTGTCAGGATTAGAGGATTATTTTCAGTTGGGGGTTCAAACTACATGATAAGAGAGGCTCTCTGACTGTAGGCTGGGCTAAAGCGCAACACACAAATGTTCCTGCCTATGCTTCTGAGCTCCTTGTCACAGCACGTGTCTGCAATTATCTTTCCAGTCTCCCTCGTGTGCCGTGGGTCACATCAACTTCCTTCTACCTTGGACACAGGGAGTCTTGGAGACTGGCCCTGGTGACCCCACCCTGCCCAGTGGACTCACCTGAGCAGCGGGTAGCAGAAACAGGAKAGCCACACGATGTCTGTGGTGCTGAGGATGGGGGGCAGCTGCACCAGGCAGGAGAGGAACTGGCCAGGAACAACCCAGAGCGAAGAGCGTGAGCAAAGGTAGGACAGCCCTGTCACCCCAGACACCACCATCCTCTCCCAAGCACAGGGAMAAGCTGCTGCCAAGGGGGCTGCTGTGCAGCCCCTCCATGTGCTGCAGGGGATGCTTCTTCTCAGGGAAAAAGGGGTGAGAAAGAACGCGAGGTTGAGACCACATGGGGTCTATCTGTAACTCCCCAGAGCAGTGCTAATTAACACTACTATATGAAATCAGTGTAAATGAGACCAGTCTCCTCAGGGGTAGAGGGACAGACATGCTGTGTAAACCTGACTGAAGGTCACCTCCCTCCCTCACAAGGTGGCCCCATTGCAGCCACCCACCCACGTTCCCTCCCGTATCTCTGCCCTCCGACGCAAATGCTGATCCCAGCCAGGCCAGGGCTCACCTGAATGATGACCAGGGTCAGCTGGCACTGCAGCAGAAAGAGGAAACACTTGCGGATCCCATAGGTTGCGTGTCTGGCCTGGAAGGAAGCACGAGCCCTCAGAGCCCTACTGCAATGGCAGCAGTGACCAGCAAGAGCAGTTATGGCCAGTGGGGGGACAGAGCATGCGGCTTGCAGGGGAAGAGGGGAGAGGATTTGGACTCGGTGTGAACAAAAAGGAAAGGTCTCCTGCTGTGGCTGAGAAGGAAGAGCAGAATTTAGTTGAGGAACYAGTTGGTTTAAACCTCCTGGCTTTTCTGGTGTGATGCTCCTCCCTAGCACTACACCGATTCCTGAATAGGGGTCTCTGCAAGTTTATTCTTCCCACTTCTGAATGATATTTGTGCCCTTTGGCCACACAGCATGATCCCCAAACCATCTAAGGTACTTTGTACCAGTAGRGCCAGGCAGGGAGAATCTTTCCTTTGTACACCCTGAACAAATGCCAGGACACACGAGTGAAGCTCATGCTAGGAGCTTAGCGAGGGCAACTCAACAAAATGAACTCCTGGTTTGGATCCTCACAATGTCCAGGCAGAGGAGGGAAGGCCAGAGACAGAGAACTAGAGAGGGAAAACTCCTGGCTCACCTGCTCTATCAGCCTGATGATGCTGGTGCTCTCTTCCTGGCGAAAGGACATGGAGCAAGGCAGGCTGTTCAGCTGTCCTGAGAGCTGCAGCGGGGTGAGCTCCTCGGAGATGTGAGTCATGGTAGTGCTGGTGGCGTAGCCAAAGGTCTCCCAGGAGCAGCGGGATGGGTACAGGGGGTCCAGTGCTATACTGCAAGGACAACATTGAGAGCATCAGGGCAGGGCTCCATCCCAGGGAAGAAAACGCATTTCACTGCAGTCCAGTCTGCAGAGTCATGATGTTCTGTGGATCTGAAATCTCCGTCTACATAACTACCTTGGTAGAAAAATCCCGAGCTGCCACATGAATTCAGGATCAGTCCCCCAGACTTTTCATCCTTTATTTTTCCCCCAGAGAATTAGTCAATCTATTGGGGTGCTTTGCTCAAAATCAACAAATCAATTCATCCAAAGTGGTATTTTCTTTCTTTAACCCAAACAAGATGCACCTATAACTGCCAGTTGGGACACAATCTTWTAGCATGCAAAAGTTAAAAACTTCTTTCCAAAGATGGATGGAAATGTCTGCATGTGAAGCGAGCTAGGAGTCCTTTGCAAAGGAAAGGCAAGAGGAGGACCCTGGATCCTGCCCCACCTGATGTCACTTTGCAGGAAAAGGCAGCTGTTCCGCAGGTTTGCGGAGCTTCCCAGACAGCAGGTCACCTCCCCATACTCCTGCATGATCTTGATCATCTCACACATGGCTGCAAGGTGACAAACACAGAATGTTATCTCGGTGTGCACACAGAAGCAGTGTTTTGCACACATGTCCCAGTCTGGATAACAAGCAGGCAGATCTTTTAAAATAACCCTGAGATTCCTCAGTCTTTGCAATCAGCTTCAAYGTCAGATGACACAACTAGGCAGTTAATCAATTGCAGTCCAAGTGCCCCATGCACCTGCCTTYTACAGGAGCTGAGCTGTGATCTGGAGAAGACCTCTACTTCCACTAAGTCTCTGTCAGATTAGAACTCGGGTATGGCCAGAATACACAGCACATGTGGCTCTAGCCTCCAAGAGTATTGTTATAAAACATGAGATACTAAATTCACTTAAATACTTTGAACCTTAAATAAAYGAAAATACAAAAAATAACTTGAAAATCTGCTTAACAGTGCCTCACTGCTGTTCCAAGTTCAAAGGAACAACTAACAAACCACTCCAAAAGCASTGCCACCCTTAGCCTCTCTCAGAGCCAGCAGTTCCTGCACTCCCAGCGCTACCTCTCGCCTTCATCAGTCTTTTTATTAACGTCCTCTTGAGGCCTCTAAATCAAAGCTGCTGTTTGATCCACTTTTCCTTCTGTAGCTCTGCACAGTGCTCTGTGTACACATGAATTTTCTAGAATGCTCTATGCAAAAATAAGCCACACTCTGATTCTTGTGCAAACATTTTATCTGAATGAGGGATGCAGATCTGCAGTGCAGCRAGGCGTCAGATGGAGCAGGAAGGACCAACCCCACCAGACACAGACAAAAAGGTACCCAGGAGCTGAGAGCCTAGGCTGGGTTGTAGCTGCCTCTCCCTGGCACTCCTGTAAGCTGTGCCCAAGAGGTACCTAAAATGCCAAATTGTAATGATTTTACTGCAGACTGCACAGGCATTAGGCAGTTGAGCACTGAGTGCCTTTCCTAGGTAAAGYAGCATCTCTTGGATACAAAAATAATGGGTCCTTTCTGGTGGTCTCTGTGATCGAAAGCTCTGTAATGCAGCAAAAGGTGCTACCAGTAACTGCCAGAGGAAAATACTTCTGGGAAGTGATTTCTGAGTTATATAAGGAAGTGAGMGTTGTGAGCAGAGATCAAAGTCTCCCAGCACGCTGATAAAGCTTATTTAATAAAATGCAGTAGCATTTTGGATGTTTGCTTTTGTGTCTCTTATGAATGCAAATGGAAAGAGGAGTGGTTCTTAGCCCAGTTCTGCAGCTAAGGTAAAGTCACATGAAAAGGAAGCAAGTTCCCTCCCAAGTAGCACAGAGGGTCATTAATATCAAAATGCCCCTCTGGATTTTTGGAGCGTATCCCTTTACCCTCATCCATTTCCACACTCTGCCTGGGAAAGCCAGAGTGAATAGCTGAGTGTTCACAGGCAGAGTAGGGCAGAGCTCATCCCCATCTCACTCACTCTCTGGGGTGCAGTCTGTGAAGAGTGGCACCAGCAAAGGCACGTTGTCTATGTTCTGCAGATGAGGCCTCACTTGGTGGATCCCACGGGGAAGTTTGGCCTGAAAAGGAGAAAGGAGAATAAGAGGAGCGTGTGGGGAGGAAGTCGTTATCAGGGAACTGTTGAAATGAGAATTACAATTCTCCCAATGTAACTTCAAGATACAAACAAGGTCCCTGCAGAGCAAGCCACTGTAAAAGGTCATCTGCTACGTCACATCGCTGTTGTTTGTGGTGACACATCAAGTTGTCCGTGCTCTCCCCTAGGGTCTGTGAGATCAGCATAATCAAATTGTGCTTAGGGATTTCTAAGGAATTTTTACACATGAGGAGTAGTTATTCCAAAAACCTCCTAAYACCTAGGCCTGCTCTTTCACTTGCAGCCACACCGACACCCAGAAGAGTTCTTGCTTTCTGAACACAGGCTTAATATATTTTTAATTTGCATCTCTCTGATATTTCTGTAACCTCCACTGAGCGTGTCTGAGCTTTTATGAGGCAGGAAGAGCATGTCCCACACCCTGACTGATGGGCAGCTAGGGGTTACAGGGGAAAAGAACTAACTTCTGCCTCCCTGCAATATATGCTTGTTTCCACCTTGAGCTGAGCACATGAGAAGACGACCCAGAAAGACTGAGATGAGGCTCTCAAGGCTGCTCCATGTGGTGATCTCTACTCCTGAACTCTTCACAGAAAAGAACAATCCAGCAGCAAGAAAGAACAGAGAGAATCCCAGGCAATAGCTCCTAAGCTGGGATGAAAAGGGGAAAATCAGGAGTCCAGACAAGAACCACTCGATCAACTGGCTTCAGAGAGGCATTCTCTGGAACGGCAACACTCTTGGCCACAGCAACGGTGTGAGGTATGTAGGAAAAGGGAGCCTCACCCTGTTACAGTCCTCCAGGAAGCTGGGGATGTCGCTGTCTGTTGGCTGAAAGCTGATGAGATCCGAGTGCCCCTCCTCCTCCATCAGCAGAAGCCCCTCCACATCATCTCGAGAAACTGCAGCAGAGGAGAAACACGATAAACAATAAGCACAAACCTGTCTCTGCCACCCCTGTGTCACACCCACGTGGAATATTCACATGGCACTGCAGAAGCCAGGAAACGTGAGGCCTGGTTTTCTAGGTTAGCTACACTTAGATCCCACTCAGTCATATAAAATGCAGTATTTTCAGATGACTAATCTGCTCAGAGGTAGAAATATGAGCCTAGTCTCTGCTCTTCTGAGACATGACAGTTTATCTGCTCAGCTTSCTTGCTTCTTCCAGGGGAGAAAGAGTGAAGAAATCACTCTTGAAGTGAGGAAAAGAATAACTCACAGGCAAAAGATTGACCCTCAGTGGCTTGACCAGAGCCCCAACAAGAATCAGAAATGTAATGAACGGTTGTATGGTCATGACTGCTGCTGCACAGAGGGAGGTTTGTTTGCAACAACTGCTTCACTGAAGTGTGTAGAAATGCTATGAATATACAATTCTCGCTCACACATACACACACCTCAGGCCCATCCAGTTTTGTGCTCAAAGCTCGGAAGGATCAGGTATCTGGTGAGGACACAGGAACCTACGAAYGGGTTTAAAAGAACCATCCAGGAAACACGTGGCACTCAAAGTGGCTTAGGCGCAGTTCTCTCACCCTGATGAAGGTCATCGTGCAGAGAGCCAGCGTGGCTGGGGCTAGAGGGAGGAATCTCTGAGCCAGGCACGTCACCATTGGGTGTTAAAGAGATGTGGCAATTCCAGCCAGTCTCAAGACCCATCTTCTCAGCAAACACCTGCAGGAGAGAAGACACAAGATTTTAGCAGAGCTGTCCAGGCCACGACTTTGCAGACCAATGCCATATTGGGGCCTTAGGTACCTTCTGCACCCCTTAGCTAGCTGAATCAGATTAACCTTAAATTGCACAGAAGCTAAAGTCTTCAGTCAGACATGCAGGGGACATGCAAGTTCAGGGGGSTCAGCAACGAGGGCTTACCTTGCTTTTGAGCTCATCTTCCAAGGAGAAGTAGACAAAACGAATGCAGGCATTGACCAATCCATCAATGAGGCGGACAATGTCAAGACGGGCCTGATACTGAGATGAGACCATCCCCATGAAGATCTGTCCACTCAGAGCCTGGATACAATCTTCTTTCTCCATCACTTCCCCAATCCCTTCTTCAGGCATGCAAACAACACGCAGTCACATTGAGACACAGGTGGCCATATGTGCATGCAGATAGCAGCACACATGGTGACAAAGACCACCAAAATAACAGCACAGAGACAGAGTTTCCATAAGAACAGGCAGATAAACACACACACAGGGGAAAATGAAGAGACATCCATTTGTCCCAGCGTACCCAGTCCCAGAAGCAGTTTCAGAACATCCCCATAGATGCGACCAAAAATACACGTGTGAAACATGGAGCATGGAAAGGGAAAAGACAAAACAGAAAATGGATCAGTCACAAGAGAGAGGGAAGAAAGGTAAAGGATATATGCTGCATAATGTTCACGTGTATTTTAAATACGTCATATTGTGCTTAAACAACATGAGAAGTCTCTCTGAAGCAGGCAGGCATCAGACTCCAAGGAGCTGATGCAAAGGAGTTGGAACAGGATCATGTTCCCTCCAGCGTAACTGCACACAGATTCCTAGAATCTGCCAAAGTCTGTAAGACAGGGCTCTTTCACCATCACCAGATCAGCCTGTGGTGAATGGGAGTTGGATGCAGCATGAGGAACAATATCACAAAATATTTCACACAGTTACAAAACTCTCTGCACGTAAGACTGAAAAGTGTTTTGAAAACACTCAGTCGTGGCTGCCTCCTGGCTGTCTGCAAGGATGTTACTCTCATTTCACAGAATGGGAAACGAAGGCAGAGAGGTCAAGACAGATTTTTTCCAAAGAAGCCTCGGGAGTTACGCAGTGGTATGTATTTATTGCTCAGTTTCTATTGCTGTTCTGGAGGAGATGTTGTTCAGTTGGAGTTCTACTTGAAATCAGACCCTCCAGCCCAGCAACAAAATCCAAGGAAGAGCAGCCACATATCATGAGGCATTTAACTCCTTTGAAAAACCCAGCATGTGTGATTTCCATAAAGTTGGAGAAATAGCAAGCCAAGCATCAAAATACTCAGAGGTCTTAAATTTCACTTGTCTGCTCTAAAGAACAGACTTCCCACAAGTAGAAGTATTTCTTTGCAAGCTTCAGTAACTTAGCTAGAAACATACTTGCCAGCGGCTAAATCATTATTTCCTCTGGAACTGCATCTACTTCAGAAAAGTTTAGTTCTCCATCTACTTCAGAAAAGTTTAGTTCTCCAYTTCCGCGTGCTGCTSTGAGTAACACCATTGTCACAGCTCTAGACTGACGAGAAAGCAGCTGGCCTAGCAGCAGCCCTAACCACGGACACCAGAGGAGAAACATACCATCTGAGCTCCAACTGTTCCTCCGACTGCTCTGTTTGATGGGGACGGTCCCGGGGAGCTCGCAGCAGGTAAAGATAGCGTTCTGCCCGGGCACCTGCACCAGTTCTATGCACTTGCCATTGAGCTGGGAGGACAAGGCACAGTGCATGGGCTTGTAGGCAAAGGCAGAGCAGTATCCCGAGAGGCAGGCCCGCTGGTAGAAATCCAGCACCTTCTTCCTGCACAGGAGACACAAAGCAGACAAAGCTGGAGCAACGTGTTGCCTTGCTGACAGCCTACACGGAGGTGCAATGCAGGTATCACCAAGGGGGTATTCGGAAAAATGTGCTCTGTGGGCAGTGCTAAAAGACTGAAAAACATCCTTTCTTGTTCTTTCTGCATCTTCTGAGCTGCAGGCACTGCTGGGCAAAAACATATTCCAGCAGGGACAGCGTTGAACATTTCTGGTTGCTCACTTGACAAATAGATGAATATGAACGCAGTACTTTTTGAATACACTTATTAATATACTATGCTCTATATGGTTGCCAGATAAGTCATGAAGTTCACTTATGACAGCAGAGGCTTAATTCATCAGAGAGAAAGTTTATCTGTAGGTAGATAAACACAAAGGAAGGAACTGACAACCCTGACAAGAGCATCCATAGCAGAAATACTTAAAATAACGGACTATTCTTCCATCCTTCATAGTCCAAAAAAGGACCAGTTGGACTTATGTCACACCAAAGATAAGCAGATTTAGTAGAACAATGTGTTGCTGTTCAGTGAAGCCAAATATACTGGTCTGCTCAGCTGGCAGGAACATAAATTCAGTCTACAGATGAAGATACRACAGACTGTCAGATGTCAGTACAGGACTGAAAGGATGCAATGTAGTATGGAGCRGTTTGAAACTATCAACAGCAGGTAGAATCAATCATTTTGCATTTTAGGTAAGATCAGGCATTTCTTGAACAAACCAAACTCCTTCCCATCAGCATATGACCTGACTAGAAATCACCATCCTCCTATATGGTACACTCAGTTTCCATTTACAAGAGATTGATACATTAACAGGCACAGCAGGAAACGTTTTACTGTGACAGTCCAACAGGTTGCTTGTAGCTGTCCAATCCTTTCCACTGCTATGCTTCTAACAGCACATTATAAGCAGAGACTGCTCATGTTCACAACATGCTTCAAGTTTCTGTTAAACAGCTTGGCAAGAATCAGTAAATGGGGAATTTTAATACAGAGCGACCAGGTTCCTTCTGCAGATCAGGAGAAACTTCTGAATGCACCCAGAGACAAAGCTGCCTACCTGTCAGAGCCAGAGAGGGGGTAGATATCAGTGCCATCCCAAAAGTCCGTGCAGGCCTCGAGGATGATGTCGGCTGTCCCATGAGAAAACATCTGCTCGGTGCCTGAAGCGGGAGAGAATGAGTCAGGAGCAGCACCCCTCCAGGCTCCCTGCAAGGGATTTCACACCAACTGCTCCTTTATTTGTTAAAATAGGGCTCCCATAAAGTGCCTTGATCCCCTCCAGSCATCTCCTTGACTCTGTTAAGAGTTTTAAATCCTCAGAAAGAAATTATTCAAGACTGGATGAGACGTAACCAGCTGTTATTTGCCCAGCCTTGAGTTTAAACAAACGTATTGAGCTCCTATTCATCCCTTACAGCGTGTAGCAGTCCTCCTCCTACAGAAGCTGGGGCAAGACTTGTTCCTCTGTCCAGTACAACAAACACAACAATACCCTCGTATCTGGTGACAGGATAAGCACCAGTGATGAGACCATAGGAATCAAAGTCTGCCTACAGAGGAAAGTGCACTCGATTTTAGTCCGGGAATGGACCTGACGGGTAACAACCATTCTGAAATACCTTCCATTGACGTGGCATATGATTTAATAGTGCGATTTAACAGCAGCCTGTTTCACACAGGGTTCTGGGAACCAATTAAATGAGGATGGGTCAAAAGTTCCAAATAACAGACTATGAAAGAATAACTCATGTCTTGACCAGCAGAAGAACTGAAAATCAATGGACTCCAGAGCTTATTCTATTTTTGCTTCTGATACTTTATTCTCTAATACAGACTTACAACTTTTAATTCCTTTTAATYCTGTCTTGTAGGCTGGGGTGTTACAAGGGGTCACCCAAAAGCATGYGATGATACTTGTCTGATGCAGGACCCAGGCACAGGACACAATGCAAAGGAGACAGGGCTGCCTCCCCTCCACATTTCCTGTTTGATTTGTGCAGCTACATTAACATTGCTTGCACGTAGACTTCTCTGTCTAGGTTCCCTCCTCCAGCTGCTCTGTAATTTTGACCCCAACAGCTTCAAAGCTGATCTAATGAAAAAAACATCACTGCCAAGAAAAATGAGCCCAAAGGCTTCTTCCAGGCACTGCTGCTGACTGCAAATGCTCACACTAGCTGCTGAAATCAAGAGCCAAGAATACCCACTAGCATAAATCACRCAGGGACCTTCAGGAACACTGGAGGATTTTCCAAAACACAGCAGCTCTCTGCTGTCTACTATAAATAGACATCACACGCCAAGTTTATCAGCATAACAAACCTCCCAGACCAATGGGAGCAGTGTGTGAAAGAAGGAGTTTGTTTCATGGACACAAAGACGTATTTGTGTGGGGCCTTGGTTAATTTTATTCTATGAACACCTTGCTTTCCACCTTGCTCCTACGGTCAGATAGCTCTTGCTGGGAAAGAAGGAACAAGGGATGTTCATTGATTCCTATAAAGCCTATGCCCTGGGCGCTTGGGAGGATGTGTATCCACTCACAAGTGTTGGGATCTGGGTCGAGCAGCTATAGCAAGGCAGGACAGGGAATATTAAGTCATTTTACTCCTCTGAAGATATTGATGATCTTCTTATTCCACGTGGAAACTAAGGAACGGAGAACAATGCTAGATGGCCAAGCACGTATTTCAGTGAACGTACAGAAGAATTACCTCCTCTTTCTCCTATAAACTACAGACCTTATTACATATCTCCTTTTGACTTCAGCATATCATGGGAGCAAGTGGGTTCCAGGACTTGTTCACAGGTATTAACTCAAGAGAGGTTAGTTATGRTCATCTGGTCTGACTCTTCTACATAAAAACAGCCATATGTTTTCACACAATAATCTCTGCCTAATCCAGTATTTCTGCCTGCAAGCGTTCTAGAAAACTTCAAGTGGTAAAACACTACTACATCATCGTGTGAAAGGTGTGCCAATGGTTAACTAACCTCACTGGTAAAATTCCTTTTACATTTTACTCTAGACAGCATAATCCAGGTCACACATGTACTCGTCTGAGCTTCGGCCTCTGAACTAAACCGTTTAAAAATGAGGATAAGGAGTTGAAATGAGGCAACGGTAGCAGGTTTTCTCTGCACTGAGAATCTCTGCATTGGAAATGTTCTGTTCAATGGGCAAGACAGATGCAATCAGGACAGATGAAGAAGCTTCTTCACAGATTAAGACCACAGTTTAAGAAGAACTAGCCAACATATTAACCATATTTCAGATTCAAAATAGATGCCAACTCCAGAGACCTAAGATCAGTCAATTCATTTACTATTAGAAGACTAACAAGCTGGCAAATCTTGCTGAGGTGCTTTAAGATCTCACCATGCCCAGCTACACATCCCTTCCATCCTAACCTATTCCTATTAGAATAGAAAGGAGCAGAAGGAATGGAAAAGTCAGCAYGGCCTCAGGTGCTGCACGTGGTGTGATGTTTCAGCTTAGACTACATTTATTATCTTGGTTATCAGACAGATTGGCAACACTAGCTAAAATTTGGGGCAATATTCAACCATGCACAGTATCAGTTTCCCTGCCATAACGAAGTCTATTTAAAACCACATTAAAGAATTACCTTCTTCTACTCTGCTGTTTGGWCACAGAAAAGGTGGCATAGTCAAACAGGTTTCCTATGACCTGACTAAGGTTATCAGCCCACAGGGACTCTGACTTTTCCTCGGTTTCCTATGGAAAGAAATCCTTCCTGAGATTGATGCCTGAAGAAGAGGTAGACTTACTGGTAGTGGTGTCCTTCACAAACAGGTTAATCATGTGACTCAGAGGTGGTCTCCTCTTGGTGATGGACGAAAGCTTCCCCAGGATCGTCTCCTTAACCACCTCATCACTTGGCAAGCGATATAAGGCCAAATAGTTCTCCTGCTTGAAAAGATCTTTGGCACCCGGCATGAAACCTTAAATATGAACATGAAGAGGAGAAAAACAAGGCTGTAACCAAAGCAYAAGACAAGTCTTCCCTCCTTCTTTYACACCCTCCACTTTAGTTTTCTCTTATTCTGACATCTCCCTAGCAAGAGGGAGATGAGCTGTTCTCATKGTGCGTTTACACCAAGATGGTTCAATGTCTATGATGAAAAGCACTCAGAATGACTACTTGTTATTAGTAATGACAGCTTTTATTCTTCTGGTTCATTGAAGACAGAATCGTGACATTGAAGAACAGGCATAGAAGAGAGTTCAAGAGCTTTCAAATGCTAATCCTGGTGTTGCCTCTGACCTCTTATCTCCTCTGTGCCTCAGTTTTCYCATCTGTAAAACAAACTGAGGTACCTCATATCATCTGTACCTAATATGCAGATAAAGCAGGACTGTAAAGACAGGTCACCTGTCTGTCCATTAGCARCTGTTTTTCATCAACTGAGAAGATTGGTAGTCTCAAATCAGAAGAATACCATGCCTAACCAGGGCTGGCTGGAGATATCCTTGACGAAACATGTTCCCTTGGTAGCATCCACAATAGCTGAACTTGCCAAAAGCAACCTCTTTAATACACTCTTTGAGCAGCTCAAAACCAAACGAGTTAGTTCTGTAACCCTSTATGGATTCAGCCATCTCTCTGCTGACACTTCTGATTTCTCCCTGTCTGCTCCTTCCGTTTCTGCTTACCTATGAGCCTGGCAAGCTCGCAGAGGCCCCAGGGCACATGAACAGGCAGCACAGCATTGTGAGTCTCCTGCAGGGCAATGTTGCAGAGGTGGTCGGAGAAGCGGCACAGACGCTCCGTCACACTGGCATTGCAGAGATTGAGCAGCACATTCAGGCCCAGAGGCTTGAGGGAATTCAAGTGCATCTGCCAGTTGGAATCATCAAACTGRATGCAGGAGGGGTTCTGCTGGTCCTGGGACAGGCTAAGCATCTCCAGGTGGTAGTCACACACAAAATCTTCAGCCTCACAGGCCAGCACCTCGCTGTCACCACCAGCAGCCTGGTCCAACAGGTAGGAAAATTCTAGTTGGTTACAATGAGCACAGCTTGTCTTCCTCAGCCTACAATCCCGCARGGCATTCCCAATTAAATTTCCAATTAACAGGAGAGACTCCACAGGTATAATTCTGTCTTACAGCCCTAYAAGACACTAACTGTACCCTTTCTGTATGACTTACCTGAGTATGTTCCTCCTCTCCACCCTCCGTGTCCTTGCTAAAACTCACATTGGACCCAGAGGGATGCTTGCTTCTGTTGTTTGGCTTTCGGTGGGCATGGGCATCGGGAGCCTTTGGARGGTCACTAGACCAGTTGTTTCTCTCTTGCTCATTGGTGACATGGGCTGTGTCTGCCAGGGGGCCAGAGAGCAAAGCATCTCTTTCATGGGGCTGCAAGAGACCAATTAAATGAATGGTGGAGATTCGGTGGTTAAGCATGAACCATAAATGATTCACATGCAAAATGGATGGATGTGGTGACAGAGAGAAAGGGAAGAGAAGACACTGCCTTGGGACTCCTAAGAGGATCTGGTCCTCACTGCTTTTTCTTCTTTCAAACAAAGAACTACGGCCACAGGACTCCTCTACAAGCACAGAGATTCTTCTTCTCTATGCAGCCACAAACCCCATAGTCCAGTAACCACATTCAGGAACCTGATAAGGCTGTTTTGAGTATGTCAGTCCAACTATGTTTGATGGATTACATGTGTTACATATCTCTCACCTCTTCTTCCATCTCAGGGTGGCAGAAGGACCGTGTAGAGAGCTCATCAGTCAGGTCTTCATGGCTATCATGAGGTGGTTCCACCTTCCCACTGAAGAACAGAACAGTCTCTGGGCTGGGGTTTGGCCAGGAAAGAATCCCCTGCTTGTCTACACAGCAGAGCACCTAGAATATGCCACAACACCCACAAGACAGTAAGAACATGTTTCAGTGTTTATGCATAGATGCAAATACTAAAAAGTTTAACAAACACAGGGGAGGACAGAGAAGTCCCTTCTCCAACCACTTTCTGCATGAAGAAACCCCATCCGATGGAGAGTTCCCTGCTCTAGCAGGATTGATAGATTGTTTAACACTCGTTTTATCTCAAGCTGTTGTAAGATTAGGGAAGGAAGCAACTGCTGAACCTGTTTCACCAGCTAATACCTTACTGGGACCAGAACCAGCTGGTACTCAAAGAGGATTCAAGAGGTTAKGGAACCAAAACCAGAGCTGGAAAATACAGACTTCCTGTTAGATACCATAAAGTGTCTCTAACCATTGTTTTTGTCTTTAAAACATGCTGCTTGGACAACACAGTTGTAAACTCTTCTATAAAGAGAAATGTCTGAGAGGTCTCCACTCAGAGCATGGTGAATTGATCACTAACAGTCTGTGTCTTGGGAAGGACAACTTGAAGGAAGCAAAGGAAGCTTTGTGCAGGGCTTCTCCTTTGGACAACCTCACAATACTCACAGTGACGGATCCCAAACTATGGAGCAAGCTGGAGGTGAAGCTCAGAGTTGGAGATTTGCCTTTTAAAACACACACGAAGTGGCTCCAGATACAGCGTATCATTTCCTGACAAGGAAAGCAGAGGATATCAGGCAATTAAAGACTCATTGGAGAAAGATGAGGGAGAAGAAAGAAGGAAGGGAATATGGAATTACCTGCTTTCAGTTTCAACACAGTGTTACACTGCAACATAAAGGTCTCTTTCTGTGAGACACAGATAACTAGTTGGGTGTTGATTTTTTCCAGGAAAGGGCATTTTTCCCCTCTTAAAAAGATTCTAACAGACTGTTAATTGCTGAATTAGACATCCCATGCTCCCYTCTCCACATTTGATCTTGGAGCTGCCCCCATACCCTCTGGTCTTTTGGCTTGACGAAAGAGATTTTCCTGGCACAAGCCAGTGGTACTTCACTGCTTGCTGACACACACCAGAAGAGAAGGTTACTTCATTCCCATAGCAGCTCTGAACAGAGGACTTGAGAGGCATCGTCTTCCAGACAGAAAAGGCTGATTTCAAATAATTTGCAATATTCAGAGGAGTAAAGCTGGACTCAGTATCAAAGTTGCCTCTATCTCTGGTCAATAGAGCAGCTTTTAGGTGGGAAGGTGTAGGAGAAAGACATGCAACCTGCACACATAGCAAATTAAAGCAGCAAATAACCGACAACAGACAACTGGCACAAGCAAAAGGGTTTAGGACCAAGCAGGAGATCAGAAAGAAAGGAAAAGAATATTGTGATGATCTGCAGTGAAGATGGAAGAAAACAATTCATAATAATAGTACCTGAGAAGATACCATCTCTGTGTAGCTGCTGAGAGTGTCCTCTGAAAACTTAGCAAGCTGCAGCAAGAGAAGAGACCAGTTACTATAATTGTGCTCAGAAACRTGGCATGAGGAACATCCCTAAATATTGTGCTTTCTAGAGAGAAGAAAGCCTGAGTCCTACGATGGGGAAATTGCTGTGCTGGGACARAACAGCCCAATCCATCAAAGCAAAGGATTCTGTCGTTGCCTGTTTGTGAAGCACAAGCAAAGTGCTTGGCGCTGCACATCACAGAATGAAGACACAGTCCTCACCTCAGTGTCTAGAGAGAAAATAATAGTTATTAGACCAGGAGGATGCTCTTTCTAACTGGTTATTTTAAAACAGAAAGAGCCAATATTGAGTGATCTAGATTTAAGTTATATGTGTCCATTTAAAAAAAAAAAAAAAGAGAGCGAGAGAGAGGGAGTTTAAAGAGAGGGATTGGAAAAGTGGGTATCTAGAACACAACAGATACAGAGGAATGAGGTAATGTGAATGGAATATAAATAGGAAACAAAAAGCAATGCTTTACAGCAGGGCACCAYCTCGGGGCTCTTGGAATTACAGTGAGAAATTTAGTAACTCAAAAACTGTGCATCCAGCACAAAGGGATTCCATAGTAGGTGCAATTTTGAGAAAAAGGTTAAATTTAAGTAGCTTTTTGGGATAAATGAACATAGTAATAATATTTGTGTGGAGCAAGACAATGCCCCAAATAATAATGCACCACCATGGCATTTTAAATAGGATTGGTTTAACAAAACTGAAAGAAGTCAAGGCAAAGCTGATACAAATGATTTAAACAGAAAACTGTGAAGGATAACTGGGAACTTATTAAGAAAATTTTATTCGTTTTTTGAAAAAGCTACAAGTCCATAGGTAAAGTTTAGAAGTCTGGTTTTGAGAGGAAGGGAAAATAGAAAAAAAAGTAACATAAAAATAAGAAAAAGTATACCAATATCTAATTAATATCAGTCCACTGCTTCATGAAGATAATGAAATTGTAAATGATATTAGAGGCAAGGCAGATATGTCAAATAAATACTGGTACTCCATACTCTGTGATATACCATATGATAACTATGAAATATTTTCCATTCTAACACCAGCTACTGAAACTAAACATGTTTAAGTCAGCAGGTCTAGACAGCCTTCTGATTATTATTACTGATTTTGAGCAAAGCTTGAAGCACGGGTCAAGTCCCAGTGCACTGGAGGAAAGTTAATGTAGTGCCAACGCCTAAAAAGGATAAGGAGAACAAACTAGTTACTACAGGACCCCAGACAGACTTAGACTGCAGACAGAATAACAGAGCAGCTGATATGAGACTCAGTTAAAAGGAAAGAAGTAGAATAACAGAGCCAGCGCCAAACAACACGAGTATTTAAGTGTTAAACATTATGATACCACTTTGGGCAAAATTACAAATTCGATTGATAAAAGTGATTGCTTTGATGTAGAATACTTGGTACTTTGATTCCAACATGGTCTAATTAGTTTCCTAACAAAATCGGAGTAATACAAGAGCAATAAGGCCCATACTAAATAGATTAGAAAATGTGCTATCTGCAGAGGGAATAGAAACAGAGGAATCGTTTTTGATGGGTTACTAGCTCAAGGAGAAAATGAAATCATTATTGGTACAGACTGTAAAAGATTGGGATCAGGGACAAATAGCAAAGAGAACAGATCACTACCACAGAAAATACAAACTGCTAGGGAGATAAACAAAAACCATGCAAACCACTAGGTACAAACACGAGGTTGCCTCTGTAGGAGCAAAGATGAAGGCTGGGGTTACAGGATGAGGGCTCTATCTTAGAAAACAGCAACTCTGGCAGTGACTTGGAGGCCACTGGAGACAATCAGCTGAACGAGACCTGGTCATTTAAGGCAATGGCTAAAAGGTCTAATTGATCCTTTGTTGCCAACAGATTAACAAAGAAACATGGAGTCCAAATTAATCTGATATTCAGCACAAACACACTGTTATTGGAATATTCTGTCTTTTGGGGATACTCATAATTCTGCAGTGATCCTGAAACAYTGCTGAAAGCTCAGAGGAAAGCCAAGGGAAAGATTATAGGTTGGAAAATATGCTTATAGTGACTCAAGGTGCTTAAACTCTTTACTTTATCAAAGAGATTGTACAAGGGAATGTGAGTAGCTACCCACATACCAGAAATTTGACTGAGGTGCTCTTAAATCTAGGGTAAAGGATGTGAAAAGATCCAAGGTTGGAAATCAGACACTACAGAAATCTACACTAAAAGAAAATGTACATTTTTAACAGGGAAGGTAAATAATTACTGAGGCAACCTATCTAAGGTAGTACTGAACTTCTCTAGGCAAACATCAAATTCCTTTGTGGAAGGAATGCTGCTGTATTCCAGTCATAGTAACAGCATTTGAGGCACAGGCTTCTTTAGAGATCACAGCCTTGTGTCATTTGTCTGACTAATTGGCCAAAAGGGTCTCCTATTACCTCAAAAATCTGGAAATCAAATAGCTTGGACATGATAGGTGGGGACAGAAGGTGGACAGGAAAGTCACATAGGCCAAGTGATTGGAGAGGAAGAGGGTCTTACCTGCTACGTTTGGAACGGAGTAGAGAGAAGGAAGGAGTGAAATAGGGAGGCCAAGAGAAGACTGCCCTAATCAAAGCACATCACAACGGTTGTTCTGCGGGGACAAGGAGGAAGGATCATGTCTGAGATGTTGCAGAGAAYGAGTTGCATGGACATATGTGGAGCTAAAGAAGAGAGGAAAGAACAAAAGGGAGGCGCAAGTATAAATGACAAGACAAATTGAGCTGTTGAGACGATGAAGCGGGGAAGCCAAGGAGTTGTGGTTTTTCCCTGTCAAAGAGCAAGGTGTGAGGAGAAAGAGGAAGGTTTCAAGGACAGAAATCAAGGTATGAAGGCAATGAGRAGAACCCAGTGAAAGGCGACGGTGAAGAGGTAAAGAGATGTCATTGATGGCAGTAACATCTGTCCTCCCTCCAAGGACACCGGGAACTCAGGTGTTAAGGTTACATGTAATCTGTAGGGAAAAGAAYAGAAAACAGACCTAGGGCCCCAGAGGTCAAGAAAGGAAGAAAGAAAAGGAGAGAGAAACTGTGTCCAAGCGCAGGCATGATAGAAGTTAGCAGAGAAGATAACACAGTGCAACTCCTCTCTGCACTGGGCAAGAACAAGAGACTTCTGACACCTGCTAGTGGAGTCACTTTGGGATCACACACTCATCAGACTTCCAACTTCACCCCTCAAACCAGCAAAACCATCAGAAACTCTTCTTACTCCCCYACCTAAAGTCAAGGCCACGTCTGCAAGCAAAGTCCCAGAACTCCAGAAAAGGTTGTGCATCCCACTGGTGCTAACAGAAGACTGCAGATGATCTCATGTGGCCCATCACTTCTCAGCAGCTCTATGCTCCCTAGTTAGAGATGCTACATGGAACTTATATCTATGCAGAMCCCTCTAACTGATGACATTTAGCTGACAAGCACCTGCCTTGAACAAACAAAACTGAAACATCTGACCAAAAAYAAGTCACACTGTATAAAAGAGACCAGGCGGGATACCCAAACATTCAAAAAAACCCTAAATTATGTGGATTCACCTGCTGAATTCATTGTGCTCACTTCACAGAGTCCTTCAGGTCCCCTGCCCCTTCCCTCTTCAACACCTTGATGTGGACAGATGCCTACCAGTGAGGTGGATGAGGTCTTGCTCATCTGGGCCAAGACTCTGGCTTCTCCAAAGGCCGTAGCAAGAATCCACAGGACAGGAAAGAGCAGTGGAAGGATGGGCAGGACACCATTCACCTGAAAAGTAACATTCCTGATTACCAACAAGCACAGAGACACCAAGGAGTCAAGCCTGTCACATAACCCAGTGGGAGGAYGGGTAAAAGGCAAAGGCAGAGAGGAAGGAGACAGCTTGCAAACCACTGAAAACTGAGACATGGAGAAGCACAGAAGGGGAGACTCACACACCCATAGGGAATTTTCATGAAGGAGGACATGARCAAATCACACCAGCTTGTTGCTGGTTTTCATCCTGAATTTTGGTAGAAACTCTCAGAGTTTTAAAGCAAAATATATATATGTATATATATTTATTTATACACACATGTATAATTTATATACACATACAGCAAACAATTTCAAGGGCTGCCTAGGTGGAAGGGCAAGAGTGGAGTTCTTGTCCTACTCCGGGACCCCTGGACCCTGCAYGTACGAGGAACAACATGCACAGGATGCTCCCATGGGATGGAGTGAGTTGCTGATGCAGGGAACTAGCCACAGTGGTACCTTGAGAAGGAAAAATGTAGTGGAGCTCRAAACACTCCCTTACCTGTAGCTGAAGAAGAGTGTACTGCCAAGAAGCAATTCCAGGAGCTTGGAAAATGAAGCGCACAGCRTTGGTGATCAGAAAGCCAGCCTGCCATTCAAACAGAAAAGATACTGTCAGGAAACTACCAGTGCCTTTAGAGAAGGATTTTTCATTTCCCTTCCCAGCCCTGAGAGAGGGAAAATCCAGTTGTTTGGCAGCTGCACTGCCTCCCTCCACTCTCACTGCTACACGGAGGTGACTCCACATCTTTGCTCCACTGAACTATCCAGTGTCAGTTGCATGAGTCAGTGCCAGGCAACAATTTCTTGTTGAGGGCTCCAAATTCTTCACTTTATTGACAAAAGGCACGCTCTGCTCAACAACAGATGCTTGAAATGAAACCTACCAGTACAATGGGGACCGCATACTTCAGCATTACTGACTGCACAGTGAATCTCTCATTATCCAGGGCTGTCACAGGACGTGACAAAGCCATTTCCAGACACCACCTGAAAAATGAAAATCAGCTAGGGATGTCAGCAGTCAACAAGATCCTAACCCTGCACTTTCCTCCCACGTAATCTTCTTAGCAGACCTGATTAGTATATTGTGTTCACCCTATGCTATGATGGGGGCCCTCCAAAAGAGCAGCCAAATTCTCTACTAAGAGCTTTGYACTTGCAATGGCAAATTTGCAGTACCATTAATCAGACTTCCCAGGTCTCTCATCCCACTTATAGGAGTGCTCCATGCCTCAGTGTGTACTGTACTCTGAGAGGCCATTCAGATATCCATATCTCCAGTTGACCATAGGGTGTCATGTCACTGATTACGCATACTCCAATAGGAAGCCCATTCTCCTCTGTGGAGACCATTTACTGTCCTAACTATTAACAGCTGAAGATTCAATAGCTTTAGGAAAGAGAACATTATCCTCTKGTTTTCCAAAAATGTGGTTTCCATTCCTACTGAAATGGGTGCAGTGATTGTATAACAGTATCTCCACAACTCATTCCTGGTTTGTTTGCTACCAGAACTATCATTTCCCAACAAGAYCCACTCCTTAGAGCAGCAGCATTTTCAGAAGGGAAAAACTATCATTCCAGATTATAGAGCCACAGTCTCAATCCTTGAGTTACAGAAGATGCCCCTGGTTAGAGAAAGGTGAATTGATCTTTGCCCTCAGATTCAAAGTTTGACAATCGATTTAACTCACCTGACATTATCAATTATTGGGGTTTTCAGGACACGGAAGAGACGATACAGCTGAGGATTCTGAGGTCCCTTCTTCACTTCTCCTCTTGGGGAAGGTGGAGGTGAGAAAGGTGGAAAAAGATCTCCTGGCTCCAGAACAATGTGCTCATCRTCCTAGAATAAAAGTCAGATGGTCTGAAGGCTGCCTGCTTGGGACCTTGGTGGGACCCTGCTGTGAGGACCTGGGGATTTAGTCCAGCAGGATCCCTCCCACTGCAAGTGACACAACACACATTTGTCACCGGTCACTCTCTCAGCTCTCAGGAATTCATTAACTAAACTGTTGCTTCAAAAACGAGACAAAACGCAAGGCTTGTAAGCCCTGAGCAGTGACCAAACACATCTGGTTATTTCATGAAAACTGGCATTTGCAGTGGAAGTTACAGTAAAGAACATCAGTAAATTTCAAGTTTTAAAGTTTTGCCAATCTTCCTCATGCAGTAAAGTCTATTGTCTTCATAGGGAAGATACAGTCTGCCTAATAGAGCACTTTCTTGACTGAACTAGAGTCTCAAATMATTTTCAAAATTAGAATAAACTAATTACACCAATAAGCCATGCATCGGAAATTAGAGTATTAACAAGAAAATGCTGGGAAATACATCTTTCGTTGTCAGGAGCCAAAGAAATAAGACAAGTGAGTTACCTTAATCCCTCTCAGAGAAGCAAACGACTCCTGGCCTGGCCTCAAAGCAATGACATCTCCTTCTACTAACAGGCTCACAGGCAGATTGACAAGATGACCATCCCTGTAGGCCCAATGAAGGGACCAAGACGGGGCATAAGGCATGTGAAGGTCGGGGTACATGGAGTCTGRCCATTTCACCTCTTTGCCAAGTGTATCTGAAAACATACAGCATGAAAGAATGAAGTGATGACAGCTCTAGAAGGGTCGGTCACACTACATCCTACAGGGGCTAGGAGTGCCCTATCCTAATATTGGTCCATTTCCACAATCTTCTATAATTCTCCATTTCTCCTTGACAGCTTTCTCTCTCTTTCTCATGGTTCAAAGGCCCCTGCTGAGAAGATGGTCAAGTACAGCAATTTATTCTCTTCTGTTCTGTGTTGTGGTACAACCCCAYGTATTCTTCTCTCATCGTCTTCTGGAAGGTAGATATGTTTGTAAGATATTTGGTTTTTGAACTATTTCAAAGCACTGACATAACAGACGCCTACCCGATAACATACAGATTGACAGCACATGGCCACATGACAACTYAAAATAACTATTCTGCAGGACAGGCATGAGCAGAGCACCATTCTCACAGCCTGTTTCCATGAAACACAGGGCAAGACTGTGTTGTAAGCTCTACTGTAAGTTCAGTGACACATGTGATCAGGTTTGGAGAAAAATCCAACAGAGGAGAAAACCCAGAATGCACATGAGAAATAAATGAATAAGACCTCACCATTTATCTTATCAATGATTGTCTGAAGTCTCCTCTCCACCTCTCTGCACTTCAGCCTCTCTTGACGCCCAATCATGAAGAGATCCAAGAGGAGAAGGAAGAAGAGTGCCAGGGCGTTAACTATCTCAGCACCTTGGCTTTGCACAGCAGGAGGAAAGAAACCAGAAAGCAGATGAGCTTTGAATACAGAGCAGAAGAATACATTGCCAGCCACCCACACAAGTGCACATCTACTCAGTTGTTTATCCTTATATCCCAGAGACTTACATCTAAAAATAGCAGGGGAGCTGTTATCATGCTCCCTTTTTCAGGATAAGTTCAAGAGAAGTTCCAAAGAACCTGTCTCAATTCAAAAATACCCTCACAAAATACAATCAAGTCAAGCTGTGGCTCATGTGACAGCACAGTTCCTTCTCCTATGAACCATAAACTTCTCCAATTTGGTATCAAACCCTTCTTGAGCTACTTTTTTTTAAATAAGATCTAAGGACAGACAAAAGAAAAGGAAGGAAATCTTAATTCTCTCTCCAAGGCTCCCTTTGGAAGCAGCATTGTTTGCTGAAGTCTCATGAGAGGGACTGCCTGGGACAGAGTATCAGTGTGAATATGTTGATGTCTAGACAGAAGGAGGGACAACACTGATAAGTTGGCCACACACAGTGCTAAGAGGATATAAAACTACCCCCTTGCTTCAGCCAACCAGCAAAGRGTATTTTCCTTACCTCCCCTGTGGCTGGCTTCCATAGCAGCACAGCAGCAACAGCACTGCCAGAAGCATCAGAGATGCTCCTGGCCAGTGGAAACAGGAGCAGCGGTTACCATGGTACAGGAAACTGCTCCTCCACACCTCCTACAAGAGCAGAGCAGCAGAGAATCAACATTCACGAAAGGGAGAGACAGATTTTTACAAAGCTGAGTGCCAAAGGGTGAAGGCAGCAGCTAACACAAWACCTCTCAAAATTATACAGGGCTTCTCAGATTAGTTATCCGAGTGTTAATGGCTCCTCAGCTGGGCAGTCTGGGTGAACGTTTTCTGGTTTACTCTTGCTTGGAAGACCAAAAAGGCTTCTGCGCCAGGCTGTCCTATGGTGACTGACCCAGAGAGGAAGATTTCTAACACTTAATTAGGTGAATAAACACTATCACTTTGTATTCACAAGTCAGCTAGACATGGAGGGGAAAGGAGGGACTGTGTCAAGTCCCACAGTTCTTCCTCTCCACACGGTATAAATGGGCCCCATTATCATGAGGGGCTTAAGGGCTTCCTGCTATCAAGACCACTTTTCAAATGTGATGTTGAAGCCCTTAAGTCCCTCAGAATTCAAGCTAGGCCACTGTGCAGCTCCARGAGAGCAGGGTTGAGGGAAGTACACCCTGGGCTAATTCCTTGATTTSGTCATGAGGATGTTAATAGTTTTATAGCCAGAAGTTTTGCAGCAGCAGTCTGGAAGGGAAGGCCAACAATCTTCAGTCAATCCTCAGCTTAGCTTTGAGACTTGAAGACTTGAGTGCTCAACCTTGTGCCATTTGGTGCCTCACCTTCCAGGAAGTCACTTTTTTCCGTTCCTTCTGGTGTCCCTCCAGCAGTGCTGACAACTGGTCTCTCAGGATCGTGAGGGCCTTCTTTGTGCTGAGGCCCAAACTTGAGGTCATCTCATCCTAGAGAGTCAGAAAAACAGTTAGTGCTTTTCTTTTCTTTTGGAGCTCATTCCTGCTGGAGCACCCTGTTGTGCACGCCTCACACTCATGAGGAACAGTCAAACCCATCATTTCCCTGAAATCTTCTTCCCTCCTGCGAACTTTAGACTGCTGGCTGGAATTAGAGCACCTAGATAACATCAGGTAAACAAACCAGTCCTGACTGTGCCAGATTAATACTCTGACAAAGTAGAACAGCAAATCATTTCTGTGAAACAAGACYCTGATCTGCAGAGACTAGGGACGATACAAAAGAAACCTGCTCAGCTCCTGGGGGTTTCACAGGCTTGAACTGCTGTTGACCTGTAAAGACCAGGAGGTGATTAGCCAAAGCAGATGAGTAAGATTTCCAAACAGGCTACCACTCCAGCAGGAGAGACCCCTTGKCTGCAAGGAAGAAAACTGGGATATCTTCACATCCACCTCCATTTTATTCAGAATCTGATTTACTTACTGTGAGCTTTGCTCATCAAGTTCTGAACTCTAACAACCAAGCTCMGATAGGTATGCTAGAAATTTAATGACACTAAATGTTTCTTTTTTCGTTTTGCTAAAAGTAGTAACAGCTGCAAATGTTTGCACATCTAAACAAGATGTTTCTGATTCCCRCAGCTGCTGGGGCTGCATTTTGGTGGCTATTTTGACATGGAAGCTCCCGGATTTTTGTGCTAGGCCAAGAAATAAGCTTAGGAGGAGACTCCACCATGGGCTCTTCCTTTTGCAAGACAAAGTGTTGAACCATGTGAACATTCAGGGCAGGCATTYGCACTTGAGGGATGTACATGCCATTCAAAGCACTGCTCCCTCCTCATCCAGGGAAGAGGCAGCAGGCTGAAAGGAAGCATCCCAAGACAGAGCCACCTGGACCACACTGCCACAAGCTGCTGACATCCAGAAAGCAGGTTAAGTGTTTGCCTTTCTGGGGCTAGACAACATGCAGTTCTACCTTCCTTTCACATCACAGAGACTGCTGAGAGGTACCGTGAGCACTCACTCACTATTAGAGATGCAACAAGAAAAAGCAGGCAGGTGGCTGCCACAGACATCACGGTACTGGTCGATAAATGTTCCAGTTTGCTCTTTATGTTTTAATACTGGGCTACAGCTGTGTCTCAAGGAAATCCACAATGTTCGTTTCCAGGCTCTGGGCAACAGGTGAATGCTGAACTGCTGGGTCAAGAGATATCCCTGCTGCGGGTGTCCTTCCCAGGTGGAAATAGATATACAAGCAATGCTGCTCAACTGGAAAACTGAGCTGACAGCTTCATGTGGGTTAGGTGTGAATACAAGGCCAGCATCAGTAGAGAYCCAAAGCTATTTGACAAAATATGTTGCAAAATGGAGCAAAGAACAGGAAACCCCAAAGATGCACTTGCAGAAGGGCAGATACAGCCACCCTGAAGGTACCAAACAAACCACATAGGATATCCTGCATCTCAAAAATGCTCAGGTGTATCATGCTCTTTACACGAAGCAGTCAGGAAGCTTCTCCCCTGGTCCCCACTGGTGACATGCAGCCCAGCAAACAGCTGAGGCAGAAGCTGCAGCTCTTCCTGACCCTGCAGCCACAAGCTCCAGCTCGGGCTGAGGCTCCAGCTGCTCTTTTCTTCCTGCTGCATAACTGAGCGGCTTCACGAAGAACATCCAGAGAGAGGTAACCCTGGAGCTCAGGCTTGTTTGCACTGATGGTGCAATCTGAAATTGCGATATGAGTGTCAAGAAGAGGTACATGGCTCCTTTCTAAACTACCACCTACTACATACCTGGAGAAAACTCCAAACAGCAAATTCTGGCCAGGAAGACTCTAGCAATGCTGCTTGGGCTGCAGTTTTTTAGAACTAAAAATAATCCTGCCGTAATTTTCACCCTCTGTGTCAGTATTAGGGAATAAAGGAAGCAGTGTGATTCTTAGAGGCAGCCCAGGGCCACACACTGCTGAGCCAGTTGCCACGGACACCCCAAGGAGCTGCAGGAGAAACGAGAGCAAAGCTGCACTTTGTGCCAGTGTGGTCCCACACTCATAGAAAGAGCAGCTGTCCTATCGGTGGGTAATGGTAGGAAAAAGGAGCAAACCCAWAGGAGCAAATGTTCCTGAAATACTTGCACATCTGCTCCAATCTTTACCTTGGAGTTACGGTACCATCAGATGAGTCAATGCAGATGTGTCCAAGGGAGCAAGCGAGAAGGGGCAGGTGGTAAAAGCAGCTATGCTGGGCAGGAAGAACTGCAGGGAGGACAGAGGCGGTTAAAAATGCACCTTGGGGAGCCATTTAGAGTAGAGCATCCRCTGCAGGAGCTGAGTGAACGGCCGCCCGCGAGGCCCCACGAGCTGCTGCTGGTGCCCAACACGGGAAACACGACATGAAAGGACGGCAGGAAGAGCTGCCCTGAGCTCCCGGCGTGGGGCCGCTGTGGGTTTTCACAGCGAGATCCACCTTGAGATCCGCCTTGCTCGGTCGTCAGCTGCTAATGAGGCATTTTTCAAAAGCCCCAAGTCCATCTTTCCACGCGGCAGCCCTTTAAGCTGCCCCAGAGGGACCTTTTCAGCCTCTCAGCAGCTGCAACTGCTCTTTCTGCCTCAAAAGAGGCGGCGAGCACCCCAGGGTGAGGAAGGCCCTTCATCGGAGGTGGCAGTTCATTAATACAAGGCTCAACACTCACACTCATCAAACATTCATCTTTGCATAGGAAAGCTGCATCTGAAGAGGAACTCACTAATTTTCAGGTAAAGGCAGGAAAAGCTGGACACCACTGTCTACCCACCCATGCACGTTTAGCACAAGGTTTCCTCTGAAGGATAAAACCAGAACAAATGGTAAATTCTGGGTTACAGTAGCAAGTGTCATGAGGATGTGGATAGGGCGTTTTAAAAGGCCAGACTTTAAAAGGGAGGGGATGAGAGGGGACAGTCCAGAGGAGAAAAATCAGCAGCTAAAATCAGCAGCCTAGAGAGCACTTGAGCACTTGGGGCTCTGCTGCAGCCGGTGCTGCCCCAGCTATGAGAGTCTTGGCCCATAGAGTGGGGACACAGGGTAAGGGAGGGTGAGTGAGGCCCTTGGCCTCGTAGAGGAGACCGCGTCCCTCGCAGAGCCCTCAGCTGCAGAATGGGCACGAAGGGAAAAGCAAACAGCACAGGAGATCTCTTGTACGAGCGGGTTTTTACTCACGCGCTGAAGAGTGGAAGGGAAGCAAGGCTGGGAAGATGAGTAAATGAGTTCATCTTTAGTTTCTGTAAGTATCCTAAATGTTAAATCACCGCTTAGCTTGCCTAGAAATATTAGGAAGGGGGAACCTGGCCTAGATTTAGCAAACACCCCATTTCAGGAGCTGGTCTGGCTCCTCGGGAAGCATTTCATGGCTGGAGGACACAGACCCAGAGATTCAATAGTTTTTCTTTATTTTCTCTGCTCATTTGGCATGTTTGGGGATATAAGCTGGCAGCTRTGCAGTGCAGGCTGATCCAGGAGCTTGCTTAAACCTACAGCCCTGTCTGCTGCATCTCTACCCCTTGATACGAGATACTTTGTARCACATTTGCCAAACTTCTTTAAAGCAAAACCAGAGCACCAACACCTTTGCCTTGTAAAATTCCCCCTCCCAGCTGCTTCCGCAGGTACCTAAGCAGATTCAGCAAAGMCAAGCCGCAGACGTCCTCTGTGCATTCAGGCTCTTGCAGAGTAAGGGCTCCTCATCAAGAGCACTGTGCAATTTAATACAAGTGCCCTGAAAAAGATTGCTTAAGCAAACGGGGGAACAGAAAACAGAAGAATCACTAGAAGCTTTAATTTGCACAGGCTACAGTTGCACTTATCTGATTCAGAGGTATGGAGAGCCCCTACCAGGCAGCTGTCAGGCTGTTCCCTTTGTTCCAGGTTGCACACATTAGATGCCCCTTCCTAACACTTTGACTCAATTGCTTTTCAGCAGTAGGATGAGAGGGCCAGGACAGCAGAATGTCCTTTTTCTGAGAGCTATTTTGCATCCCTCTGGCAGGAACAAGAAGATAGTTTTTAATTCACCCATAGGATTTTGCAAGCTACAACCTACACCCTTGGAGCCAGTTGCATTTAGTGTCTTTCTTGGTGCTCACCTGGTTGCTATTGCAAAGAAGTCTGATTCCTGACAGCAGGGCTTGTCCAGTGACCCAGACTGCATGAAATATCCACATTCGCAACCCACATTTGATGAAGAAGGAAAATCTTTTGCATTAAGACTCTGCACTAAACAGGACACCCAAATTCTGCTTTTGCTCCTACCACAGATTTCTCTGTGGCAGTGGGAAAATCACAGACTCCTCCGTGCCATATTTTTTTACCTCTTTAATGGGACTACCACCTCCCTGCCAAACGGAGGCGTTGTAAAGATTATAATATTCACCAACCCMCCTGAACACCATTGGAAAGGACAGAAAAAAAGAAATGTGATTATCTGCATGATTCAGGGAGCTGCATCAAGCCCTGTGGGGACCACTGCCTTTGGAACAGGGCGTGCAAGGAAAGGCACCAGAGATCCCAACCAACACAGCCATTAAACTTGGTTTAAATGCCACCTGACACAAGCTTGGCAGCCACCGTGCAGCCGTGGGTGGTCTCAAATCAAGGCACACAAGCAAAGCCTGCAGCATAACAGTGCCCAAATTAATGGACAGAGTGTTGGTCAACAACTGCCTCCTTCCTCCATCTGCAGCCTCAGGCTGGAAGGCAGCCAGGACCTCCCCGGGGCTGGGGACAAARGAKCTCAGAGCGCTCRGGACGGGRCTCGGGGCGGCGCGGTGTGGATCCCGCCATGCAGCCCGGCCGGGCCCCGCTCTGCAACGCTGCGCGGGGATCTCGTACGCACTGCCCAGAGCAGCACCAGGCAGCCCTCTGAATCAGCACTGCGCTTGCTGCAACAGAGCCCATTTTAAGCCAGGCAGTGACATTCACGTTTTCCTCCCTCTCTGCAGCAGGGCTGGATGCCTCAGCCACGACAAACCTTCGCTCGTGCCTCCCTCCTTGCTCGGTGAGGGGCAACTCAGCAGYGGAGCCTCTGCTCCCGGGGTGACAACCCGCTCCTGAACCGCATCCCCTGCCTGGATCTTCGGTCCTTGCTGCAGCAGCAAAGCCCCAGCCATGGTTACCTGCTCGCCAGGCTGCTGGCAGGGTGACCCGTGGTTATGTGACACTTTAAAGCTCCCCTGCCCCGTGCAATTTTCAAGCCCTAATTACCATCTTTTATCTAGTTAAGGTATTTCCCTGGGTTCAGAAAGCTGTTGGGGTCCCTAAGTGTGCTGGCTGCAACACAAAATAAAAGGTTTTACGCCAGCACATGGCTTGCTCCAGAGGATGCTGATCTCCTCCTGAGGCCGGCAATGCTCAGAGATCCAGGGAACTTCAACACATCTTTCACCCTCCTCCCCTCTCCCCATTTGTTTTCTCCTGTTCATCATTTCTCTATCAGAAGACTTGGGAACTAAAATTACGACATGGCCCGTAAGATGCACTGTAAGGCACATTTGAAAAGACAGGGAGCTTCAACAGCTACAGATCAAAGCACAACAAGAAACAGATAAACTTGAGACAYGAAGCAGAGAGGCAGCAAAAGAGGAGATGGCAGCTCTTGGCCCCTCCACTTGCTTTTAGAATTCAGTCTGCACTTTAGTACAGAGCTGCTTCCCCCACCTTCTCCAACACCAAACCGTTCCCTAGACAAAATTATCATTCCCTGCTTCTTTTCCCAACACAACCTCCTTCCCCAGCACCAAAAAGCCCTTCATGCACCACCACGTCAGGCAGGAGGGAGGCTGGCGAAGAGAAAAGCCATTTTGAATCTCAGTGCTCAGGCACAGGAACTTACTTTGCGGCATTTGCCGTGCTGGGGGATCCAGAAATCTGCCTGCTTAAAGAGCATCTGCGCTGGATTCCTGCACCGCTTCCACAGCCACTTCCCCTGCTGTTGCCCTCCAGAAACGAGAGCGCAGARAGGAGCGGAGCCGGCGCGTGCAGAGCCCGGCGCTGCGCACAGGGAGGCAGAAGCAGCAGAGTGAAGCACCAGCCTGCTGATTAATTCAGCCTCTTCCCAGTCATGCTGCAGATCGGAGGCGGTGGATAGAGGAGGAGGGATGAAAGAGGGGCGCAAAAATAGGGAAAAGAGGGAAGAAAGTTTGCACGAGACAGCACCGGCTGTCTGCAGGAAGGGTCCAGTCATAAGATGGAGCCTGCACAGGAGAATCCCTGGCTTCCCTGCCTGCAGAGGTGCATATGCAGGCACAGTAAGGGATGATGCTGCCAGACAGGGCTCTGTGGAAAAGCAGATGGCAAATCAGAGAGGACAAAGTGCTACAAACTAGACCACTGGAGAAGGGAAACTTGAGCAGGCCAGGAACAGAGGGTTAGATAGAGACAAAGAGATCCAGGACTCCTACCCCTCTCCTACGTAAACCAAGGGGAGATATCCAGATGAGTCCACAGCTTCGGTTTCAAGCTCAATTAAAAATCTTATTTGCACAATCTGAGAGGGCTACAGGTCCAGTGTGAAGTGTTCCCTCCCTTTTTCCCTTCTTGATGGAGAAAACAGCAAAAGCTCCTCTCAGCATCAAGTATTCACACACCTTGACACACACAGGCTATAAGAGAAGGCACAGGCAGATCATTCACAGCCAAAGCCGTATCTGGGGCTCTCTGACACCTGGAGAAGGACTCAGGGACACAGGGAACAGCTCAGCAGAGCTGGAACAGCACGATAYGAAGTGGAACAAACAGGTATTCAGAGGTGAAGACAAACTGATCCTGCTCTCCGGTTCTCATCTTTGACAGAAACGCTTCCCTTTGCTGCTAAAGGAACGCACGGTGTCTTTACAAACAGGCTCTGATACAGCTCCTGCTTCAGAGCTGTCCTGATTCTGTCTGGGGCCTCCCAGTTCTGCAAAGTGATCATTAAAACAACTATTTTCACACCAGATAGAAAGGAGTAAAGAAGGGACCCAGTCGAGCAACATGTCACTAGCTCGCCAAGGACCTAGCCTGGATCAAAAGGAATGGACAGACRCTGCAAAGACTTTGAGTGCCAGCATTTAATGTAGTTTTGAAGACTATGTCTCAGCACCCACCTCGTGTCCCTGGCCAAGCTTTTCATTTCCTTTCCTTCCTTGAGATTCAAATGCTGAAAATAGCACAGCCCATTTGCCACTTTTAAAGCCAGAAATACAGACACAAGAGTTTCCAATATTTACAATAACTGCAAGATAGGGCAGATACAAGACAACCCTWGAAAGAATTAGTTCTCCTTGCTATGCTGGCACGGAGTCACACACTTGTATGTAATTTTGCAGATCTCTTAAAGCAAATGTCAAAGGGGAACAGTGCATTTAGTGTCACTTTAGGGGAGAGCTTGCGAGAAAGCTGGGTAAGAGAGAGGGAAGAAGATATCCTTCATCTTCCTGTAGGGCATCTGAATTCCCAGACAATGATTTCAAACTGCAGAGAGGAACAAGGTGTCCTAAGGGAACAATTTTTCCTTCCCTCATCGTTTCCTACTAGGAAACTAAGCTTACCTTCCCTCTTCAACACAAAGAAAAAAAGTAAGACAAAAATAAGACCAGCACCAGTGAGATGGTGCTAGAAAGGGCAACCCTCACACTCCATCAACCTCTTCTCAGCTCAGTGCCTGCTGAACTACTTCCCATGGCTCTGTATGTGTCTTCTGGAAATTCAAATGACAACTGGGTGGTCACAGTGCAATCTATGCACGACCCTTGTTCTTCACGAGCTAGAAGAGGTCTCAGCACCACTTTCTCCCAGCTCTGGACCTCCAGCTTTGCAAATGGACCAAATCTCCTCTTTCCTGTTTCCCCTACCATCTAGAGACTTTGCTCTGCAATGTTTTGGGTAGGRCAATAATCTGTGCTGTGTAACTTCCTTCTGATATCAGCTGGTATCATAAATTGCATCTGGCTGTGCTTTTGTGCATTTGAAAGAGCAAAGCTGTAATCTTAAGATATGAAGATAAAACTGTGCGTTGGAGTGAAAGGCAGAGCACAAAGGTAAAGGGAAGGGGCTGAGACCTATACAAAAACTGCAGCTTCGAGAAGTCTGTGCAAGWAGGAATGGTGTGTGAAAAGCCATTGGAAAAAGAGATGAGGCTTTAGAGAAGCTGCACAGCAGGGAATAAAAAACACAAATACAGTTACAGGCAGGATGAAAAGAGGCAGAGGAATTATCTAGTTTTCAGTTCAGAGGCAGRATTGCAGCTCTTGTTGGACATGCTGGAACCAGAGAGCTGAGGATCAACAGAGCAAGATAGCAGCACATTTAATTTAAGAGGGTTTCGGCACCGCTTCTAGACACTCTCTGCCCTTCCCTGCAGTGCCTAGTTTGTGGTAAAAACTGGCAGGAAGTCCACATCACACCTGACAAGCTCTGATCCTCAGTCCCTTCTGACAGCGGAGCTCTATTAGCTGACTGGAGCCAGAGGACAAATCTCGCATCCTTCCAAGTGACTGACGTCTGTGCTGCGGTTGAGCTCAGAGCACATCTTGTGTTCCAGAAGCTTTAATTCTTCATCACACACAGATACTGGGCTAGAGAGATTGCTGTCGACTAGATTTCGGATGGGTATTTTCACTGGGGGTTCATTTGATTTKTTAGCATTTTAAAATAAACCTAGCACATCAGTTTTATCACTGAGGTTACGCAACAGATTAATTTGCTCCCTTATCAACATACAGACATCCAAGATCCACACTTTGGGAAGGAAAATGCATTCCACTTTAAAAGCAATGAAACGTGGCTCTGCAGTGGTGGACAAAAAAATCAGGAGCAAGCTCTTTAATCAATACCAAATAACTAATTGCTAACAAGTACAAAACCACAGTCTTTTCTCAGAACCCAAGCAAAGTAGGTGGTAAAACAAAGCAGTGCACATTAGAAGRGATTTTTTACTTGCTACTGAAAAGAGCACAGTCATTTTTTCTTTTTATTTTAATGAAACTTTGGTAAGCCAAGAAAGGAGCCTGGAACTTCTGAATACCCCAGTTCTCTGTAACCGACTGCAGCAGAGCCTGTGCTGGAGCTCTCAGACGCTACTCGGAAAGCAGATCTGCACAGAATGATAAGTGCTCCATCTTTTAAAATGATCAATATCAGATTAGCCCAAAATGCCATTAACAAGAGGAAAAAAACCAGATAATTATCATCTTTGGAATGTCACCTCTGCAGCCATAAAGCGACTGCACATAAAACAACACAGTTCAAACACGTCCTCAGAACAGGGCAGCAGTGAGAGGCTTAGCCATGGGTAAGCCCAAGCCCTTCTCATCCCACACCCTAAAGAACAGCAGCCCCAGCAAGTAAGGAGTCTAACAGGCAAGTGCTTCAGACGATGTGTCACATTTTTGAGTGATAAACATGTTTAATACTCAGGTGGCTGCTAAACTGAAAGTACGTAGCTGGTTAGTAATCCTATGAGATCAACATCAGTCTGGATTTGAACTTTTGGGAAGTAGTAGCATGTATAAGGTTAATAGTCCCCTGTAAATGAAAGCAGGCAAGTCTTGCTAGCTCCTGCTGCAGCTATTCATGAAGATCTTTCTCTTCACTTATTTGAAGCTGAAAGCACAGCAGGGTAGCAAGAGACAGACTGCTCTTCCAAACAATATACAGATTTATCCRGCACTTTTCTAGAATGTCTTTCCCTGGAAAGCCATATAATTGCCCAAGAAATACATGCTAAGCATTGGAAAAAAAAAAAAAAAACTCGGAGGACTTTATTACCACATTTTATTTTTAAAAAATCTTCTCATGAATTGAATTGAGTCTCTCAAGCAAGGAAAGTTCAGTGTCCAGGTAAGTGAAGCCCTACCTTTATCCTTAAAAGATAGAGCATACAAGACAGCATATACTTCATCCATGTTGTTCTCTGATGGTGCCTCAGTCCCACTCTGCATGGATTCATTCTAGAGATGGGAGTTCTGTTTCTAGGATCTGTTCAGCCCCCCATCCCAACAGCAATTCCCTGTGGAGGCTGCTAATTTAAATGCAAGAATTTAGCCACGAGGACCACAGCTCATTTAAACAGTTCTCAGGCACAACTATTTTGGGGGCCTGACAAGCCAAACCARGTATGAATTTATCACGTAGAAATGAATTTTCTAAAACTCTTCTTCTAGGTTACCTCACACCTCCTAAAACAAAACCAAGCAGCCATTAAAATCCACAGACAACTCATTTGAACGTAAAGAAATCACAACAGCCTCCTGGTTCTCCCCATATTAATCACTAGGCCTGCTAAGTGTTTTGAAGGTCCTAGCTCTCATTGCATTCACTTTAACTGATGGGATATAAAACATGAGCTGACCAGTACACAGAACTAACCATTCTGCCACCTCTGGGACATTCAGTGGTAGATTCCATCTACTGATACAAGCAGATACATCCCTAGGAGCGTGAAGATCACAGAGCTCCTAACTTTGGTACCAACTATGGATCATATTGTTACTAAACAAACTGTCAGTCTTGATTTAAAATAATGAAAGACAAAAAAAAAAGGACTCAAAATTTAAGTTGGGAGTGACTCTTATCATGCAACCTACCTGACACTTCTCCTTCAGGTCCATGGCACCGTGGTTCTGTACGCATGTCCAGCAAGAGGGGATTGCTCCTCAGGGGAGAAGGTCACCTACGTAGAGACGGTCTTGGCCACGTTTATCACATCACCATCTGTGGAAACAGAAGGGGAAGCAGTCAATTTCCCCATATCTCTCCMTTTAGGACCAAAAAAAAAAGCTGTAAAATTAACAAAATTCACATGACACGATTGGCCCTTAAAAGAAGGAGAACTGGAGAACAGAAAGAGGCTCTTACAGTGCAGCAACTAGTCTTGTTAGTTTAACTTCCCCCGAACTGTCACCGGTAGCTGAACGAAGTTCGCTGCGGCTCGCAGCGAGAGCGTTATCGCAGACCTGACGCACTGCTGGGCAAGTCTCCAGAAAAAGCTGACAAGGCCCTGGATTCCACCAGGTGCTGGCRCGGGCTGTCACCCACAGCTATTTGTCTCACTAGCCTTATCTGCCAGGAGCTTTGTCCAGCTAATCTCTAGTGGAGCCTGCTGTACTGATTCCTCCGTTTGCTGAAAAATCCATCAAACCTTCCACAGAGCTCTGCCATTGGGCTCAGCCTGAGGCTGGCCACCTTGCAGTAGGCCAGAAGGCATAAAAATCTACTTCAGGTTACTAGAGACTAGGACATTTTAGTTTAGCAAAACTGTCATTTTAGCAGAACTGAGGTAGGAAGCAAATTGGGAGCTCACATCCTTGTTCTTCCATTTCAACTTCCCCCTGATCTGATATGGCATAAATTTGCTCTCCTTCCATATATATACATCATCTTTATTGGTCAAAACAAACTCTTTGGGTGCCTTACTTATGAACAGTCTCTTAGATAAAGTGTACTGAGATATTATGGGATTATATTAGGAGAGGTTTTAGGASAGAGTCTTTTAGCTGGTTTGTATCTCTTGCTTCTCTTTTTTAATCACACAGAAGCTCGGGGCTTGGACACACACTTCTTGTAAATCCAAAGCAGCAAGGAAGCAGCCAGTTCTGCAAATCTATGCACGCAAAGCACACATCTCCCAGATACAAGAGGACTGGCCTCTGCATGCCAGGCTTTACCACCCTGCTCTGTACCACACTCTTCTTCAAAGGAGGATTCTGATGTCTTCATCCTTGTGATCAGAACATGCCACATCATTTCAAGGAAAACAAAAGGCATCTGGAGCTTACTGAGAAAAGCACTGCTGCTGTTACCTGCAAATATCTCCTCCCAGGCAGGGAAGCACYGCATCGGCATTCTAGGGAGCAGCAAATATTCAGTATTCAGACTGCAGAGAACTGCTTGCAATACATCAACCATCCTCATCATTTCTCGCACTTATTTTTCAGTAAAACAAGCCACAMGTCTGGACTCTGCCCCGGTTTTGGGTTCTGTCACCCTTGTCAATGGGCATGCACCRAGGGAGTGAAGCTAATGGCAGCTGCTTCACATCCCAACCAGGCCAATTGCAAAGTAAAGATCAGACAAAGTTACTGGAGCTCAGGGATGAAGAGGACTGGGAGTGCGGAGGAAGGACATGCACCTTGGTGTGATTTCACCTTGCAGCTTGGGGCCTTTAACCTRGGGATCACTTCCATATACAGGGAAACAAGGAGGAGACGGTTTTTAAGGACAAAATGGCCAATGACAAAACCAGAGCTAGGAAGAAAAATATACAATTCTTCTTGTAACTTACCTGCAAATCTAGTAAAGGATCTATGCAGCTTTCCCTCACTTACATAAATAAATAAATAAATAAATAAATAAATAAATAAATAAATAGATAGATAGATAGATAGATAGATAGATAGATAGATAGATAGATAGATAAATGCCTGAATTTCTCTCCGGATCGGGACTTTAAAGGCATAACTATCAGTGTTGTGACCAGGCAACTGGGAAGCCAACGTCACAAAAGCAGAAGCAGGAGACACATCCTGAGCGGGCTGTGCTAATCCCACGGAGGCTGAATTGGCAGCGCAGCGGGGGCTGCAGAGGGAAGGAGTCACACACCATGACAGCTGGGCAGCCTTCCCTGCAGCACATGGGGACATTCTGTTTTAGGCACCAAACTGCAACGCGATCCCGAGTGTAAAACACACCATTCCTTAAAGTTCAAGGCATATCGTCTGCACATGTAGGAACACTGCCCTGAACGCCTCAGCGATCCGGAGCAGTATCCACAGGAASCATGTTAGTCATGCAAAAGATTGGCTGGAAAGAGGGAATATTCCCTACAAAGAGAAATTCAAAAGCTGTTATAATGAACGTGGCAACGACAGCTTGCAAAAGAAACGAGTGGTGCCTTCCTCATGGTTTGTGTTGCTTGGGGCTTCTCTGAACTCTGAACAAGCTGCTCATAAACCCACAGCAGATCAGCTTCTCCCACATTCCCAATTTAAGGGGTGCGCAATAGGCAGACTACAGACCTTTCAAACAGAGCAAGTAAAGAAGCCAAGTCTCTCCTGTGCCAACCTGCACATACAAAACAAGCAAGATGCTTCATATTCTCAGAGTAGAACTGCACTTCAAAAAAGATTTGTACTAAGAGACAGAAATTTGAAACAAACCTCGATACATTAGGATATCCTATTTTTAGGACTACTGTAGCCAAAAGGAAAGAATAGCTACAATGAGAAACAATCTTTCCTACATTTGGGCACCAGGTTTGCTACTGGAGCCATCTAAAATGCAATATGTCTGATTTTTTTTTTAATTATTATTACTATCTTCCCCTCCAAACACAGGCTTTAGTAGACAAAAAGTCTGCAAGAATATTTGCAAGAATTATGCCACACCAACTAAAATCACTGCGAGCACTACAGAACTCTTGTGCACAATGAGAAAATCTGGATGCTAAAGCAGCTTGTGGCTTCCTTGGGCAACGTGCAATGTACAGACCTGCAGACACCTGCAGGCATCTGCTCCATCCCCCTGAGGCCCCTGAGTGCTCTATTCCCCTCTGTGCTGGGATCCCTGTAATTCCCACCATTGGCACAAACATCTCTCCATTGCCTGACCCACCAGTGGGGCAGCCCCCTGCTCTGGACCCTGACRGTGGGGGTCACAACCATTTCCCCTACACCAGAGTATCCACTGCSTCCTGCTCCCATTTTACCTCCCTCTTGTCTGCCTGGGCAGCCCCTCACTTGTGCTGTCAATATGAAACTGTTAGAGAGCAGGGCAGGAACTGCTTTGTGGGAACATGTTAGTGGTCTGATGCTTTAAGCCAGAGAGATGCTTGAAGCTGCAGCTGCTGTAAGCAGGCACCAGAAGCTCCGATTGCACCTAGTTTTCCCCCTTTTCCCCTCTCTTCCCCATGGGATGCTCTGTATGGATGTCTAGAGCAGTTAATGAAAGTGTTTGAAACATGCTTCTGAACATCCGAAGCGCAGCTTGGCAAGCTTCATGCAAACATCCAGACACCTCATCATCATTAGAGTAACACTGTTACACAAGGTACGGATAATAAATAAATTCAATGCATTCTGATCTTCCATCTGAGGTTTTCAAAGCACCACAACTTACTAAACCTCACAACATCAATATAAGATATCAGTGCTGGAACTTAGCAAGAAACTATATAGTATGGTATATAGTGTCCAAAATCTAACATAACTAGCAAAAGAGAAAGATTAGATCATTAAACAACTTACAGATCCTTGGAAAGATGACTTGTGTTTAAGAAGCACTACAAGCTCCAAGTCTTTGGGGAGAAAAAATAAATCAACATAATGACAGAGTTTTCTATGTAGGATCTATCACTGAGACTTTTGTTTATTTACTGAAAATTCTCAAGATAGAYGAATCTATAAAAAATGTTGGGGAATCTGAACATCTCTTGCTGCCAAAAGTGAATTCCTCAAAACCAGAAGTCTGATCTATCACCCAAAATAGAAACACGAGGGAACAGATAATAAGCAAAAAAAAGCATCTGCCTTGCAAAGAACATCTTAGATTAGAGCTGATTGCTTTGCTATCAGCAGAACTACACAACGCTTCAACTCAGGAATAGCTGAGGCTGCCTGAGAACTTGCAACCCGGGCACATTTGCTGCTGGATGGGCTTCCCGAGACGCACATGGTGACACTGCCGATTGATTTGAGAGCACAGATTAATTACAGCAAGAGAACTGGCAGCTACTCTTCTCGGCTACACTATCTGCTTGTGAAGAAACTAACTTGCCAAGATTGGGGGAAGCTCTACTTTTTCCTTGTTATGGATAGGGATATAGGTATCTGCTTCACAGAGAAACTGTGCAGTAAATGTATTRGTATCCGTGAAGGCAGTGAGATCTGCTGAATTAGTGTTGTGTATGTGCTAAGTATTATCAGCTCAGCAGAGGACGGATGTCCCAGTTGTTTGTGACTGTGAAGAATCCGTAGGGTGTTTCRGAGAGATGTCACTTCCCAGGGAGCTCAACCTTGAATCAGGAACAGGACTAAACTTTAATGAACTTAAAACTTAACTTCCGATTGACATTATGCCTTTCTGGGGTAAAATCGGTTTTTATCTAAATCTTGTTTGCAGAAAGTTTTCAAAGAAAATTAACCTCTGATCTTTTCAGCAAAGGACTCGCACATGCCAAGGAGAGTGACTTAAAACAGAAGGTGGGCAACAAAGAGGGAGTTTTGATGCATCAGTCTCTATCTCAGGTATCTCAGTCAGAATATAGGTTCATTTGAAAGATTATGATTGGTAAAAGAGGATGTAACAATTAAGAGAAGACATTTATTTGTTTTAAATTTGTTCTGGTGAGTTAAAAAGTAATCTGACAGATACGATCAAAACAATGAGCAAACCTGGTTTACTCTTACTGCTCCACAGAGGCCAATTCTGTTTCCAATTATGCTATAATAAATCTGAAAGTTATGTACTATGCTCATTTTTATTTCTTGGGGAAATAAGCTTGTGGATTAAGGATAGTTTTATCTTTTCTGCTTCAAGTACTTGCTTCCTTCKCACAATGTCTGAGCCTGCCGCTGCCACATGTAATCAGTCCATTTTGAAGGGAAAAAAGCAACAAACAGAACAATTCCAAATGTTGTCCAGGCCCCTTCTCRCCAGCAGGGCTAAGACATCATCTGCTTTGTGGCATGATGCCTTAAATGAGAACCAAAACATTTTACAGCAGATGCATGGAAGAATTCACTGTGGAAGTGACGTGTCATTCTCGTCACAACTTGGGAATGGTGGTACCAGAACTTTAAGTATCACAGTTTAAAAAAAGTACTGACATGACAGAAAACCACAAAAAGACAAGAGACCCCCCAACCCATTCCCTATGGGATTTAAACATCACATTGTATCAATAGCCTCTTCTGGCAAATCAATTTTTACAGATCTACGTGCACCCACAAATCAAAGCATAGCTTTTCCTCTTAMTTCCAGTTTATAAATATGGGTGCTGTACACATAATGGCTTCCAGTAGGTGTAAGCACCTGGAGATATTTAACAGATGCCCTYGCTGCTGGGACAGTTCTCAGGGAGTTCCCCAGCAGAAGCACAGCACCTGGAGGCCATTAGCAAGTTCAAGTGCACACACATCAAAAGAAGCACGGGCCCCACACAGAAAAGGCACTGAGCAGTTCAGTAGATTATGGGTTTTATCACTCTCATAAAAGTTTCACTGAAGTTTTGTGACGAACAACCCCTGTGCCCTGTTTACTGCACAAAAGGGCCATCAATAACAGCAGGTGGGTGAGCCCAGGTGACTCTCCTTCTGGCCAACCCTACGGAAGGACTTGTCCTTTGGCCAATCTTCTCAGCCCTGCTCCTGACCGAGCCCACCCACTCACAGGGGTATAAAAGCACTTAAAAATCCACCCCTTCCTTTTGGGTTGTCTGTCTGCTTGGAGCAGCTTGGTCTCTGGAGCATTTGCTGGGGCTTCCCAAGGCCAGAGGCTGGGCAGGGGTGTAACTGAGGTAAGGGTGTCCTCAAAGACAAGGGCACTTACACAGTTTGAGCTGCAGAGTGACAATAGACGATAAAGGCATGTTTTCTTGGTTCCCCTTGCAGCGGGAATAATTGTTGTATTGCCAATGTTAAAAATAGTAATATCTTAATCTTTGTATCAATTAAAAATGTAGATTTTTTTTTCTCCAAAAAGCCCCTATTAAGAAGCATGTTAATGCAAACTTTATGTGTTCGGGTAGAAGTGTAAGTTAATACTATACAGAACACAAGGTATGCTGTATATAAACCAGCACAGCCTAACTATACACCAGTGTTAAGCAGTGGGTTTTCTTGCTGTTGTGTTTTGAGGGTTTTTTTTGTTTGCAAAACTGTTATGCTTGTCAGGTTAGTGAAACTTCTCTACAATACTTGAGCAGACCCTTTAGTTCAATGCAGTACAGTGGATATTAAGGTGTAACACTTTGCTTATGTAGAAATTCATATTTTGAAGAAGCCTGAAGTATTTCATAGCTGTTGTACGCTACACAATTGTATTTGACTCTTATGTTCCACTCTGAATTTATGCTACAATTGCTATAGTGTAAAAAAGGAAAAAAAAAAAGCTTTTTTGAAAAATATGCTGTGACTTCTCTTCAAAAGTGAAGATATTATGTATTGGTAGCTGCCTCAGTGATGGTTGAGTGCATTAGGTATCTGCAGCTATTGGGACAAACTCAAGCACTGCTAAGACTAACTTGGAAGGCACTTTTGTGGCTCGAGTTGTCGTCTTGTGTGGACTGTGACTTCAATGTGTAACCAGAGCGTGCTCTGCTTGGTCTGCAGCTCTCCCTGGCTTTTTTAGTGACTTTKCAGTTGGATTATTGCTGCAATAAGCTCTTACTGCTGTATGTGGTGGGACTTTTACTGGGATTCTGAGGCCCTTCTTTATTGTTAAATGGCTGGTATTACCCTGATAGGGGAAGGCATCTCACAAAGGGAMAACAGTGTAATCCAAGAACACCAGAGATCCCAACTTCGGGAGGCGAAGCCGGCGGGATCCGAGGCAGGAGGTGCTGCGGGTGCCAGCGGAGTGAGAGCGAAGCCAAAAGACTCAAGTGGCTGCACTACCAGATGGTCCCAGGATCCCAGGTTGCCCTCTAGGCTTGCAGAAGAGCTGGGTGAGCAGGTTGGAAGCTCTTTATTGGGAATTTGGGACTTTTTTTTTTTTGTCCTTGGGACCTCGGTGTCCTGCAGGGGACCAGGTCACCCCAGCCGGCAATGGTTCACGTTAAGCCTGCCCGGTTCCCCTTGCCCTGCAGGGAAGGGGTGACCGCGGGGTGGGCGCTGCTCCTTGCCAKGAGGACAGCAGGTCCCCCCSGCCRCCCCGACACGGCGGTGACGGGCGCYAGGGGCAGCACGTGCCGGGGCGGCACCGGTGCCGCTTCCCTCCTCCCGGCGGCGGGAGGCTGCGCACGGGGGCGGCTGGAGGGGCGCCGCCTCAGGGAAGTAGGAGTGGAAGYGGGGGACGCGCCGGGCCCCTTCCCGCCGCCCGGCCCGTACTCACCCGCCGCCTCGCGCCGTCTCGGCGGGGCAGYCGCTCGCCCGCCGGGCCTCCCCCCGCGCCGCTGGGGCCGCCATTTGGGTCACTGGCACCCCCCCTCCCTGGCATACACACACACGCGTCACGGAGCCGGGGCGGTGCTTCGAGATCCCCCCAACAAGCCGGCGTGTGGTTGGTAGGACGCCGCGCGGCCGCCCGCGTACGGCATCGTGATTGGTTGGRCCGCGGAGGCGCGCGAAGCCGAGCATCCTCCCCGGCGGCGGGACGGCGCTGGCTGTGAGGAGGACCCGAGCGGGCGGCCCGCCCTGAGGGAGCCTGGAGCGACGGGGCCGCTGCGGCGGCCACGTCCAGTTGTCTGCTCGGTACTAAGTGCAGCCGGTGCCCCAGCGCCGCGGCAGAGGCAGTTAATGGAGTGAGGGAGGAGGGGATCCCTCTCTTAGGCCTTCTACAGTTTCCCWTTTTCTGGCCTTTTTCCAAGCTACTTTTTCTCAGAGACCTCAAAGGAGTCAAATGAGTTGAAGGCCTGCACGGAAAGCCAGGCCACAGCAGGAGCCACCGTAGGCATAATCTGGAGAGACGTGTGCGCTGCCACGGAGCCTCGCRGGAAATCGGAGGTGTGAGGCGGCGGTGGCTCCTTGTGCCTCTGTCTGTAGAGATTTGTGTCTGAATTGCAGCAAACAGGCTGAACTGGAGGGATATGGCCCTTGGGCCTCATTCCCTTGCCTTCCCCATGGAGATTTTGTCACCCCAGGTTGTGAGGCCGCATCCCTGTACAAAAGCGATGCTCACTGCTGTGTTAAACTAGCAGTGACAACCTGATATGTCTATCTTTGATTTATATATATATATATATATATATAAAACAAGAAATTATAGAGCACAAGGAATTTAAGCCTTGCTTAGTTTTCCTTGCAGGTGAAGTTTTGGATCAGAGCGTACTGCTCTCCAGTGCTCCAAGACAGCCTGTGTGTGGTGTCTGAACTGGATGTGTACGGAGTGCAGCTCTAAGCTTTTATTCAGCTCCTCTGAATGTAATTAAAATCTTCATATTTAGAATGAAGGCCCTGCAATCTCCGATTTTCTTCATCTTGTAGTTTTCTTGAACAAACCCCCAGAATTAGATGTGGGCAGAACAGAACTTGGTAGTCATGATGCCTTGGAAAAAAAAAATAAGGCAGGTATGGGGAATTTTCTGATCTAAATTAGAGTGCAAGTGTGAAGGGAAGAGGATAAATGAGATACTAATGTTTTAATAGTACAAAATCATAAACTATGCTTAGTTCTGCATGAGTGTCCTCTGTTCCTTTTTAGGTTCCCCACACCAAATAAACTCAACTTAGTTTTTAGGCAATTTCCAGTAAAAGGTCAGAACAATCCTGAGTCTCAAAGAAGAGATCTGGATTATTTGGCCTGTGATGGTGATTCCCTGCGAGCCTCAAACTGATAATATCTGTCTTATTYGCAGGCATGCGGTGTATAGAGTTTCTGTCAATGAGACTTGCAGTTCAAGGAGCTAATTGACTGGGCTCTTAATTGGCTTGTGTCTATTTCCTCCTTGGTAAACATGATCTAATTATTTGCCTCAGTGATTTAGTTGTAGAGCATGTTGAGATTAAGGGAAAAACTTTGTCAAATACAATATTACAGAGATGCTGGAARCAGCAGAAACTCCCTTGGTTTAGACACTGTTGCTGTAGATTCAGAAATCCTCAGAGTATTTCCATGAATTCTAGCACCAGTTAACAAAGGAAACTCAATAGAAAACAAGTTTTAAGAATTAAAAACAATAAATCGCCCTAGCTTAGCATTTTTGACAAGTTCCAGTGTTAAGACTTGTTCTGAAAGGAAATATTCTGTTTTGTGGCTGGCACTAAGCTATCATCCCTTTTTTTTAAAAAAATATGTTGTAAATAAAGAGTGTAAAGATATGCAAAGTATTGATAGTYCTGATTGTTTCTCTTATCTAATAACAGGATGGAAAGCTCAGATCAGTCAATTTTGCCTGCAAATTGGTTGCTTCCTACACTTGTTTTGCAACAACCATTAAAACTCTTGTCCTCCTTGGAATTTTCACTGTGCAAAGGTCTTCTCTATAATATTGATAGGAAGTGAGTATAAAGAAATGAAGCAGTTGCTTGCAAACCCACTGTATAGCCTGAGGATACTTAATTTCAATTCTTCCCATGTCTTCGGCGCAGGGATATACTGTCCCCTCTTGGGACAACAACATATGGGCAGAGCCGGGGCTCCATTTGCAGTAAGCTTCCGCCTCCGAACCGCTGGCAGTTCCTGACAAATCCAAGGAACTATTTGACTTCCCTGCATGTGCCTTTTAGTCAGTCCCCATCAGCGCTGCTGCGGGAAGTGCCGACATGAGAATTTGAATAGGAGCACTTGGAAGCAGGTACTGTATGCAAAAAACAATCTTTGCTTTTTTTAAGTTGATCTCTCTGGCAAGGCATTGAAGTTGCATTTTAATCAATACATGGTGAAGAAAGTAGCATTTCTGGACACTAAGATTAAAATAAAAAATAAGAATTAAATCAGTGGGAAAAATCTATTGTTTAGAAAAGACAATTGCTGTATATTTGTCTCTTTCCTACCCTGCGCATTTGATGCCAGATACTAGAAAATGACTCTTTCTAGATATTTGTGCAGTGATGAGAGGAAATAAAGGGAGAAGATTAGTATGAGAGATTGTTTTAATATCAATTAATATTAATATTTAATATTAAAGTTGATCAACACCTTCCAAGGCTGAAGGAAAGATATTTTAGTTGAATAATAGTGCTTGCTAGCTCCTGCATATTCTTAATATGCAAATTATTCAATGGCTTCTTAGAGAGGAAAAAAAATATATTCCTCAAAAGTGAGAGCTTCTGCTTTTTAGTAATAAACAGCATCTGCTTTGTTTTTTCTCTCAGCTGAAAGGTAATTGAACTGACAATTCCAAGCTGTCCTGAAAATGATAAATGACTGAGTTGGGAGTAGGAGGAAAGCAGAAGCCCTTTTGTACTAGTGAAAGGGAAATAGCAGTTGGACCTGGCTTCTTTTTACGGATTTCTTCCTGAATTTGAGCAGCTCTAGATGACCCCAGGCAACTCATTTTACTCTTTACTTTATTGGCATTAGCAATGTCTATTACAATTTGGAGGTAAAGCAGCATTTCCTAGCCATTTTCAGTGATTGCCATTTTTGTGATCATAGAAATGTGTAGAACAGAGGAGAACTTGCTTTATTTTTTCTTCCCAGTACTCACTGTCTCGATGTAAGACTCAGGGATGTTTTTGTTGTCTTTTTTGGTCGGTTTTGAGGCTAAGCTGACTTTTATGTCCTGGTCTATGAAAGTTGGAACAGTTCCTGTTTGTCTCACATGGTGATTAAGCTGCTTTCCAAGTGCTCTTCAGATCTATAATGAGTGAATTTGTGAAGCTGTTTTGGCAGATCAGCTGTTCTGTGTAGGTCATGAGCACCAACACTTATTTACTGCTCTTGGGTAGATTCACAGCAACAGACAGTTGTGATAACATCTCAATACGTATGYGAGAGCCACAGCAGAAGGATGAGAGGACTCCTGATCAGGGAGAGCTGCATGGTTATAGGAAGGCTCTTTTGAGATATTCTGTTCCCAATGCTAAGGAATATTGTGGTACTAGCTTCCACTTACAGAATATGGTTGGTACTTACACTGTATATGCATGTATCTGGTATATATCTCTAATGCTGTTGCCTTTATTGCCAACATCACATATTTAAATGAGACTCAATGAACAGCAAAGCAAAGCTCATTCCCTGTCCTGTAAAAGAATGGATACAAAAAAGCATTTGCACAAGATTTTTTTTCTTGTTTTGCTGTCTGATTCTCTGGTGCTTTCCTGTGGTGTTTCAGATGCAGGTATGTGGGCAATCGGTCCATCTAGACCAGAAAACCTAGTTCTTGAGGTTTTGGAGAAATTCTAACAAATTTTTTTGACCATCAGAGGAGCAAGCTGCTTTGATTATTTTAGTACTCAAATTAGTAATTGGTACAGTTGTCCTACTATTAAAGTAATATCTACAAGCCTGTTGCATGTGGCCTGATTCTCAGGCTTGCACCTGTATGCTAAGCATTATTTAAACATGCAGCACCTTGGCAGAGCAGCTAACAATTAATGCATTTTTGTTACATCTGGCAAGATTGATAAAGTGACCTCACCTTCAAGACACTCAGTTACTAAAAAGAGTAACCTTGGACTTTGCAGTTTATCCCAGGCTTGTTTCTTCTGCTAAGGCTAATGTATGAGAAGAATGTATATGAGAAGAAAAAAGCCAAACATGATGGTGCAKCAAACCTCAGTAGGCCTGTTCTCTGCATTTTTTTGTGCCTTTCTGTGGCAAGGTATATAGCAAGTTGGTTCCTCTGCAGCTGCCAGAATTGTCTTATGGTATTAAACTTACAGCTTGTAAGAAGATTGGTCAGGACTATGCTGAGAAGTTATCTACATCCATTTTACATTTCTCCATAGCAGATTGCTAGGATTGTTTTTGAGGAAAGGAAGATTCTGTGGTAGTGCTTACAGTGCAGAACACAGAGATGATGCTTTGCTTTTTTCATTTTTCTTTACTGTGTCCGTTTACAGGCTTTTTGRCTTGTTTGGCAATAAGGAAAACAGACATGTCTCAAAAGTAGAGCAAATATTTTTCTAACTGAACCTTCTCTAAGTTCTATAGCTCTCYGATTAGTTTCCAGTTGCTCTTTTGTTAGAGGCAGAGGCTACTGGGCCCAATTTAGGCTTTGACACTTAATTTTCAAAACTGACTTTGAAGTTGCATGTGTTGATGCTGTCAGCAAGTGGGAGTGAGAGGTCACTGCATTTTTGAATGAGAATAAAGTCTAGGATATCCTGGTTAGTATTTAACTTTTTGTGTCAACTCTACAAGGAAGTAATTTTAGTGCACACAGCAGCACCAAAGGTGATGAGAATTAGGAACACGTACAGTTTTATAACAACTGTGGAGTAGCTTGTCAGAAGCAGCCTTTTTAAGAAAAGCCATACACTAAATTCATGCACTGGCTGCAGCAACACTAGAAAAAAATAACTGAATGATACAGTGGGAGTTCTAACTCCTAATGCAGAAGCTTTTCATACCTGAATTCGTAATTCTACTGCAAAATAACAGGCATCAATACACTGTAGGATAAAGAGTGCGTGAAGATGCTAGAAGGACTGTCATTGTGGTCTGTTTTTAGTAATGCTTGTGTCAACATAGCTGCTATTACTAACATTACACTTTGTGTCATAGTAACTATTAGTTTTGGTCAGTAACACTGTATCAATGAGTATTCACAGCAGCAATTTGAAACCTCAAATGACTACTTAGGCAAAAATAGTTTTTGACAAATATTCCTTACATCTATTCATAGCAAAGAACTGCACATTTATTTCCCCAGACTGCTCTAAGTCATTTAAAGGATCCGAAAGAAATATCGAACACCAATTTCTTACCCTTTCTACCTCTTGTAATACCAAAACTAATTTTAGATTGTAATTTATCACCCCAATCTCCCATAGAAAATTCAAACTATTCCTAGACTACAGCAAGCATCTGAAATTGATACTGTAGTAAAACAGGCTCTGCCTTTTTTTACCCTTGCCAGACCTGTGTATTTGCATAAGTAATATATAAATTTTAAGGCATTAACTTGTTTGCAAGCTGTGGGTGTGTTCTGTGTTAATTGGTCTGAAAGCAGGTACATCTCAACAACCCCTTTAGCAGGAGTGGCTTTTCAGAAACACTTCGATCTCTACTATTCCTGCAATTTGTTGCTTGTTTGGCCTTCTAGGAGTGCCCTTTTAAAGTCAGGCAGCTGCAGCCTCTTAACATAGCTATCATTTCAACTCACAGCTGTTAGTTATAGCTTGCTTTTTAAGTCCAGCTAAAAGTACCTGCTATAACTGTTCTGAGAAGATTGTATTTGTCTTATACAAGTTCTTAAGAAGCTTCTAAATCCTTGCTTTGAGGTCGTGCTGAAACCAGGCATTCTGCAAATCTGTCTGAGCAGTAAGGACTTGGGACCAGGAGGGAGCCTGGAATCTAGCTTTGATTTTTGTCATCTGGATAGATCATTTCTGAAGCCTTTGTAATATCCTCAGCTTCTGTAGTTCTATCTTCATTCCCAAATTGTCCCAATTCTTCACTCTGTCCAGTTCATACCTCCCTGTACTGATGTTCAAATCACGAGAAGGAATTAAAGCCTCTGAAGTAAATGCTCTTGCGAGAAAAAATCTTGCTAGGGGTTTAAAGCACAGATTTCATCCYGAAATAGTTTTTCAGGGATCTATATCAAAATTGCTGAAGCAGTTGGATGGACAGGTTTCTAGTCTTAATCTCTGTAGGAGACAATTTGTGAGCAGAACTAATGCAGCTGGGGCTATCTTGGTCTGAGACTGATTTCTCCCCATTTTCCCCAAAACAGAGACATGAGCCAGTGGCTCCTTGTAAAAAAAGGAGGTGGGGTTAAGGGGAGACTGAGACTGAGTCTTTATCACAAAACATCAACTGTTCAGCTTGGACCCAGATTTTTAATCCAGAAAGATCTAAAATTTGAATCCAGTTGTAACAATTTATATGGGTATTGCAGTGTGTGTAATAGAGGTTAGATGCCACATGGACAATCTTGGCATCTTTTGGGGGTAGGAGGCAGGGGAAAAACCTAAACACACACACATACACACACA
>PTEX01000049.1:436910-494229 GCA_003342815.1 Eudromia elegans
GGCGGGGGTGGTCATCCGCATTGGGGGGCAGCCCGGCCGTCCCCTTCCCTTATTCTCCCTGCCCATCTCGAGGCGGCCCTGACCGCCGGGCTCCGTTCGCCGGCCCTTGGTACCTCCCGCCGCCTCTGCGCTGCCCCTCGGGCCGGCGGGGCTTCCGGGTRGGGGTGGAATCCTGTTCGGTGGCTGCTGCGTTTAGCCCTGGGCCCTTCGCTGCTTCCCGGGATCCGTTGGTTTTCCCTGCTGAGCGGGGCGGCTCTGCGATCCCTGCTCGTTTCCTGACGTGGAAAAGCGATGGGGCCCCGTAGGCGGCTGCCATCCCTRCCCGCCGCTGCGGGGACCCCCAGGGTCACGCTCCAGATACGCCCCTGTGCGGAACCGCGCTTGGAAAGGTGTTTTCCTCGCAGCCTTTTTCTTCTGGACTTCCTGCTGGAGGTCTCCTGCTCTTCCTGCGTGCCAAGGAACGCTGTCGTTTCGATTAATCGCTTCAATTAATTTATAGATGGCGAGGATCCAGTCTCACTAACTGCCGAGGTAGCGGCCTCCACGCAGAGATCAGAGATGTTGGTTACTAACAGAAAAAAAGAAAAGCATCTTGTGGCGGCAGTAATTCAGTGAGGACCTCGCGGATCAAATATAGAGTTTAGGGAAGTTTGTGCCTTGTTTTACAAGGCAGTGRACAGTTTCTGTCAAGGATCGAAACTTGAAGGGTCCCGGATTGCTAAATCCCCAGCAAATGCAGTGCTGGATGTGATCTGCTTCTGCATAAACTTTGGAAACTGAGAATTTGGGTGGTGKGAGGGGAAAGAGCACTTGAATTATCATCTCTTAAGATAATATAATTTGCTTTGGATAAATATTTTTTGGATTTTTTGTGTTAGGTTTTTTTAAGCCATACTTTGCCTTGTCTTTTGGCAAGGAATGCTTAAGGAAGCTGAAATACRTGAAGTACCATTTGTGACCCCGAATGCTACAGATTTTATATATTGATAGTTTAATTTGTATTTTACCTGATTAGCTTTTTGTGGTATACTTATTCGGCTAATTTGAATCGATGCTCTGCCCTTATGTTTCTTTTATTATATTCTTTTGTCTAGAGTCTGACGCTTTATATTTCTGCATGTCTTCCTGATGATGTATCCACACATTTTTCTTTCCGCCATACACAATAATGTTTAGCCCTCTACAAACTGAGGAAGCTTCGGACATAATTCTTTGCAAAAACACTGTCATCAAAGATATTTTTTTTATCTTCTTTCCCTTGCTTTGGCATTTCTAAACCGTTTCTTCGCTATTATCGTTACCGCTTTCCAGAAGTGGTAATGCAGAAATGTAGAAAACAATGAGAAAGCTCTTGTGTGCTGGAGGAGATGCTTTTTGTAGGAGTAGTGTCAAAAGTCTGCCTGTGTGTGTGATTTTTTTCATTTTTTTTTTTTAATTATCAGTTGAGGAGAACATAGGAATTGTTACTTACAGCACCTGGGCTTGTGTTGTTAAATACTTATAATGATTAAATACTTATAATCCACCTTGGGCTGTAGCACCACACTGCTAATAACCTACAGTTAGGCATCTGCTGTCTCTTCTGCGCACCTCCCCCCCCCTTACCCCACGTTTTTTAAGAGCAAGAGAGATATCACTGTAAGGTGAGAGGCGAAAACACGCTGGCATTTTGAGACTTCTTAGCTCTCTAGTAAGATCATCTGTTAATTCTTGTAATGAGTAGTCATTGTGCTCCTATTTTGGTTCTGCTTTGGTCTTATCTCTGTTCCTGTGGAGCTGGGCATGACTATAGTCTTTGCAGCATGTCCTGGGTCATTGCTGCCTTTGCCTAAAGGGAATTCTTAGAGCTGTGTTCTCCGTAGGCAGAGTGGCAAAGATGGAGCACAAGCCATTTCCTGAGTAAGGTGGGTTTTTGTTTTTCCTCCTCCTTGTGCGAGTTGTCTCTTTGTTTCAAGAATTGTGGGGCTGGTTGAACACTTATTTGATAGGATTAATGAATGCTTTCTCAGTGACTTCAGGGTTCTAAATCTTCCCTTTCTGACATTTGCTATGTAAATATCTTGGTTTAATATTTTCAGAGCTTTTTGGTAATCTACTTACAGCTTTGGTGCCTAAACTTCACCTGCATTTTTGCTTTAAGTCACAAAGGTTAAAGTGTTGTTCTGCATGTCAGCTATTTTTATTGTAGAAATGTAATTTCTTTCTAGTCTGATGATATGTATTAAAGTGATAGTAAATTCAAGGCAGGTAATGGGAAAAAAAAGATGTGACAAATCTCCTGTTATCTTGAATTGTGCTGGAGATTTTCCCAATGCTGTAACAGAGCTAAGCTCTGGGAAACACCACGATGGTTCTTGGAAATACCACACCAGTACTTTCTGTTAAAATATCTTATTTCCTTAGATTATTAAGATATTAAGTTACTTGACAGCAGTGTATATGTACTCCAAAGAAAGGAACATTTAGCACTCTGCAGTAGTGTCCATCTGTAAGCGTATATTAAGGCCAGAATTTACTTTTTAGGTTGTACAGTTAAATTTTACATCATCAGATTTGGATTTTATGGCTTACAAGCAGCACTCCTTTGCTAAGTGTTTGCATGTGCAATGATGATGATATGTATCTTCAAAAGTACCTTGGTGCTGTTTGATCTATTACCATTGTTGTTAGCAATATTTATCCCTTTAGAAGAAACAGAAACTTTGAAATGTTGAATACTTGAGTGAATGTTTGCATACTTTACTTTGTGTGCTATCATTTCATATTGCACCTTAATTACATTAAGAAAAATAGAGTCCAGCTTAGAAAGATTTGGAGATGGTATATAATAAGGTGTTTCTCAATAAGGTGTTTCTGGCAAAGAAACTCATGAGAGCTGCTGTTTGTCTTTGTTTCTAGTGCACTGAGGAAGACTGACCTCCGAAAAAATGGTCACTTTGTCCTGAAACTGCAATCTTGCACCTTACCACCTTCAAAGTGCAGCTCACTAAGATGATAACTTCTTGGGCTTGATTACGTGTATTGAATACACTTATTTCCAGTAATTCCAGTAGCGCTGGCAGATTTGTTCGGTTGTGATCTTCACGGCTGTTGACAGCCCTGTCAATCTTAGTGATGCTTCTGTAAGGCTGTGTAGGAGTTGTGGTTTTTCTTTGAGTGTCAATGTGGGGACTTTTAGCCAAGCTGTTYGTTTTCTGATCAAGGTACTCCTATAAAGCCTCCCTTTTCTCCTTTTGCAAGTTTGCTGTGCTGGAAACCTCAGTCCTGCTATTTGCTTTTTGCTTTATTATCCTTTAAAGAAGGCGACCTGAAGGTTGGGCAACAACAGGAGTCAGGGAACACAGACATGTTAATTGCTTAACTGCATTTATGTAGGACAGGTTTTCTGTTAAATGAGAAAATGCTATTGCCATCTGTTCCCTTTGCACGGACCGGGGCTCCTTCTGAGCCGTAACCACAGAGACCGACTTTGCAGGTGTTTTACACAGTTATTATCAGACGTTTTCTGTCTTGAAATCRTCACTGGCGGGTTGGGGCTCCCTGCAGATTCTTCCACAGGATATTCATGATGATCTTTATTGACTCTCTTACTTTGCCTTCTTTGTGGMTCTAGCAGCGTTAGGTTTTCTTTTTCTCATGCTAACCCGAGATCAAAATTATGATTTTGTTCAACCTTTTTGAAATAGTTTCAGAGTACTTATATATCACATCAAGCTTGGGGTCCTCCTTCGCGTGGACCCTAAGGATTCAAACTTGCCGATTTTCATGGTGTACTAATGAGGGAGAGCTTAGATTTTCTTTGATTTTCTTTGATTTTCTTTAACATATTCTGCTGCTCAAGGCACATTTCAGGGTTTCTTCTACATCAGACCGAGGCCAAATTTTTATCAATGTGCAGTATTATTTCAGAGCGCTTTTTGATAGACTTCTCAAAGGAGACCGTGTGCGGAGGGTTGGCAAAAGTGAGTTTCAGTTCTCCTAGTTTACTGTGCGCTGGAGAATTTATTTATTATTTATTTATTTTAATGGTACGAGCGGCACCTCGAGCGCGGCCTCCCGCGGGGAGAGGAGAAGGGGATCCCCGTGGGGAGAGCGGCCCCCGTGGGTGGCGGCGCCGGGGGGTCCCGGCGGGCGCCGCAGGCCGGAGGGCACCGGGGGCGGCGGGGCCTCCCTGCCGCCCGCCCCCCATTGGCCGCGGGCCGCGTCACTCGGGCGAGCCGGGCCCGGCGGCGGGAGGAAGCGGCGGGAGGGGAGGGAGCGGCGCTGGGCGCGGCCCCGGCCATCGATCCGAGCCACTTCCCCTAATGGCCCGTCTCTTCCTCCCCCCCACCCTCCTCCTCCTCCCCTAGGGCGGATCGTCCCCCGGGCGCCCCTGCATGTGAGAGCCGGGGCGGGCGCCTCGCACGGAGCCGCGGCGCGGGAGGGCCGAGCCGGCGGCGGCCGCAGCGCCACCATGGAGGCCATCGCCAAGTACGACTTCAAAGCCACCGCGGACGACGAGCTGAGCTTCAAGCGGGGCGATATCCTCAAGGTAAGAGGGACCCGAGCGGGGCGGGGGACTCCCTGTCCCGCCTGCTGCTTCTCAGCTGCTCCCGGGATCGCTTCCTGGCCCTCGGAACAGAACCCCAAGGTCCATCTCACCATCACGGGATGCCCCAAGGTTTCCTGGATGTTTCCTCTGACCTCATCGAGAGCGGGAGGCTCTGTTTTTCCTCCRTGTGCATCCCAGAGCTTCTTGCACCTCTCATTGGGCTACACTACTTGAAAGTGGAGGCTCAAAAATGGTAGCAAATAAGCAGAAGTACAAGGCACTGTTCTCCTAGCCGAGCTCCCTCCGAGGAGAGGAAACCCTCTCAAAGTAATCACAGTCCCTTTGGTGCTCCTTCCATTTGCCTGCTGCCAAAAATGCCGATATCTAAGAACAGGGATTAGGTTTTTYGCTGGCAAATAATCTCTTAGCATCACGCTGTCAAATGTTGGTGCTGAATTTTCTCTTCAGCCCTGATAAACTTGAGCGATAAGCRTGTGGCTGAATGTTTAATGGATCAGGGCAGATGTAAGTGGATGTTTGGAGGGCATTAGAGGAAATTCTGGCCTACCGTTTTTCTAATGTATCAAAGGCTTTTGGGACTTCAACTTGGCAATATTCAAGACATTAGAAAAATATTTTAAATTTGAAAATTTCATTTAAAAAAAAAAGTTGAGCACACAAGACCAAAATTTGAAACATAGTAAGACATGACAATTAATTGTTGTTTGGTCTCTGAAGCATAGATCTGAGCTTCCAAATAACAAAAGAGCTGTATTTTGAGCTGTTTTAATTATGTTTGTTTCAGAGTCAGTATTTTTTAGTGAACTTGTAAGATGGGCTTCCCCTCCCTAGTGGTAGTGTGTAGTCAAAAAGCAGAAGCTCAAGATATTTTAATGCTAAAATGATCTGCAGAGACTGTAGAGGTGCCTATCCTTCAGATACAAAGCTATAACTTTGTGCATGCTGACAAATCAAGTACTGCAGACCTCAGTGGGATTACTCATCTGCTCAAAATTTTTGCTAGGGAAGGGCTTGATTTAACTGCTATTTTAAGATTTGTTGAAAAAGTATCCTCTGCATGTAWATGTAATGCAAGTCTTCCATAACTGACGTCTCAATAAGGTAATTGAGGCATTTGTTAGAGTTGTTATTAATACTGTGCAACAGTATTTTGTTAGAAATCTCTTTTTTAGTGCTAGAGGTTGAATTTTAGCTTAAATAACATATTAGTTTACTAAAGGCGTATTTCAAGTTAGYGGTTATTTTAGTAAGATAAGGGTTATCGAAATATATCCTGCTTTGAGATTCTTGTTAATAGACCACAATGGATTTAACTTCTTAAATAAGTGCATCTACCTCTGCATATATACTATATACCTCTAACCCATAATTAAAAATGTGATAAAAATGCCATTACCTAAAAATGTTGGACCTGSTCACCTCAAATCCAGTGTTTACATAAATTATTTGAATATTTCCTTATTTTCAAGACTACTGGAATTTGTTAGATATTACATGTGATACCTTACATTCTTGTTCCTAACCTGCACTATTTTTTTTTCTGTTTTGGATTGGTATCAGCCCCGCTATGCGTATATGTAAATGTAATATACAAAATAGTGTATTTGAAGCTTGCAGAACTAGAAGGAATCCTTAAGTATACTTAAATATTGATTAAAGTATTCTTTTTATTTTCTTCTGGTTTAGTCTAGATGTTTGCTGAAAGGCTTGGAAAAAAGGCTGATATGAAGCTTGCTTTTATTGCAGAAAAAAACTCAAAAATTGTGGGAATAAGAGCACTTTTTTAGCCTATTTGAGGAAAAACACTACAGCTGCAGGYGGTGGGGCAACTATTGCTAGTAAACTGCCCTCAAGCCTTGCCTGATTGATGCCATTTCATAGATACCAATTTTGTCAYAGGAGCAGAATCATGGTGGTGATATCTGCTGTTACTACCACATTMATATTTACCACTGTATTTTTCCTAGAATATGAAGAGGGATTTTCTGTTCTTGACAAAACATGTGCACTTCCTTAAAGCATTGATAAAGTTCTCCAAACTGTATTTACTTACAGCTCATTTCTGAGAATGATTGCAAGTTTTACATATTAACTTGGTGGATGAGTAAGCTGAGGCATAGAGATGACTGCTTGTTGAACAACACTAAAGTTGGTGCAAATTCCAAGGAAGTTCAGAAATTGGGGGGGTCAGAAATCTTGSCTTCAGCACATAGTTCTCTGCAGCTTGAGAAAACGGAGCTAGCAGCAGAACTGTTACAGTTCACTTAGACTGACAGGCTTCTGTGCCATMCTGTCATTTTGAAATTCTGGCTCACTTCAAATGTATCTCAGGTTGTAGAAATTAATTTGTCAAGCTTGTCAGATCTGTTTTGTTAGTACTTTGTTCACAACTGAGAAATCTCAGAGTAGCTTATTTGTGTGCCTCATGTGATCTTTCCTATAAATCAGGTTAATCCTTCAAATGAATGAACTGGGAAGGGAGATGTGCTTGCCACAAGCTGAATGCACCTACACACTCTTCACGTGCTTCTTGCAGAGAGATATGTAGCTTCACATGTKTCCAAATCCAGCAGTTAGACAATGAGCTTGCCTTGCCTCTGGAAAATGCAGTTAGTTTGAGGCATATATGATGATGGTAAAGAGCTGTTTCATAAATGCTCTTAGCCACAGGAGGGAAAAARCGAAATCTATAACACTTTAATTCCCAGTCCTTAAAAGTTCATGTTTCCTTGYGGGGAGGGAAGGCAAAGATGCAGTACTGTCTGACTCCATCTGATTTCAGCAGATAACTTGCCTATGATGTCATGGTGCCATTACTGCTCCATACCCACGTATTCTGGACTTGATTGAATAGCGCTTGAACTCTAGCCATTAAGCTGGTKGTTAGTAATCTTGTGGCTGGGCTCCAAAAGTGAGTGAAGACAGTTGACCTTTGACTTGCAATTGTAAAATAGCTGAGTGAAGAGGAAAAGTGCTCGGCTTCGTCTTTTGTGGGTACTGTATGGTAGAAGCTGCTTCTATGATATTATAACCCTGGCAGTACATTGGATTTTCTTTTTCATTCTGTTCCCATGCGTGGTGTTGCTGTTCAGGACGTACAAGCTGAAGTCTTTTAAGCTTTAACAGACTATGTGCTGCTTGCCCAGCCTTCCCCAGAGACAGGAAAGGTTACAGTTTCCATCTGTGTTCCTTGATTATCATACAGGGCTGCAGCTATTAAGATTGTCATTCCATTCATGGATTGGTGGTTGATTCACTAAAACTTGGGGACTGACGTTCTTGCAGTGGTCTGAAGTCAGGTAACCTGTCCCATTATAAAAAGTCTGCCTGTGCTTGAGGCAGTGGAGTTTTGACTGAGTTAATTTTCAGTTTGAATAGTTGATACTCGTCGTGATACTTTTTTAGTACTTTCTCCTTTCACTTCTGTATTTATTGATGTAGAGACTAGTTAACGTCAATATCTCTGCCTATATTAGGAATTCAATTTTATGTTCTCCAAAAGGGACTGACTTTCAAGCAACTGGTTTTGTCAGCCTTTTTTGATAACAGGTGAGTATTCACACCTAAAATGTGCTGATATGGTAGGAGTGGGGAGAAAAAGAAAAATCATCAAAGGATCCACTAGCAAAGGTGACTTGCATTTCTTTTCCCTGTTCCTCCTGCAGTTTGAAGAGTGCTGTTCATACTCTGCTATTGTGATAACCATTTCTGCCCTGGTATGAAAGAAGCACTAATCATTTTTGTGAATATCTTCTATTGAAATATTTTTAAAAGGAGAGGAGAGAGACTAGGGTCACAGAGAGCACCAGTACATCTCTTCTTTCTCCTTGGTGTCTCATGGTTGAGCCATAGATGAACTTCTCTTCTGCAGAACTCAGTAAGTTCCTCTTTCCAGCAGTTGTAAGCATTCAGGGATGCTTAAGGATTGCTTTTAAGAGTAAACTTTTTCAAACTGTTGTAAATAGACCTTACATCAACTTTAATTTTGTTGTTGTTGTGGTATTTCACACTTTTCCATGGTACACAAACCAGCTTGTCACTTTGTTAAAAGCATTTTTTGGTAGAGTTTGGRTTATCTGACAATTGTTTAGCAAAGTCAAGTTTTTTTCCTACTCTGAACACACACTAGGCCTTCAGTTCAAATTCTGTCCACATGATTGTTTGCATTCATATTTATTTTCTTTCTCCCTTTAGCATGATTGAAAGGTTCCAAATGGTTGGTGCGGATACAGCATTTTCAATTCCTGCGTGAAAACCACTTTTTTTTTGTCCCTAGATACAGTGACACTGTTTAGAATAGAGGGAAGGGTATGACAGTGAAGGGCAGCATGAYCTCCCTTCTACTCTTTCATGTTCCTTGTCTTTGCCTCACCTGCATGAGCTGTTATGTGCTGCTGCCACTGCTAGAAGACAGGAACATGCAGCCTGCTGAACTGAAATGTAGAGACTCTTCTTCCATTTTGGGTGAAATTTTCCTCTCTCACATCCTTCTTTTCTCCCTGCATTGAGTGAATATGGTATTTGTTCTCAGGCACAGAAGTCACTTAGTTTGGATTAGATGAGGGAAATCAGACTGGTCAATACAGTGATTTAGGAAGGTAAAGCTATCAAAGTGAGAGCTGCAGAGGTAAGTGCAGTTAAGGGGAGTTGTTTCGATATCTTAGCATTTAGTGATCTGTGTCATAAGGAGATGCTGCTCTGACATGCTGCTCTAGCTGCATTTTTTTCTTCTGATCAATCCATCTATTCAATGTCCAGATTTTGTCGTGAGATTCTCAAATATTCTTCCTTATATGCATGGAATCTGAAGGTGAGATGTGTTTTATTAGCTCAATTCTCTAAAAAACTAGGGGAATGGAGCAGTGAGAAGGAGCTATCTAACCTCCACAAAGTGCATGTACCATACAAGGGAACGTTCATAATTGGTAAAGTCTTGAACCTCCTTCGAGCAAGATTGTGTTAAATGTGGTCTATACCCAGGAGACACAAATATGGAAGATTACAAATGGATTGTGGAGGAGTAAACACATTTCTTTAAAATGGCATCTTCGTTTCTTTTTATTTAGTAGCTATTTGTGATCTTTACTGGGAGAAGAGTTAAACGATGTGCTGTGTGGTGCCTGAAACTTGTAAAATTTGGGATGTCAAATGAGGCATTGATTAAAGCTCGTGGCTAGCTTGGCTGATTTAATTAATGTACTTCCATGAGTTACATTCTGTTATAACCAGAGGAAAYAATGCTAATTTGAAGTTCGAGTTGCATGTTTCAAGTTTAATGAAAACATTATTTTTATGGCACATCCCTGAATTYCTGCTTTTGAATTTTCTTCTAAAAAGCATTAGTACAGGTATATCTGCAAACCAGCTTCTGGCGTGCTGAAATATCGGGTCTGCTGTGTTTACCAAGCATGTTGAACTGCAACCAAAATGATGACTTTTTGTTCTTTTTATTGGCTACCCGAGATGCGTGTCTTGTGTTAACTGTCTGATGAGAGAAAATGTGAGGGTTTCAAGCCAGTAAAATCTGTTGTTAAGAATAACCTGCCTAATCATGGCCTATCTTGGATTCCATTTTTTAATTAAAATGATAAAAGCTTGATCTCAGTTAGGAGAAGAAATCTTGGGGATTTTGGTGGCATGTGTAAAGAGGTGAGTGTGTCACATATATGGAAATTATAGGTTCTTTGTTTTCTCTGCAAAGCCCTGTTAGTCGAAAGGCTATCCCTTTTTGTCATGAAATTCAGGCTCTTCTGAATTCTTCATATAGTAGATAAGGATCCTCCTGAGGGAGGGGAGATAAGGAACTCAATCAATATGTTTCTGCTTAGCCTAATATGAGCAGTGATCTACATGACCCCTTCAAAAAATCCCTTGTGCTTTAAAGCTGCCACTGGCCAGCGACTATATATCAGAAATCAATAAATTCAACCTAAACCTTAGGAAAAAGCATTAGTAAAACTAATTCTGTCACTTTGAAAATTAAATAAGGAGTTAGTCCTCTGACAACAGCGGAGCCAAAAAATATTTTCATCTCCCATGAAGCAAAAGGGAAATTTGTAAAATTCATCATGTTTGGTGAAGTAATGTAAACTAGAAGAACTATAAAACRCATTATTAGAACATGTTCACAACTGCTGTGAGACTGACTTATTGCATTATTTTAAGGCTATTTTACTGATGCTACCAGATTCTTATACTTAATTTTCTGGTTACCTCTRAGTTGCAGTTATCTAAGCTATCTTTAGGTAGCTGCAGTAGCTGTGTCAGTCACATCATGGGATTCAGCATGACTTAGAGACTTGCTCGGGATGAATACACAGCTGTGCTTGTCTCTGTTACTGTGGGTAGATTATATAAGAGTCTGAGCTAGTTGATCTGAAGGTGTTAATTAAAATGTGTAATGAAGGAAAACAATCCCCTCCCCTCGTTACCCCTTCCCTCTCTGAGAGCTGTTGGGCCAGGTGCTAACCAGAGAAATGGAGCTGTAACTTGCAAATTAAATTTTTAAGTAGAACAGGGTGCATTAATTTTTATAAACTAAAAATTGAACTTTTATGCAATAATATATTTCTGGGCCACTAGAAGCTTTGTTTTTTACTACTTTTTTTTTCTTGCTTTCTTTGTCATTTTGCAAGGAAAGCTGCCTTTGATCTTAGTATCATTTTCATTTTTCTCTGAAAATTGTTAAACTCAAAATGCAAATGCCTGSCTGAGCCGCATGCCCTGTGCATTTCTCTACTGATCGATGAACTGATACGGCAGTAACGTGATACACAGGTTCTTATCTGCAGCAGCCTCATCCCACAGTGGTTTTTGCTCTTTATTTCCCCTTGCTGCATTTGCAGTGCCGGTAAATGTTATCTCTGAGGTTGGGCTAACATCAGTTGCTAATAGATACAATAAGTCAGGTATTYCAAATTCTTTGCACCTTGGGGAAGAAAAGGATGGAAAAATGTCTTTTTAGATGGAATGAGTGTTGTTGGTCTGGATCTGTCAGGCTTCAAGCTCTCTTGTTTGTTTGTCACGTTCTCGGCTCGTGCCCCGTTGCTGTGTGTTTAAAGCTGTGAGCATGAGGAGCACCACAGGCCTTCAACGTAGAGGTCTTGTAACGACCCAGAAGAGTAGGTGCTCAAAGGGAATGGAAAAATGATTGTGARGCAGACTGGAAAGTGGCGGAGCCTGAACTTGTTCCCATGTCTTATATGCATGATTGGTGCCACCATCTGACAACTCAAGTGAGAGTTGGCTTAGCAAACGTGATTTGTTTTTCAGGSTGACATGTGCTAAACGCATGGGGTTGTACAGCTGAGCTCTAACAGAGCAAAAAGTGAGCTGTCAGTCTTCAAAACTCCTCCTGATAATTATTTTTAGATATTTGTTATATTTCTGAACAGCAGATGCTTCTGTATAATACTTCTGATTAGATACTAGATGCATGCAAAATTTGCATTTTGCATGATTGTGTTTATAATTTTACTCAGCTTGTATTCCCCCTTTTTTAACTGTTTCCATATTTAGATATTAAATAAAAATCTCATTTATGAAATCACTTGAAGAACCCAAAAGGGCTTTTCCCCATAATGAGTGAGTGCATGTTTGAATTTCTGTACCTGATCTTGGATACTTTTGTCTGTAGTTGTTTGTGTTTGTCAAAGCAGGAAGAAATCCCTGGTTTTGAAGACACAGCAAATCAGTTGACTCTTGGATCTAGCGGAGACAGATCAAGATGGGACTGGGATAACTGCAAAATTAAGAACAGATATTTTTGTCTAGAGAACCAACTTTTAGCTTCTCTAGAGTAATTAGCTTAGAATCTCGATGCTCAAACATTGAGCTTTATAAATAAAATGTAGAAAGAATACTTAACCGGATAGATTTATTCTGTTTGTACCTGCTGAATTTAGCTGCTTTGCATGCGTTGGTGTCAGCGTGTGCGCTTTGTCACGAGCTGCTGCTGCTGCAGGACCTCATGCAGAGAGCAGAAAGCGGTTCCTTTCAKTTGGGCTCAAGTGTAATTATACTGTTACTTTCCAAAACCTCTTATTTAAATAATTTGTCTCTGGAATTCATGTTTTCAGCAGTAAGCCAACCTACTTCTAGCTCTAACTTGCACTAAAACTCCACAAGTTTACACGTGGAAAAAAAAAAGATGCTGCTGTTATGCAAAATTGTTTCCCTTGGGAGGAAAGGGGGGAATTCTTCATGAGTTATGTGTGAGCCAAAAGGTTCCACTAAYCGTAGCAACTCTGCTAGAGCAGATGATTTGTGGGCTGCCCTAGTCAGCTTCCTGGTTTGTGAGAAATTGGCACTAAATTGTAAACCATGCCACTTTAGCTGAGCTTGAGTAGGTTTTTCCACTGTAAATCCTTATGTGCTGTCAAATTTTGAGTATTCTATTCCCCTGTGATTGCCACTCCTTGGCATAATTATGAAATCGATAATTTAGCAGCTTGGTCTGTTTTCCACTTTCTGCTGTTAACAGTAGTTTAGGGGCTGCCTGAAAAGCTGTGTGCTTTGGTTCCCAATTTTGGTGAAATCATCTCAATGTTAGGAAGGAATCTAAACTGCAGAAGTCCATCTCTTTTTGTAGTTCCTCTAGAATCTGCCAGTTTTACWTTTTCCTGAGTTCCTGTGTGATTCTGTGGATCCTCTTAGCATCTACGCTTGTGTGCCATTAAGGCCTGGTCTAGGTGGCCCCTTGGAGCGATACCAGTGGGACAGACAGTTAACACTGAATGTAATTATATTTTTTTCCTGTATCTCTTTTTGGGAGATTTCTCAGAGATTGGACTGATTTTCTGAAGCAGTGAAGTCACTCTGTATTTGGCTTATCCCAGATGTTTTCTCCATATTTCTTTTTAGTTTGCTTATGTATTTTTTTTAAGATAGTTTGAGCATAGGTACCCATGGGATACAGGCATTGACATAATATGGATTTATGGTGTCAAAATATTTGCTTTGTTTTCTGTTCTTTCTTAACAGCACATTAGATAATGCATCTAATTTATTTTCAGATTACAGCCCCCCATGATTTCAGGATATTTTCTGCAGTGTAATAGCTGGTTTAAAGCCTATGGTTACACAAATACATAGTTCATGAGCTTTTGCTTCTGGTTTTGCCTCATGCATTACTTTGTATTTAATCTGATACTCAGTCGTCCAGTATTAAAAGATACTTCTGCAACTGAGCAAATCGAAGATCTGGATACTAAATACATCTGTAGTGGCAAATTTTGTTAATGAGTGTATTTGTGGAGATCAGTAGCCCAAAACCAGAGCAGATTTTTAGTGTAACAACCCTGAAGAACCCTAGAAAAGCTTGCATTTTGGCCTTCTAACTGGTCTAGTTTATCTCAGTTAGCAATTAATCTGTTTCTGTATAGAGCTGTATTTTGTTCTCTCTTACCACTAGTTAAATGGAGGTCTGAGGTGAAAATTGCCTTTTGCTTTGCTATATTTGCCAGCAGAGCCCAGCGTCACAACAGCTGCTTGGGACTCAACTTAATTGGATAGCTCTATTTCCAGGGAGGTTTTATGACTCTGTACAAGCAATATTGCTGCRAACCAGCTGGGACCGATTGGCATCTGTCACGCTGCGAGGTAGAGATATATTTACTATCTTTAGATAAGGCCTGATGCTAGTATTTTGGTGGCACWGGTTTTCCATATCGGAGTTCCAGAGAAAATGCATTTTTTTTTTTTTTCCCCAAGTATCTACACTGAAAATTCACAGAATTGAACTGTTTGGAGGGCACCCACTTTGGTGCCGGGTCCATAAATTCCGTTTTGTTGTGCAGGGATCATTGACCCCTGTTCAGGGCCCTGGGGGGGAGGTTTTGTGGTCAAGGCATTGATCTCCTGATTGGAATCTCTCAGTAGGGGGGAGTTTTAGTGCCTTAGCTTTTAGTGAGACGCACAATGGAAATATTGTGCTCCTATAATATACTTGGGAGCTTAAAATTAGACTGTGGTCAAATAATATACCCTAGGGTGTCAGTGACCTGCATTATGATATCCCTTCCAGGTTACTGCAGTGCAGCCATAACGAGTTCTATTCTTGTTTTAATTTGCTCTTGACCTGGAACAGCTCTTCTAATTTGAGACACTAATTAGGAGATGTTTTTCGTTATCTCTGATCTTTTCTGTAAAGAATTTGGTGCCTCAGCTGTCTTGACTTTAGGATTCTGGAGCAAGATGCTGCTTTTGGCATTTAGCGCCTGCATTTTTGCATTATTCATGTAAGGCCGCGCTTTAACTTTTGCCCATAAGCCAAGAAAGCAGCAAAAGATTTTTCTTGTAGAGCTCTCTGGTGGTTTTAATAGAATAATACTAACAACAAGTGATTTTGAGGCATGCACGTGCCAGAGCTCATTTATTTYGGTTTTATTTCTCTATTTGTTCCTCTGGGATATTACAGGGAATGACTCTTTGCATCAGAAATGATTTTTAAATTAGGATACTGGATTTTTGCTCTCTGGTCTTTGGTAACTCAGGATGAATCTCTCTTCTCAAGCCACAAGACCGTGAGCTCCAAGGACTCTTGTAGGTTTAGTCACTTCAATACTTTCCTACTCTAACTTAGCCTGAGCAAGTTCCATTTAAATATTTTTTTCCCCTCTTTATAGAGAGGATTGGACACAAATGCTCTTTAATTAGTAAAAGAGGAAGGAACTTCATAACATAGGGGAAATTTTTGAAGGCATTTGCCTTGACATGTGGATGTTGCCACCTTTTTTTAGGCCCCTTGTTTTCCCCTCTCCTCTCCCCGACTCGCAGGCAGCCTCCCCAGCTGTGGATTTGAGCTTTTGCTGCAATAGAGCCAAGTTAACCTTGCTTTGGAAATACTGGGCYTTGCACTTTCCTAGCTTAGACCAGAGCAGAAACACTTTGGTCACTGAAATGAATATATCTTCTACCCCATCGGGCAACTCTCTGGCATGGTAGTCATCACTCTAATGGGTTGTGTTCCTTCCCCTGCTTTAGAAAGAGGGATTATTGGCATCTTTCTCCTTTTTGCCATGCACAATGGTTTCTGGCAACCCATGGGGGCTTTTTATGGGGATTAGATCTAGGCCACTTAGTTCTGATGGCTCCCCTTGTTTTAAAGGAATGATCCCTATTCTTTGACATCTAATTACTTCTTTATGGCCCAGGCACCCTTCTTGCCAACTCTTCAGTCTGTAATTAATTATCCAAGTGAGTTCTTTTTGGAGGCTAATGAGCAGTGCATACTTTACAGGCTTTGGGGAGAGGGTCTTTTTCTCTTTTTAAAGACTCCTCTTCCCTATTTTACTCCAAAGCAGTGGACTGATTCTGGTTAAATTGGGGCTGTTGTAATTCTAAATTTTGYTCTCCCCACTTGGTGAGTGTGGAATTGTGGCTATTTCTTTCTGTGTGCTCTTGGTTCTCCAGSATTTGAACCGTAGTCTAATGATTAGTTTGGGGAAGAAAGAAAAACTATTTAAACCTCTTTTTTTTCTTTCCCCAGTGGATTAGTCTTGGAGTGAGTCAACACTTTTTAACTAAGGCCACTGTGACCCAAAATAGGCTAAACCCAAATGTCATTGGAAAGTTTCTGGGAGGTAACTGTTTATTGTTCAATAGAAGCCTGAAACCAATCATATTTCTTTTTAAGACCAGGATTTATGAATTAAGGATCAAAATTAAAGTTATTACTCAAACCCTAGTCTGAGTTTTTTTATAACTTCTTGTGTGTCTGTCCTATTAAGGTTTTCTTATGCTAAAGACATGAATCACTGTGAAAGCCCTGGTGAAGCTTTGTGCAGCTGAAACCAGTATTTTTGGCAGTTGTGTAAAAGCTGGGATTCATTGTGAATAAATGTATTGGTTAAGTCTTTCTAATAAAATGATGATACAATATTAAAAATATTCACAAATTTGTATTCCCTATGGCCAAAGAGCTAAGAAAACCTGGAAGTGAAATGAGGAGCTTTTAACAGAAACTAGATTTAGAGAAGTAGCTGAGCATAACCTGTTGGTGCAATTTCTTTTAACTGACTGTCAGAGTTGTTTTAGAAATGCTTTTCGAAACAGCCTGTGGAGCAGAATTGTGGTTAAATAGATTTTTGCAAAGGTTATTTAACTGCATTGAGGAGCAGTTGGGGTGTGTGTGTGTGTGTGTGTGTGTGTGGTGTTTTTGTTTTAATCCAACCTTTACCTTATTGACTGTCTTTCAGTGCAAGATTTTGCTGCTTCTGGTTTGAACTCGGAGGCTACTTGATGGCTCTGATGAACTAGGGTCTCTCCCTATTTTTCTCATTTGACATCTTGCTCTTTTAGCAGAAAGTTTCCCGGTAGAAATGGCTACAGATGCTGAATGAGATCTCTTATGTGCRTCTCAAGTCATCCTTTAGTGCTGGCATGAAGATGGCATTGAGAATTGTTTGGTTGTATTTCTTTGAATTTCAGGTTAATAGTGCAACACAAGCATAATCCTTGGGTTTGAAAAATAATAATAAAAAGTGTCTGCTGGCCTGTTGGGGCTCCCTCCATCTGTTAAAATACTGGCACAAGAAAATGTTAATTCACTCAGTCCTTTAAAAGTGAGTCCCCTAAAAATCTTTTTCCATTACAATTTCTCATTATTATCTTGCTCTCACATTCAGCATAAYATTGGCAGAAAAGTCACTGGTGCTGAGGTTGTACAGTGAAGCTGCATCTCATTTCTTTGCACTTTGCTCTGTTTTATGAGACTGGAGATGTTCTGTGAAATGTTTTAAGTGGATGTAATGCTCCAGAGCCAATTGTGCAGACTCTTCCATTCGCCTAGCTCGATGCCTACACTCCAGTGCTCGTGGAGGTTTGCAAGACCTCTTGTGTGCTTTGCATTATGCAAATGTGACCGGAATGAGTCAGAAAGTCATTTCTAAGTGTCTTGCTCGTGTGTGAATGTGTTTCCCACTAGAGAGGAAGTTTGAGCAGCTTTGCAGTGACTGGAGTGCAAGAGAAGTTCCCGTCTCTTCAAAGCTGCTCTCTGCAGATCAGCCAGCCCAAATACCTGTGTGTTTCCTCTTTGACTTGAGGTGTTGCTAGACCTACKTGTGCAAAAATGGGTCAAACCGTATGAAAATGTGCTAGATGGAAATGATTACTCTGCAGTTGATAAATCTCTTCTGCAGTGGATATAGTTGGTGTTCCTTACTGATGAATTAACATTTTAGGTGGCCTAAGTAGTGGTTTTTATACTTTGGAAGATTAATCTCTAATGTCTCCTAAAGTCAGAATGTTGTTAGTTGTAAACCCTGAAATTATCTTGAAGTTATCTTGATTTGCTCAACACTGACTTATAATTGAATTTGTAATGCAGTTATGAGGGTGTTTGGTTTTGAGCAAGGGTTTATTTGCATGTGGCTGGATTAAGATTCTGGTAGGTAGAAAGAAAAAAAACTTTCTCTTCTGGGGGCTGAAGCTTTCCTATTGTCAGTTTTGCTCTTAGGTGTGGGCAGGATCATCTTATCAGCCCCGTGGAGCTGGTTCGATTGGGCTTCCCTCTTTCTAGTTTCTTCAGTGGAGCACCCCAGAAATGCAGAGGGTGCTGAGGGCCACTTACCTATGTACATGTGTCTCCCACAAAGGCAACGTAAGGTTAATTGCTTCAAATGCACAGATAAGAGGTTGACAAGGCAGCAAATTATGCAGATGTGCAAACAGGGTTGAGGCAACAGAAAGCTTCCTGTGGATATAAACCAAATTAATTATGGATATATCTATATAATCCGTTACAAAATCATGAGGGCTCTGAGAGTGTGAACAGGCTTCTTGTGGGCTGATTTAAGCCGTACTGTAAAATTACTTGGGAAGAGCAGCCTCATGCAGACGGCGAATACGCTGTAAAAGTGATGAGAGCAATTAGCTTGAACAGACAGGTGAACCTGCTCCACAAGAGATTGCATCTTGTGATGCTTTTTTTTCCCCTTTTTTAGCTTTTCTCAGGCCTCTGCATAACTAGCTTGCAATAAACGTCACTCACCTAGAACCTCAAAGGTCTCAGGTTGCAGGCTTTGAATTAGAGAGCCCCGGGGCWTTTGCTGACCTACAGGGTAGGGCTTTCTTCCTGGAAGAAGTTAAGCCCTGCTCGCTGATGAAAAAGTATTTTTTCCAGTTATTTTAGAGCTCCCAGTTAGAGGGTCATTCCACGCATCTCTAATGTGYTTAAATCAAGATAAAAACTGTCCTCGTTGCTTCCCGAGGCTGCTTTGTAACACAGTGGTCACAGATGCAAAATGCTATATTAACAGTATTTAGCAACCTCACAGGAAAAAAAAATCTAAGCAAAAGCTGGTCAAATGCAGTTGGAGATGTYTGTCCATTTTTGAAGCGATTGGCTCTTCATTAACTGTGTTTCCAATTAAAACATCCGGGAATGGTATTAGAGACTTGGTAAATTAGTCTCTAACCTAATCTTTAATCTTCTGCAGCATATTGAAGATACTTTGGTGATATATTAGTTTTTCTTATTGTTTGCATAGTGTTGATTTGAAAGTGTTGCGTTCAGCCTGCCAATATATTCTATTAGAATTGATTAAATAGATACAAATCTAACAAAATGTTGACTTATGCTATGGTGAACCTTGAAAAGCTGCGTGTTCTAGGAAATTGGCCTCCTGTTATCTCTGATTTCATGCTTTTTCCATCTGTCTCAAAATGAAGAGATTAGGGCTGATCCTAGCTATGTGTGTGAGGCAGATTGTGGTAATCTTATTATTCTGATCTCATTATGCTTGGTCTTCAGATTTGAAAATTTCCTGGGTTTAACCCCTTCTATAGTTAAAATATTTAAAATGTTAGCCAGGGCATGTTCTGCTAGCTGCAGTTTAAATGCTTTTATATTCCTGAAATAATGAAGCTCTAAAGWCTTTCCTAGAGAGATTAATATGTTATAGTTTTGGGGTTTTGATTTTTGTCTAGGAATGCCGTCATAAATGAGAAAATTAACTCGTGAACTGGAAAGAATGAAATCTCTTCTATAGGTGACAGCAAATAAGTAACAGCTATTAAGGCCTCCACTTCCAGTTCAGTACTTTTTACCTTGGAGGAATTTGCAATAAGTGTGTGTTCTGGAAACCTTTAGTTCATGATCAGGTTTTTTTACTGACTTTTTTGAATAGAAGTGGAATTTTCCAGGCGTTCGGACAGATGTTGACGGGCCCAAACACTAATGTGAATGGAGTAGCTCCTACTGGCGTTGCAGTGTTGGAGGAATCGAGGACTAATGCACRTTGTCAGGAAATGTGCAGCGTTTGGATGGTGGATAACCCAACCCTGTATGACACAGAATTCCCTGGATTTTCAGTACCTACAGCACAATTTAAACCGTTGTTACGGAAGGTCAACTCTAACTGGTTGCAAAGGGTTAWGTTTCTAGTCTGGGACACAGAGAGGAGCTCCTCTGCATGGGCTGGTGTGGGTTATTGGGAACATTAGTGCAAATGTTGTCAGGTGGACCTGGAAGATTACAGGAGGATTTTTGTCTTAAACTTGTGAAGGAAGCTCTGTCATTTCTGGGTAGTTGCAGACAGCAAGTTGTGAAATAAGCGTTGCTGTTTCCTCTGACTTAGAGGATGGCAAGGAAGGCAAAATGTCAATGAGCTGCTGATTTTAAAGGAGGAGTTAAAAAGCAAGCATGGTTCTTTGCCTTTAGGAGATTTTTATTTTATTGTAACAYCTGCTGGAACAGATTTATAGGTTATTTGAGATTATATTGTACTGCACTGGTGGACTTGCAGTCCATATTTCTTGGACTCTTCTCCTAGTTCTCTTTAGAACATCAGGTAATTCCTCATCTATCTTGAAATTCCATTTGTCGAAGAAGAAAAGATTGGAAAGGAGAGAGGAAGATAAGTTAGTGCATCAAAGAGCTGGGAGAGAAGGAATCAAGTTCCTCCTTCCCTTTTCATTCTATTATTTTATAAATCAAGCCTAAATTGCACATTTTGCAGGACAGTTTATTGTTCTGTGGGGTTGTGCCTAGTAGAGACAGGCATGCAATGCAGGAACATCTCTTAAGTTGCTTCTGTTGCCCAACTACCTATAATACCTTGGTTGTGGGACACTTGATTAGACCTCAGTGTGTTACAGGACAAGAACCACTTAAGCTTCTCCTCTAGTTGCTGGTTGCCCTGTTCTGAGGGTGCAAGACTCTCATCTTTGAGCTCTGTTGACACTGAGGCAACTGAGGGAAAACGCCACCTTTGCAAACAAGGTGTGTTTTTTCTTCCCCCTGTTCAGTCTTCCCTTCACTGATTTCTCACAGGATGGGGATGGAAAATGCAGAGGTGAGAATGAAGGCTTGGAGGGACGTAGGTATGTGATGAAAACTTAGCTTAAATGTCACCAAAAGCTTCACTTTTGGAGTCACCACCTCAGGGATGTCTTTGGTTTACAAAGAATTTGGCAACACTGGTTTGAGATGTTCTCTGTGTGTCACTASTGGTGGTGGAGGTGCTTGTGGACTTGCACCATGAGCAACCTCAGGGAAGAGGGGACCCTTTTTCTGTCAAATCTAGCTGTACTTTTCAAAGTTGAGTGCTGGATTTGGTGCAGAAGTTGTTGTGCTGGGCAGAAACCAGTCTAAGGATGGGCAGGAGCACCTTCAACTGACCTCACTACTCCCTGCCATCAAAGCACACTTTGATTCCTACCCTTGGGCTAGATGTTTGGCAGAGTCTCATGATGGCAGAGCAGTGATTATAGAGCAACACTTTATTTTTGTAGCTTTTACTATTTTTTTTCTTGCTGTTCTCAATGCCTTAAAAATTTGTCCTCTTACCAAAAACGCTGCTTCCATTGTACATTCGCACTGGGGTGTGATGGTTGTTTTGCTTTGCTGAGTTGCTGGCAATGTTTTAATATATTTTTAAGATAACAGTGAAGTATTTGTTTTTGAGAGGTAGGAAATTGCAAAGAATAAAGAATTGTATGAGCTGGCTCTGTGATGCCACGTCTACTCATTTGGGGTAGCAGAGGAGGAAGGGGCACCAGGTGTAATGTAAGGGCTATTGCTGCCACTCTACCCCCGCAGTAACTTCTGGGAGGAACTGTGAAGGGTGGAAGGAAAAATAAAATTATTGAGGATTCATTGACTTTGCTCATGTTTGATATGACTCAAATCTGCTTGCTGTAAGAGGAGGATTGTTCAAATGAGCTCCATGATGAGCTGTAGCAAATGCAAAACTGTGTTTGCTTGTCAAAGTAGGGATTAGCAGCCAGTTTGAATAAATGCTATCTCTGAGCAAGGGCTGTCAGATTCACGCATAGACCCTAAAAAACAGAGTTCTGGAAGCTCCGTAGCAATGAGGCAAGTCTTTTCTTTGTGTTATCCGTTGACTTAAGRCACCTGTAGTGACGCTTGCATCTGAAAGATTCATATGGCTGGTAGCTTGGAAACAGATTTTTCATAACAAGGAGGGGCTTTCTGCAGTACTTCCAGTTCTGTCTTCTGGTCTAATTATCACTTGTTCATCTTTCCATTCTGACATGCATGAATTCAACTTYATTAAGTTCTACACCTTCTGTCCCAAAAGCATTTGTATCATGTTCTCCTTTTATCGTTTTGCCTAGTAAATCTTACGGCCAAAGTCAAATGTGTTTTCTCAAACATGTGGGTGCAATTGCTATTGCACTTCCGAACAGCAGCAGGAAATGCAGCATCCTCTTTGGGGCTGACAGTTGTTTGGGGAGGGATGCTTGGATCCCATCTAAGAGCACCAACGTTGCCTTGCAGCACTTGCGGCCTGTTTGAAAGCGTTTTTTGAAGTAATTTTCAGCTCTTGTGCCAGAATGAGATTTCGACACCGCTGACTTCGCTTTCCATAGGACAGAGGCTGAAACATGTTACAAGGAAGAGGGAATTTGGGAAAATGCAGTTTGATGGTGGTAATGCTGTTCTTACCACATCAAGGCWGTAAATCCCTTTTGGTGCTAATGAGAAGGGACAGCATTTGGTTTCACTGGCCAGACGGATCAGCCGTTGCAGCTGRGGTCTGCACTGAGCAGTGATGACATTTTGGGCAGCTGTCTCCAGGCAGTGGAACATGGCATTCCCTCCTTCTGCACTTTCAAATGCAAATTGTACCGTGAATGCTCCRGGGACCACAGAGAGAGGTACACGTGTCTTAAATGTGCAAGGAAGTAATGAGTGTCACTTGTKTGATTGCTGCAGAAGGGAGGATGTTGCAGTTTACAGGAGCCTGAAGCTCTCTCTCTAATAGACTTTTAAGTGCTCATATTAGTAACACCTAATTTTTAAACATCAAATCACAAAATCCTGCCTTTTTCCATATGTGTGCATTTGTAGTGCGTAGCTCTATATAAGRGATGACACTTTTTTCACCATACGGGTCACTGATATAACCTTAAAAAAAAGCTTGTCAGAAGGACTGACAGCTGCCATTATATGAAATTACAGYGCAGAAGAGCTTGGTCCACTCAGCCCTGCTTTATAAGTGTCTTTACCTTGAGTTTCATGCACAAGGCCTGTGTTTTTACAGTTTATGCTGTGTGGGATTTGAGACCTTCAAAGGCTTRCTATATTCCTGGCCTTTGCTTCCCCTTGGATGCTTCCAGCCCCAGAGCTGCACCCTGTGCTCGCTGCTGCCCGTACCTGTGCAGGCAGCCCTGAACTGTGACAGGCGACTAGTCCAGCTGCAAAATCCCCCACCTCCTTAAGCTGCTTTTTTCARTCTGAGCAGTTCCCCAATCTCTTGGACCCTGCGGGCCGTGCGTGGGAGCCGTAGCCACAAGGCAGTGACTGCAAACCTCAACTCCAACACTACTGCTGCCGGGCATCGAGCCACTACAAACCCWGAGTGGAGCCTCGAGTTTGCAGATAGCTAGAAAGCCATGCTCAGAAGTGTGAATTAGCTGGCAGGGCTGCTATTTCTAGGTCAAGATCTGTATGTAGTATCAGYATTAACAATTTAATTGCTGATCGTTTGGTGAGACATTTGTCTGCAAGCATCCTCATTTCTAGGTGCAGGTTTAAGTCAACTAAATGGGTTTTTTTGGTGTACAGTGCTGTGTTCAATCCAGTAACTGTTCCACCTTTCAAGGTGCAACTTACAACTGTGGTTTAAGCAAAAAATAATTTATTTGTTCTGAAAGTACATACTATACATACTAACACTGCACTGCTTTGCTAATAGGAATCTATTTCTTGCTATGATCTTTGGAAGCACCTTAGACCTTTGTGTCACCCCTGCAGTGGGGATTGCACTTTGGGCAACCAGTGCAGCTGCACATCAACTGAATTCACTTCCTTTTAAAAAGAGAAAATGAAAGTCTCTATTTTGATTAGCTTAGAATTGATCTTTAAGGCTTTTAAGGGTTCTGGCTTTTCTAGTGCGCTATAAAATACAGCGTTTCTAACTGGGATTCCTGCTGATGTGTCGTGGCCTTTGGTGGTGGCTCTGGGCAACTTTTCCTTTTTCCTCTCTTGGATTGCTTTATTGTGCTAGCAAATAAGAGGATGAAGCAGAGCCTCAGTATAATATTGTGTATTTGTGTAATACTTGTGGGTGGCGATGAGCTCAGGAGGGCTTATGTACGTTGAAAACTATTCAAAACGATCTCAAGTCTGAAGAAATAGACTCTGAAAACAGGAAGATGTTCAGAAAGGGTAAATGTGCTATCCCCCTACATGGGCAGAAATAATCAATTGCATCAGTGCAGGAGGGGGAATAACTCACTAGGTATCAGTTCCTCTGAAAATACCCCCGGTGCTGCAGTGGCCACGGGCTGAAGTCCCTCTCTACCACAGGTGGAGGTGTAGGTGGGACTGTGGTAGCTCCAACTACACACATGGATCCACGTGGTGCTTGTAGGGCCTTGGCTGTAGAGCACAAGTGCCCAGCTTTGGAGTCCACAAGAGAGTTGTAGAACTATCCTCTAGTCACATAACCTGAATTTCTGGTGAACTATGGATTGAATGGAGGTTGTTTGACATGGTCATCCCTTTTCCTCATGTCCAGCTTTTCTGAAGCTGCCAGGTTAGCCAAAGAGCTGTTGAGCTTCACACAGTCTTAGACTTTAAACCTGCTTTTGCCTGTGTGCAACATAGCAACTCGACTGTCTGCAAATGTTAGAGTTGCCTCTGCTATTAGAGAGCCCCTTGCACAGAGCAGTTGCTTCGTGCCACTCGAATAGCTTTTCCCATTTGGTTAAGAGTAATAAATTTCTTGAGTGTGTGTTAGGAAGAGGATTTATTAAAAGTGGTAGGGCTGGAGTGGGGTGTTGGTCTCRATGGTTTCTTGGACAGTGAAGCACAGAAGAGGTAGGAGTTCCTTTCAGGAAAAGGAACTCTATTGCCCCTTGGTACCCACAAAACTGTAGCCATCCTGCATCTGGAATAGAAAGTGTCTCAATTTCTGCATTTCTTCATGTCTTTCATGATAGAAGATTTTTGGGATGGTTAAATCCGTAAAGGTTTAGAATACCAAGCACAAGGTTATTAAGGCCTAGGGTTAACTGTTATAATATCTTATTTTTCAATGAAATGAAAGCCTTGTATTGTCCTGTAGCTTATGCTTTAGTTAAGTGACTGCTGCAATGTGTGACAGGCAACACGTGAGACAACTAGCAAGGAATTTGGTGTCCTGGTCATAGCTCTGCTGTATAGTGTCCCTGCGTGTGTACAATCCTCTGGCAGTATATTTTAGAGATATTAGGATGCTTGGACAAAGAAAGTCAGACCTATATGGCACAGAAGTAAAATATTCTTTTATGCAAAGCATGGACTCAMAAGGGGCTGATGAACGTGGGCTGATGGATGGCCTGATGTGCATATGTACTTCCCCAGAGTGTTTTTTGGTTTTGCTCTATCTGCCCTGCTTCATTTCTATTGTAAAGCTCTAAAAGGGCATTTAGAATGGTAAGCACAGATCATGATCCCATGTTCTTTCTTGCCCTTTCCGTTGGTCTATCTTGATAGCCACCATCGAGCAGTGATTTACAGCAGAGCTAGCATGATTAGTGCCTAGAAATTTAGAGAAATGTATGATTGGGATATGACTGCAAACAAGCACGAGGCCATTGCCAGTTTTTCTGCCATGTTCTTCCACTGAACTTGAAAGCAACCCTGGAACATGCTCGCTCAAAGCTCAATAGCATTTTTTATTATTATTTTCTGGCAGTGACCTTCATCTCTGAGGCCATACCAAAAGCTCTTCCAAATCAGTCTTCTAAAAGCTGGATCCATTTGATTAAAGGCCGTTCTGAAAAGTTGGTTGTSGTTGTCTAAATATTGTAGCGCATATGGTAACAAATGTGTTTTATGCTTGGTATCCACGCTACTTAACTTGAAGGAGAGCTGGAAACAACTTGCCTTTTAGGAGGGCTTGAAATTTATAGCATTTACGTAAGCAGCACATACCCAGGAGACTTGACTCTTGACCACTAGGTAAAACTAGTTCTCTCTCCTTTTTCTTTTCTTTTTTTTTTTTTTTTTCTCCTCTCAAAATTGAGGACTTATTTAGATGACTAGACAAGGTATATTCTGTTCTCTATGTGCGGATGGTCATATGCGCGTTTGGGTTATTTGGGGGGGGTTCTTTTCTGTTTAGTTGGTTTCTGAGCCTTTCCGAAATAGGGCAGGATGTGAGAAAACAGCCCTGTCCTCAGTAAAGAGGGAAGCATGGCCTGGAGCTCGACCTGCTCTTCAGTTTGTGTTTCACTCTTTCAGGACCCTGCTTAGACCTAAGTTAAACGGTACTGGTCTGTTTATTGTTTAAATAAAGCTCAGAATAAGGAAAGACTCTGTGTTTGCAAKCAAATGACCTGAGTAAACTCATCCACACTGCAGAACAGAAAACTGTCTAAACTCTGTGTTCTCTAGTGCTTCCAAATTAAACGTGGAGCGGGTTTGAGGTTAAGGAAGGATGTTTTGTCTTCTGTTTCCGTGATAACATCCTGAGCACTACGGCTCGTTATAAAAGGCGGCTGGTGCTGGTCTTTAGTCGCTGTAAACTAACCCTTGGTGTGTTAGGGAAAAACAATACTCCCTTTCCTCTTTTTAAGAAGCTGTTCTTGCAAATCCCCTAGCATGCTGCTTTGTGTGTGCTCAAGCTGAGCTGCGTAGCTCAGCCTCTGATAACAATCTCTTTTTTTCCCCTCTGTTCCTCTCCTTCGCTTCATTTTGATCAAGCGCAGAAYTGAAACTGTGCTTTAGCTGCAGTCTCCTTAAGTGCTGAGCAGTCATCCTTATGTTATAAAGTCCTTAGGAATTATAGTGGGCACGTAAGTACCATAAAGCTACTGAATGTAMAGTGAAGCTTGCTTCTGGGGTGTGATTATGGGATCAGCAGTTTAAACTTCATAGAAATGTGGCAGTAGTGGGAGAACTAATGTGAAGAGGCTTCTGTAATCACTGAGCCTGGCATCTCTCCCTGCTTCCTGAGAAAGGTAGGCAAACCCAGTGAACTTACTGYCATTTTAACACTGCATGTCTGTGCTAGTGGAAGCTTCTTACATAGGAGGAAACTTTGGTTGAAGATGAGACCTATGGCAAAGTTCCTTAGGCTTTACTGACTCTTTCCAGGATCCCCATTAGATATTTGAATGTTGCTACAAAATATTTCTTAGTTTTTGTTTAATTTCTCCCATTTCTTTATGGCATGTAATCCTCAAAAGTGTAGAATTTCCTCTGTGCTCTGTAAAATCAGAAACACCGCGGTAATTGGTGGAGGGATAGAAGACTTTTGCCGGGGGGAAGAAGTCGAATGAGACTTGCAAAGCCTGAGAGGCAGGGTGAGTTAGTCCGTGCTGAAGTCTGTCTTTGCGGTTACACTCGATTGTACCTCAGCTAACTTAAAGTTGCCTCGAGTATTCCTGTGTTGTGTACAAAAAAATCAAGGTGGTTTTGAAGTGAAGACTTGAATGCTCATCCCTGGCTACGTTCTTTGGCTTTGGGCTTTGCTCGGTTGCAACTTTCTTGACCGTGTTTGGCAGCTGCGTCACTATGGATTTCTTGATCACTGTAGTTCTTGCTCCCTGCTTACGGTTTTGCAGGGTGAAATATTCCATGGATTTTTCTTCGCAGCTTGCTTTCTCCTTACRTCATTAAAAAGAGCATCTTATGTGGCCATTTCTCCCTATCAGCCCTTTTTGAAAGTTAGAGGAATACTGTATGTGCCTATAAATATCTATGTGGAACAAGGCTTYGGTGATGAAGCAATAGATTTAGAGGAGAAGGGTATTTACAGTTTGGAAAGAAACTCTTAGATCCTAAAAGGGCCAAATCCTCTGACGTCCACTATCATTTTTGGCTTGTTGGCTTTCAGCTTTGTTTTGTGTTTTAYTTTGGACTAGAGCATTAGGTTCCTTCAAGGCAGCCTAAGTAGTTTCTTTAAGAAAAGCCCTGTTTTTGCACACTTTGGAACTCACTCTCCTCCGTTCTTGCATTTGGCAGCTTGGCTTGCTGCAGAAAACAGTGTCAATGTGAAAAGTCAGTGTATGAGCCATGTTGAAGGARCAGTCATCACTTCAGATAAGGCTTCGAAGAAAAATCACCACTTGGAGAGTGGGGAAGAACCTTGTGCTGTGTTGGCTGCAAAGGGGAGAATTTCTGTAACAAATTTGAGGGAGTTTGGAATTTGAGCACTGCTTTTGGCTTTAAGAAGAGTGAAAGAAGTGTTTATAGCAGTGACAGGGAATTGGGGTTGGGGTAGGAATTAAAAAATTGAAATATCTATCCATAATATATTATTGGCTGGTGTTATGATCTACATGCACTGTTTAGATATGAAATTATAATACTTGGTATTGACAGTAGTTTAAGAAATAATGTTTCTATGGGGATTTTTGGCCAACACTCTCTCAGTTTTAATATTTGTTTTCAAAGCTTTTTATATCTACCTAGAGAATGATTATTTGCAATCTTATTCATGTCTAAATATGATGCTTTGGGTTTTGATCTGGAAAACATGTATTTCCTATTTCCTGTGCGTGGTTATAATAAACAGAGYGAAAAGAAAGAAATATATTAAAATCTGTGTGCTCTTAAGCTGCTTGGCCTCAGYTGTCTGATGCATCCTTTTGCATGAAATATTTGAAGTTAAAATGAACTGTACTCGCTGTCACAATGAATAGACCAAGAAAAAGGGAAGGTTAAAGGAAAGTTCAACCTGACTGTGGTGCTGCTTTGAGAGGTGGGTTCCCTTTGTGCTGGTGCTGCTGGGCTGGAGGCTCCCTCCTTCACTCAGTGACGTTGCTGCCTCCGGCATCCCTAACATGAAGACCAAGGAGGGTGTTAAAAGCTACCAGGCAGTCTGTCCTGGGTGCTCTCAGTGATGGGATGATTTTTGATATCTTGGGGTGCCATTTACAATAGCTTTGGGGAAGAAGAATGCTTGTAAGAGACTGCTGCACTCACTGTGGTGAATTTGGGGCCAGCCTCCCTGGAGGCAGTGAAGCAGGAGGTGACAGGCCTGCTTCACACCTCTGAGAGCACAACCRGAGCCAGGTCCCTCTGGAGTGGTCAACCCCTCTGGACAGGGGTGAGATGTGACAATCCCAAAGCTTCCCAATGCTGCTGTTAGTCCTCTCCCTGACCCTGGTTCCACCAGGAGGCAAATAATTTCTGGGTTTAAAAAAAGAAATCAACGGCAGTGTTTACTGGATTCGAATAACATCATCATTATTATATATTGTTGTTATTTTTATTCCTGTACTCATCTGAGTGACCTGAACTGAGCTTTTCCTGCATTTCGGAGACTTTGGGAGGGTTTTTATCATTGCAGCAATGTTGTTAAGGGAGAAAAGAGCCCTGGCAGCCAACAGGTTGTACCTGAGCGGTTGTTGCCTTGTGGGTTAGTGGRCATGACACAGATCCTGAAACCAATGCAGTGCAGGGAAGAGCAGGGCCTGTGCCAGAGCCCTCTGAGCAACTGTCTTGGGATTTGTGTCTCCAAAATTTGACTCTTTAAAGGAACTTGGCTAAATATCCAAGCATATATATGTTTGGGGTGCTATGCTTGCTTATACATTTGCATGTGGAAGTCAGCCTGACTTTTGATGACAGAGCTGCTTGTTTCCTTCCAGTTTCGTGACTGGGTGTTGCAGAAAATTGCTTGGTTTGAGACTATAGAGTGTTACTGTGCAGCAGTTCATTGGGGTCAAAAAGCTGCGTTCAGAAGTAGTCACCAGGTATAGGATTGCAACTGGGTGGGAAGCCTTCCGAGAGCTAAAACTTGCTGCCCTCTCCAGCAGGGCCTTTTCCCCATTTCCATGGGAACAGATGGGCTTTTGTTGATAAGAGACCCTTCATCAAGCTYAGGGGCTGACAGGCAGCAGTTGAGCCACTATTCCTGTAAACCAGGGCTGCCTCCAGACTGAGGACATCACATGGCAGTTTGTGTTCAAACGCAAGGGCTAAAAATATCCTTCCTCCTTCCTCCTCGCAGGCACAGATGCCCCAGTGTGAAAGGAAGAGTTACGCGGTCGTAGATTGGATTAGATCTACAGCAGGCAGGAGGGTTGCCCGCCAAGGAATGTTTTGTGTTTTCCCTGGTACAAAAGGCAGCAGTTCTTAACGTTTGATAAGACAAATAAGTGTTTGTGCTTTTAGAATTTTGCAGACTCGAAAGGGTGCCGCAGTTTGGAGCAGGGAAGCTAACAGTCTCATTTTCATGCTTAATTTATCTGTGTTTATTTGTACTTGGGGAAATCTTCTAAGCAAAACCCAGTGATGCATGCAGTATTTAGACTAAATTTTACAGCTCTGGTAAGTCTGGAAAAATCTTATGATAGTTCAATTAAGTTTCTTTTTTTTTTTCTTAGAGGTATGGTATATGCATTTTTTTAATATCCAGATGATCACTTTAATCTTAAAATTATCAACCAGAGATTTCTAGGAGGCCACTTATAATTATGGGATAGACAGATTTGCTAGATACTTAAGTGTTTCATAGCAAAATGGTTTAAYGACACAAAGTCAGATCTTGCCTTTTAGTTGGCTAAATGTGAGAAAAAGAGATACTGCCAGCTGTAAACATCCAAGCTGTCTGCAACAGTGTGGACAATTCTTCAGCATGTTCGTGCTTTCCTTGAGTTGTATTTTAGTAGTGGCATAACTTTTATGAAAGCTGAAAATTTGCATGATTATTTGGCGGTTCTCATTAGTAGCAGCTCCCTAACATCACAACAGCAACCCCAGTTCCTGGATTACACATGGGACAGGACTGCAAAGTTCTCCTGACTTCCAGGTACCTCAGCAGAAGTCATTTTTGCCCAGCTAAGCACTGGCAGCAGCTCCAGGAGTGCCCATTTAAGACATTGTCAGAATGAATGGATTTGTAGACATTTGTGTGTTTTRGGGGTTGCTCCCCTTCAAATAAGACTGGAGCAAGTTGCTTTCCAAAGCTGATTGTGTTGGCCACACAAGGGACAGCAGGCAGGGGGACCGTGGTGTATAGACTGGGCCATGCAGCATAGGACATGTGTAGCCTGGCTGTCTGCCAGGGTGTGGATGGAGCTCTGACAGCTAGTTAAAATGGTCCTAGAAAGGACAAGCAGCGATGARGATACCTCAATCTAAGTGTGAAAGRGAAGAAAGRCTCCTTGGAGCCAACAAAGACACCCAGATGGAGGCTTCATTATTGCTGCAGAAGGCACCTACAAAAAAGGTTGTGTGTGTAGGTGGGTCACCTTTCTGTGCCTTTTATCCAGCTACTTTCTCCTGTCACCGAGCTTAGTGTGTGTCTTGGCAGTCCTCCCTCACCAGCGTTTGTCTCCAGGTCTAGCATTAATGAGTACCCCACATCCTGGGTGATTTGGCTCCTCCAGATCTATTAGCATATCTTCAGAGCAACATGAAACTCATTAATTTACACTTGGGTATTAGGGATTCTGAGAATTTTTAATACCTCCTACTGCCAAAAGCACAAATATGTGATAATAGTCTGTAGCACAGGAAGGAATATTTTTCCTGCGTTTCTTCTTTTTGGAAAAGAACAGATTGCTGCATCCATTAGCTGCATTCTCTGAAGATAATGACACCAGTCTGTAATACAAGGTTTCACCTGTGCCATCTCTGATAAAGGAGTGTATATCACCATGTACAAATTGGCATATTAGGAATAACATCCAGATATGCTATAAATGRCACTACGAGTGACTCGAGTATGCACAGAGGGCTCACTTGCCCTCTCACAGCAGCATCGAGAGATATTGCACATTTGTCTTGCTTAAAGGCAGCTCAGCCAACCTCAGCTTGTGTGTGTCTTGCCCACGTGGAAGCTTTTGCYCCAGCCCTTCTATCAGAGCCGCCCTTGAACTGCTCGTGACCTGCGGACACAGGATCCTTATCAAAACAGTGTGTGCTAAAACAGTGCTCCTAAATAAATAAATGAAAACCCRATGCAGTAACAGTGCGAAACATACTTGGAGGATTTTTGTCTATATAAAACTACTTGATATTTTAATAATTCAAGTCACTTCAACTATAAATATCCTGCATGGCTATGCTCACCTGAAACTCTGGAGCTGCAGCCCTGCTCCTGTGCCTCATTACTCTGCCAGTGTTTGCACTGGGGCAGGAAAACTGCATCTCCCTCCAATTTTGTATTCTCTAGGGAGCAAGGGAAGAGGCAGGTAACTCTTATCCACTGCAATTCACTGGGACTATTCAGATTTTGTTTTTCTAATGTTCTACCAGACTGTGTCTCGGGGGGTGATGAGGTTGCTCCCTTTTTCGTATCTTAGCAGTCATTTGCTGGATGGCAGCAAAATTAGTCTTTTAGAGTTAAATTACGCAGAAGCCCTTGCATCTGCTGCAGTTGTTCTTTTGACTTTTCCTTTTTGATTTCAACTCCCAACTAACTCCTAACAAAAGAGAAGCATGATAAGGTAGGAAGAAAAAAATAGTCATAAGTGGATGTAATTGCTCATGAAATTTTTTTTTAAGCTAAGATCTTCCTGCATTTGCATTTAGTATGTGATTTTTGGGGATCTGTTCTGTGATATGCTGCATGCATATCTCTTCTCTTTGTATTTCCTTGTTTTTYCCCCTACTTGGACATCCTTGAGCACTTGATACTTAACCTAAGGCTGGAAGTGTATCTCTCTTTTTTTTAAATCAGATCTCGCCCTATGTTACAAAGGGGAAAAAAAAAAGTGAGAAGGAAGAAAGTACTGGAGAAAAGTACTACTTTYATGGTCAAAAATAAAATGTGGGGAGGAAGGGCAGGATCTATGCCATGTTGACTTCCAAAAGCAAATGAAATCAATTTGGGGAGAGGTGGTTTCAGGCTAGAGCATGATTTACTTTATGGAACACAATGCTACTTTGCTCGAGAAGCTACTTGAGATGGGGCACCTGGCTTGTCTGCTGCCCTGTGCCGGCTGACAGAAATTCAGTGAAGAACAAAGCATCAAAAACTTGAGAGCAGCTGTGCTTTGAAGTATTGATTTATGTGCTCTTTAATGGTACCTACTAACATGTCTCCTGATTCTTTATTCATTTTTAGAAGGAAGTTCAATTTTAAAAAAGCGTAATACAGCAAATACAGTCTTTGAAGGGGAAGGGTAAGCTAGCAGCCTTATCAGTTTGGTGTTTTTTGAAAAGTTGGTAAATTTTTGTTTTTATGGTTTTGTTTCCTTCAGGTTTTGAATGAAGAATGTGACCAGAATTGGTACAAGGCAGAACTCAACGGAAAAGACGGCTTCATTCCCAAGAACTACATAGAAATGAAACCACATCCGTAAGTTGAGCTTTGGGCAGTAGCTTCCTTGCTTTTATCTTCCTCTAAGAGAGGAGGGCGGTTGCTGCTGAGTGCTTTTGCAAGGTGCACCTTACTGCATCTATCCAGATGTGCAGACAGGGGGTTTATCAAGGTTTGTTTTAAAAMGAGAATTTAGAATTTTTGTTTATAGGCTCCCCTTAGGGGAATATTAAATATTCATAATTATCCATTTCACTGTATGGTAAGCCCAGGTGTTAGGGGTTGACTTTGTTTTCTAGCGGTGATTCTCTCTTGTGCTTAGTGTTGCAAATAAGAGCAAATGTTTACTGGCATTCATAACTCACCAGAAAAATGTTTAGCAGTGTTGCAACTGGTTTCTTGGTATGTCTCTATCACATTCTGTGGTTCTGTACTTAGGATAATTTAGGTTGGGTGAGACCTCTCTCTAACACCATCTGATTCCACAAGGCGCTGTCACAGCAGACCAGCTTCACAGTGTGTGCACTGCAGATGCAGCCACGTTGGTTTGCAGCTCCAGCCTGGTCTATTTGAGTGACTCTTYGAATGTTTCTTTCTAAATGCAACAAAGCAAACATAAGAAAATAGTAGGATTTCATGATTCTGAATAATTTATCACCATCAGTTKGTATTTTTGCACGTAAAACTTCTGAAAATGTTTAAATAAAGCTTCACCTGCTGCAATAACAAGACTAGTTTTCCCGGATCCTGCATCACAGCTGCGCATGCTGATTTCCATCTCACATTAACTTAAATCCTTATGCATCTTGCAATAACTATTTCAGAGATACTTGAGTTCTACTGTGATGATACTCTGTTGATTCTGTAATCATATTGGTTTTAGAGAGATAGAGCTGTCAATTTCTTATTTATTGGTACCCGAGAGGGAATGAACAATGTCAGAGTTTGAAAGTAGGCAAGTTTGTGGATGARTTTTTAAGCATGGTTAATCTGGCCTTTTTTGAAGATGTTTAAACTGCTGATGGCAGCTACATGGTGAGCATTAACTCCATGTGTCAGCATTGTTGGGAGTCTTAACTAATGCATTAACAATCCTGGGAAATTATGCAGAAGTTTTTATAGTGTAATGTTTGCTTAGCTGTAACGCAGAGCACTCCGAGTAGTCCAGCGGGTCATACAAAGAGCAAACTGCAGGCAGCTGGCCAAGGACAAGAAGGGGAATGCCCTTTTTCTCAGACTAGTGTCAAACTGTTGTGGGAAGGTGGCACAAGAACTTTTCAAGGTCTGGAGAGAAAGAAGCTGAAAGAATGGCTTTGATAACCCTGCCCTTAGATCTGAGACCCTGAAATCCTCCAGCCCCACAGCTAGTCTTAAACATCATGTTCTTCTTGCTTGAAAGTTGCAGRTATTCCAGTTGCTTTGTAACTATTAGCAAATTAAGCGAACGAAAGATCAGTCATCAGCTGAGCCATGTGGGCTGCAAAAGAGTTAAATCTGGATTGCGTGTTGATTAACACAACAAAGATAGTAGAGTAGATACCTCTGTGATCTTTGTGATCCTCGTGCTGTGGTCCTGGTGAAGAGCTGCAGGGAGACTCCCTGCGAAAGCCCCATTCAGTGCCAGGGCTACCTTTTCGAGGGGACAGGGGAAGATTTGRCTGCCCACAGAGTGGGCAGGTTGCATGCGTGTTACGTGCACCGCAGCACCTTTCCTATGACACTGTTCCAGCAGAAGCGACGCTGTGCAATCCTCCAACGTGTGAGGAGGAAACAGTGGCACGCTAAATGTTGCACTAAGCGAAGCCAAAAGGATTTCCCAACTGCTGATGGAAAGGAGCCTGAACGCAGCGTGAACTGCGTTGTACCAACCAGTGCATCTCCCTCTAGCTGTGCAGCATCAGCAGTAATATCTGCGTTTGTTTTAGCAGCACTGGCTGGATGAGCTTCACCTACATTACAGAGCTTGTTGGAGACATGTCACCAAACCTCGCCATTCCACAGGGAAGCTCTGGGAACGTTAGGATCCCTTCTTTGACTCAGTTGTCTTGTTTTCTTTCTTTATCTTTTCTATAGTTAAAAATCCATCTCTCTTTGCTTATTGGATGGCTGAAGTGGTAGTGAAGTCATAAAATGTACAAGAGAGCTCRAAATTGTGGAAGATTTCTAATCTCTGCCTTCTATTTAAACTAAAAGGCCATGCAAGCAGCTGCCAGAGAGCTCTGAGARTTTGATATTGTTACTTTGCAAGTGTTATTTCCATTAATTGAATTGTGCACGTCTGCTCTTTAATGATTCAGTGAAATCGAGGGAGGAAATAGGGTGAAATGAGAAATAAGTAAATAAGAACTGTGGCAAGATATCTGAAATCATGGTATACAGCTTGCATTATGTAATACTTGGCAGAGGCAGAGTTCAAGAGTTGCTTATCTCTGTAACAACTCTGCCAAAAGTTCAGAGGGGAAAAAAATGCTACTTTGGGTTCTGAAGGAATTGCACATGCTGGTTTCTCTTGGCTGATCTTGGAGGAAGTGCAGTGCAATGAGGAGACAGGTGGGTGCTCCAACTGTTGTCTCTGTCACCACCTTCAGTCCCAAGAAGCACTGCAGGTGCAAAACCACCAAGGAAATGCAAGTTCTTTGTCCCTGGGAATAGGCTGGATCCAGGAGGGAGCTTGGCCTTTCCAGGGAATGAAAGGAACAAAACGRATACTCGCGGTTAAGTTTATATCTAGTTGGGGAACCCATCTCACTTCTCTCTGCCTGTCTGTGCCCCCGYTCCTGGTACCCACCTTAGCTTTCCAACGTGTAGTATTTGCCTTTGAGCACGGTGCCCTAGTGTACCAGGCACCAGCATTGGAGAAGTTGGACTCTGTGCTGCGGGAACAACCAACTGCTGCAGGAACTTAGTGCCTGTGGAGGGACCAGTGTCCTACCGCCTGACTAAAAGGGGACTGTAAACTGGGTTTTGAAACAATCTCATTTCCATTCATGCCGGATGGTAGCTTCATAAGGTTCCTACCATTTTTTAAGGTTCCCATCTGTTCAAGTAGTGATGATTCGGTCTTTAATGCAGTATAAACCGTGCTGTATGTTGYCTGCTCTGGCTGTACTAAGTGGCAACAAAACATAGCTTAGTTATTCCTRTAAGAAATAATTTCACGTCGGTGTGAATATCAGGGTCTTCCATGAGAGGATTAAAATTCTTAGCTTGATCTTTTGTTTCCTTCTTTCCCCTTACTCCACAGGTGGTTTTTTGGCAAGATTCCCCGGGCAAAGGCTGAAGAGATGCTAGGCAAACAGAGACACGATGGTGCCTTCCTCATCAGGGAGAGCGAGAGCGCTCCTGGGGACTTCTCCCTCTCTGTCAAGTAAGTAATGCCCAGTAGTGGTAATGTGTGGTAATCAGGAAACACGCTTCTGACTGGAACTTGTGGAGAAAGGACTGGTGATTTTTAATACAGAAGAACAGGAATAATCTTCTCCAAAGTGCCTGGTGTGTACATGCCTCTCCCCTGTCTTCCTCCATTCTTCTTCTCAAGGAAAAATTGKTTTTTTGTCTTCTATGTCTGCCAGGTACACTTCCAGATCTGTTTTTCTTGATATCTTGCCCCTTGTTTTGGAGGTACTCGTCTTGCACTGGGTGGTAGAACTGTGGAAACTAAAGTTTCCTCCATCTCACCTGCACGTTCTGTGCTAGTGGAGAGTATTGGCCTAGAAGCAGTGAGCTGAAGGGGAAGAGCCCTCATCCTAGAATAACCTTCCTTGTTGTGCTGACTCTTAGCTGTCAGCAGTTCCTGTTAATTAGCCCTGGCATACACATTACCCTGCTACCTCTCTCAACCTTCTGAAGCCACTGTAAAACATAGTAAAGTTGTTACAGATTCAAAAGGATATGAGGTAATTCAACATAAATCAAGGGAGGATTCTGCTCTCACCAGTTGTTTTTTCTTTTCTCCACTTTCTATAATCTTCCCTTTTTCTCACAGAAATGAACAGGACATTCTTCAGAATCTGGGCAGTAGATCCTGATTATCCATGCAAGAGTCCTCATTTGCTGGGTTTTCCGTGGCTATCACTAATCCATCTCGACAGGGTTTATTTGGTATTCTTTGGTCTGTAACCAAATTTTTGTCCTCTTCTACAGCAGCACTGAGTCATGCCAGCAAACTGAATTAAAACAAATGACTGTAGAGAGATGTTTATATTTCTGCCTTGGGTACAATTATCAGAGCTAGAATATTAGACGTGAATGGAAGCTTCACGCTAGAAAACATGTTTCTTTGTAAAACTTGAAGTTGTAACATTAGGTTAGTGTTGCCATCTGGTGGGCAAGTTCTCAAATGTTTCCTTTTTTGTATTGTGGGAAGAAAATGCACTTCTTTCCTAAAAGGGGATTTGCAGGTTTTGAAATGGAGAGAATCTCTCGGATTGAGGAAGGGCGAGCTGAGACAGTGCCAGAGTTTTGTGTTTGCTTTATAGCCAAGATGGTTTGCATGTTTTCGACCAAGATATAGAAAATACAAATGCCAAGTACAAATAATTGTCTCCTGTTTTCAATGTTTTGGACTCTGAAGGGGCAAAAAAAAAATCAATGTGCTTTTTACTTGGAAAATCCTCTTGGAGCAGCTCTTTATTCACAATGAAATTTTTGGGAGAATAGCTTTAACCGAATGCTAACATTTGTCAGAACTGTTAATGCAGAATTGAAGTTGCATCCAGTGTATGTGCAGCATCTCCTTTGGTGCACTTRCTTTTGCACTTTTTTTCCTTTCTTTTAGAGGGCTCTTTTTGTTTTGCAAGATGTTCTTTTAACCAGTAGTTTCACAGTTGACACAAGTCCACCCTGGCTGCCAAGAGAAGCAGGTTTTTCCCAGCAGTTCACCTACAACAGGCCTGCTGCTTGTGCGCTGCACTGTCTCACACCTACAGAGTACCCAAAGTGCTGCTAATGTGCTTTTCTCTTTGTTCTTCGTTCCTTCCTCCCAGGTTTGGAAACGATGTGCAGCACTTCAAGGTGCTTAGGGATGGGGCTGGCAAATATTTCCTCTGGGTGGTGAAGTTCAATTCTTTGAACGAGCTGGTAGATTATCACAGATCCACATCTGTCTCCAGGAACCAGCAAATATTTCTCCGGGACATTGAACAGGTGCCACAGGTAAGAGAAACAGTGTCCTCACAGAATGGACTATGTTTAACTGCTGCAACTCACCACCTGAAGTAGGGTAGCACCTTAGGGTAAATGAAAAGGGATTGACAGGAGCTGATTTGAACACTTTTCATATTGTGTCTGTGGATCCAGCATCCAAATCTAAGCAGGGAAACCAGCTGAGTGTTTATAAAAACACAGTAAGAAAGGACACAGTAAGAAAGGGTCTTCCCTTTCATTTCTGTCCCACTACTTCAGAAGCGTATTGGGCTTTGGTATTGATCTTTCCTGCAGAACTGCAGCAAAGGGAAGAGATGGTTACAGGTAGTAGCAGATGGTGCATCTCTAGCTTGTTGTCTTGGATCTAACCTGTATGAACAGAAACCAAAAACTACTGCTAAGTGTCAGCAGAGCAGCCTGTGTATAACTTGCTCTTTGTTTTCTTCCATTTCCCAGGGCTATTAAATGTTCCACTGGGTAACATTGTGCTAAACAGGATCAGAAAAAAGGTGGCTAAAAGCGACAGGCATGAAAATTCCTTTCTAACCTCACAATTTGAAGCATACAAATGCTTTTCTGCTGAACTTGTAGCTTTTCCATAAGCACAGAAGCATTTAGTGAGCAGAAAAAGTGCTGTGCAACTTCTTGATAATATGTGAATGGTACTAAGCTTTTAAGGAACTGTGTAAAATGCCAACATTCAATTTTTAAGGGAAACTTAGTGTGTTGCAGTATTAGGTAGAGAACTAATGTTTGTGCTGTAAGTTGGTGAAATAAAGAACTTGTGGCAAATAGAGCAAATAAAGAACTTGTGTTGTAGCAGAATATAGGTTTATGGTAAGTGAAGAACATTGGAGCATCTTAAGGAAACGTTGGAGACATCATCTGGTGCCTTTATTTCAGTTCTTTCACCAAAGAAGAAGGATTTTTAAGGTCTTCCATGGGCTATACCTTTTTAGCATCATACTGCAGGTGGTAGAGCCTGGCTTTCAGAGAAGTGAAGCAACCTAAATGTTTGCTGGCAGACGTGGTGTAAGCTAAGCCCCAGTCCAAGGGAGCAAATGCCTTTTTCTTTGGGTGATTCTCACATTGGTTTTGTCTTCATCTCTTGCAGCAACCAACGTACGTTCAGGCCCTGTTTGATTTTGATCCCCAGGAGGAAGGAGAGCTAGGCTTCCGCCGCGGAGACTTTATCCAAGTCCTTGACAATTCTGACCCCAACTGGTGGAAGGGAGCCTGCCACGGACAGACGGGCATGTTTCCACGCAACTATGTGACCCCGGTGAATCGGAACATCTAGAGATAAATATTAGAGATTATTTAAAGAAACCAGAGAAACAGCAAATACACATACAGAGCCTAACTGCAGCCAGTGACGTAAAATCACACGGCGATAAAAACCTGAGTCACCTTTCACCATGAGGTGATCCTCCTTCACTCAGTATGGAACTTCAGAGGCAGGGGGAGAGTTCAACTTACACACCAAAACTTATCTTTAAAAAGGAAAAAAAAAAAGAGAGAGAAAAGAAATGAAAATAACAAATTTCCTCAGCTGCTCCTGGTTTACCCCCTTTCATTTGCTCTTCTTGTTTCCCCCTCCTCCTCTGTCCATCAGTGCATGAGGTTTTAATGCCATATAAACTCCTAGCCATGCAGTGAAAGGAAAAGGGAGAAACTCTGCGGGTATTTTCTCTCTCTGCAAGCAGTCTTCATTTGACATGAAGGGACATGAGAGAAGAACCAAATCCACAGTCCTGCCTTTAAMAATAAAAAAACAAAAGTCATCAGTCTTTGCTTTTGCCTTCAACATTCAGCTCTTCTGGCCTGGGAAAGATGAGGTGTTGCTCTGATTTTTTTTCTCTTCTCCTTTGGCACTTTCTTCTGGAGCTCAGCAGCTTCCAAGCAGGGGAAGGGAGAAGAGTTTATGTGGCTTTTGTTTTGTTTTGCTTCTGAGTCACAGAGCTGCTTTGAGAAATTCCAACCTACAACTGAAGTCTGTTCTTGCTGCGCTGACAGCTTTGTTTTTTTCTTAAAGGTGTACGGTTGAGCACATTCTGTAATTTTTTCCATAGTGCCTTCCCTTATTTTCTTTTTTTAATTATATTTTAAGTTAAAAGGACAGTCCAGAGCTTTTCAGAGGATTTTTTCTTTTTCTGCCTGTGTAAATATTTTGGGGGAAGGGTGTAAAGGAGGGTGGTTTTACCAATGGACATTTAAGAAAAAAAATCTACCAACAGAGATGGAGCTTTAATTTTAAGATTTGTCTCTACTGTTTGACTTTCCTTATTCCAAGGAAAAAAAAATCCAAGGCATTCAGTGGCAGCTTAGGCTGCTCAGAGGTGAGGAGCTGCAACCAGGAGCCTCAAAGAAGTAAGAGAAGGGGAGGAAATTATAACCAGGGAAAATGAGGAAGCATACTTTGAGGAAGGGGGGAACTTGAGAAATATGAGCCCTGAGATGTCCTATAAAAACATACATTCCTTTGATGGAGAAGTCTGTCACGCAGAGGAACCTCAAGAAATAGTGCTTGAAAACACTTGATGCTCTTAGCGAATGTTTCCACGTGACGCGTGTTACCAGCCTGTCCTTTCGGCCTGGGTAGGGAATATTTGCAGTCACGTTACTCTCACAGTGGGCTTGGCGTCCCTGCTGTCCAGTTTCTCCTCCCTCCTCAGGTCAGTGCTGTTTGAAAAAGCAGATTTCCCTCCCCTGCTCCCCGTTCACAGCAGGCTGTGTGATGACTGGATCCCCATCCCTCACCGTAGCGGCAAACGTTCGGGCCATCGGCTCCTCCGCCGGAGCAGTGCGACGTTCAGTCGGACAGAAAGGAAAGGAACGAAACCACGCCGCTCTCTGTGCCAATCTTCAGTTGCATGATTTTTCCTTTTGCCGGCCGCGTGCCTGGATCCCTTCACCCCACCAACGAATCCACAAGCTGCAATGGAGATTTCCTCCCGCCCTGCCGAAGCACGGGTGGTCTTTAGTTGGAGGGTGCCTTTTTTTGTACTAAGTGTTACAAATGTTTTATTCCTGAGATGGACTCTGCCTTACACTTTAATTTTCCAGCTGATGAAAGAGAGAGCTATCCTGTAGAGTGTTACTTTCTCCCCCTCTCCTTGCTAGCTGTCACTCACTTTCTTCCTTCTTTGTAAAGTGATTGGAAAAGGAATCTATGGCATTCTACACCTGGACCATTTGATTGTTTCCTTATTTTGGAATTGGTGTATATCATGCAGCCTTGCAGACATATGTCTTGTGTGTGTATATATATTAAAAAAAAAATCAGTGTTTAAATAAAAAAAAAAGGCCTATGTACTTAATCCTTTAACTCTGCAGCAGCATTTGGTAGATAGTAATTAACTGTGAATAATAAATATACATTGAATTCTTCACTCGAGCATCTGTCTGTTATTTCAGTTGGCAAAGTGTGACTGATGGAGCTAATTTATAGGGAGAAGGAAGCTGCGCGATGTGCTCGGAGGCCAAGTGCTTGGACTCTTGAGAGCCCTGGGTTGATCTCCATGTGYTTGGCCCCATTTTTACTCTCCTAAGCACAGTCAGAGGAGAAATGCACCCCTTAGCACACRTGGTGTCCTGTGTCCATTTGCTGGRTGATGGGATGCCRCTTAAATGTTTYTGCCTTTGCTTTTTCCAAGCTTTTCTTCCTATCTCCTGTGATATTACAACAAGGGAGCAGGATGCTTCATGCTTCATCCCAGCTCTTCCTCATGGGGGACAAGTGGGGAAGATCAATGTCTGCCTTGCTGGAAAGCAGCAGCGCTGGCTTGGGTGGCTTGGGAGCATTTCCTGGGCTTGCTTTGGGCTGCAGGAGCGTTTCCTGGGCTTGCTTTGAGCTTCAGGAGTGTGTCCTGGGCTTGGGAGCGTGTCCTGGGCTCGCTTTGGGCTGCAGGAGCCTTGGCTCTGCTCCCCGTGGGACCGGGGCTCCCATGGGAGCGGTGCCGACACCGCGACCGGCTGTGCTGCTGCGGGTGCCTTGCAGGAGGKGCTGCTCCTCCCTGTGCATCCCACATGTATTTTGCAATGGAGTTGGAAGGCAGCCCAGGGATGGGAGCGTCTGTACGAGCAGCAGGGCCCGAGACCCGCAAACTGCCCAATTTAGCCGAATTTGGCGAAATTTAGGTATGGAGGCGTTGGACGCACGGCGGGGGGGGGAATGGACTACATTTCCCAGCATGCCCCGCGGCGCGCAGGGGCAGGGCGGCTGAGGCGGCGGGGCCGGAGCGCGCAGCGGCCGCCCGGGCAGCCCGGGCCCGGCCTGGAGACCCTYCTCCGGGCAGCGCCGGTACCCGCGGGGGAGGCAGCGGGCGGCGGGGAGCTGCGGGGCTGGGCGAGGGGGGCGGATAGTGGCGAGGGGCGGCCCTGGGGTGAGGGGTGACCATGGGGCTTGCTGTGAGGGAGCTGAGGGACGTTGTGGGGTTATGGGGTGGGAGGACGTTGGGAAGGAAGATTACAGGGTTGGGGATGGGGKTTGGAGGCAAGCAGGTGCTTTGGGRCTGAGGGAGWTGGGRGGTGCAGTGGGGGGACYTACTRGGRGCACAGCGAGGCCCCTGGGGCTCACCAGGGTCCCCCTCTCCGTGCGCAGGCTGCGGAGGCGCCGGGCAGACATGGTCGGCTACGACCCCAAGGCCAAGTGCGTCTCCACGCTGGAAGCGGCCGCCGCGGGGTCGGCTGCCGGGCTCGTCAATCGGGTCTTCGTCAGTCCCTTGGATGTCATCAAGATCCGCTTTCAGGTAGCTGTCCCGCGGCCGGCTGGGGCGCAGGGGTGAAAGAGCCGGTCACAGAGCAGAGACGGGCAGGTCCTTGGTGAACGGGCCACTTGTGCAACTGGAGAGTGTGAAACCCGCCTGTCAGCCCTGCCCTGGGCCATGCACAGGTTATGCAAGACAGCAGTGATATCTTAGGGCTACTGTTTCCGTTTAGTTAACTTATCTTGGATATTTGAATGGGATCTTGTGGGGTTTTTTTAGTGTTTTCCCCCTTTCTTCCTCTTTTTCTAAGTAATCTCTATTATTTCATTGAATTTCACCATTGTTCACACTGATTATGTTCACTTTGTGTGCGTGTTTTTACTCTGGCRCTCCGTTAGAGCCTTGCAGCAACGCCTTCCAGTCGTTTCATGCTGTGATTCTGAGGGAAGGCAGAATGTCTCCACTTAGTGTTGCTTGTCTGCTAAGGTTGTGAGTTCCTAATTTGGACACCTCAACTGAAATTGAAAGTATTTCCTCTGTTTTTTCTCCAGCTTCAGATTGAGCAGCTCTCCTCCAGAAACCCGCTGGCKAAATATCATGGCATCTTGCAAGCTGCGCGGCGCATCCTCCGGGAGGAGGGCTTGTTTGCCTTCTGGAAGGGCCACGTCCCTGCTCAGTTCCTTTCAGTTGGCTATGGAGCCGTTCAGGTAAGGTGAGCAGATGCCAACCAGGCCTGGAGTTGTAGCACTCTCTGCATTGCAGCTCTTCAGTACTTCAGATGTAGAAAAGTCCAGGTTTGCACTGTATTGATGCAAGCCAGCCCCAGTTTCAGAGATGTGTATTATGTAATGCTAGTCTATAATTCCTAAATAAATGCCCCTGAGCTTCCTCCATGGCACTTGTTCTGCTTGGCCAGCCAGAGCACACCTAAGAGTAGGGCAAGCTCAGGTCAGTCTGTTCCTGGTGGCACAGACAAGTCCTGTTTGTTCCTGCTGCTTAACTGTTTATGTTCCAAGTTCTTTGTTTCGCTTTTTCCTTACGAGCTGATAAGGTGACAAAGTCAGTGGGGCTGATGGCTGTGTTTTGCACAACATTGTTGTGCTTTGTAAACAGTAATGATGTATTTTATGATGGCTGGTTGAGTGATGGGAAGCATATCTGTAATATAGTAAACGCTCTTCAGGTTACATAGAACATTAAAATGAGATTTYCACAGCTGTAAATGGAAGACTGCGTTGACAGAAATATTGGGGATCAGATTCCTTGGGTTGCTGAGTGATTTTTACAGGGCGTTCTTTGAACAAATGCTCCAAGAGGCTGTAAGTTAGAGGGCTTCTGAAGGACACAGAGAGGGTGGTTRCAAGTGAGGGGTGGAGGCCCTTTGGTGAACTGAAAAACAGATCTGTCAATGGTAAGAGTCGCCCCCTCGACCTGTGTGTGTTTGTTTCTGTAGTTCATGGTGTTTGAGAGCCTGACAAAATTGGTGCACAAYGTCACGTCGTACAACGCCCGCGACTCCTTCGTGCACTTCGTCTGCGGCGGCCTCGCCGCCTGCACAGCCACTGTGGCCGTTCAGCCCGTCGACACRCTGCGCACCCGCTTTGCTGCTCAGGGGGAGCCAAAGGTATGGGTTAGGAATTCAATTTTTGGAATTACTATTCACAACAGAAGCAATATTTCATTTGTATAAACATAGGAAGTTTGAAAAATACGTTTATAGTCCATGGGTTGACATAAAAGAGCAGGTACTGCTGTTGGGCAATATTTGTACTGTTGCCAAGTTATCCTCTGTGCTGTCGACAYAGCTTTCCTAATTGTGTTGTCCTGCTGAATGCCTTGTTTGACTCCTGGCAGGTGATCCAGAAAGACGGAGAAACTGCTCTTATCAAGATAACTTCATTTTCATTTTGCCTGTGGGCCATTTAAGGATTTATTGTCTGTTGTACATTGCAAGTTTAAGATTTTCCGCTTGCAAAAGAGTCATGGTTAGATGRTGATAATGATGCTAGAAATTAGTCACCTTTCACCTGTGGTTTCATTTTCTTATTTAGACCAGAATTGGTCTCCATGATAATTAGGTCTGTTATTACTGGAGGGGAATAAGTTTGTATCAGAGCCATTTTTGTACCGGGCTTTGGCGTAACATGCAGGAAAATCACGATATATTCATATGAATTCTGTTACAGGAGCAAGCAGAGGCATTAGGAAGGAAATAACTATGTCTGTGATGCAAGTCACAAAAGATGATATCTCTTGGCTCTGAACATTGTTTCTTCCCCTTAGAGACACAGCCTGGATTCAGGATATAATGTCAGCCCAGGCTTTCTAAAATGACTTTATTCCTCAGTCYGTGCAGTTAGTTGTATTTTGAGCAGTGAGAAATTTCTATCACCTTTCCCAGGAAATAACCTGACCATTGGGTTGCTGGTTTAAACTTGTTCACTGGGCATCCTTCCTCTTCTGTTCTGCCTAGATCTATCACAGCCTTCGCCATGCAGTTGTGACCATGTACCGRACAGAAGGGCTGTGGACTTTCTACAGAGGTCTGACCCCGACGATCATTGCTGTCTTCCCATATGCCGGTCTCCAGTTCTCCTTCTACAACACRTTTCAGCAGTTTTCCGAATGGGTGATTCCAGCTGAAGGAAAGAAAGCAGGTAGGCACTGGGGGCAGTGATGTCTGTGTTCTTTTAKAGAAAGGGAGGATGAATGCTACTTTGGGAGACTGATATAAGCCAAATTTTCTTTCCTTCCAATCTTGTCAGTGCAAAATGTCAGTGCAATTTCCCATCTCTCATTGCTACACCTGCAGAGGTATTKCAAAGATAAGTGTAGTATAGTCTGCAAACCATTAGTGTTACAGAATGAGTGTGATAGAAACGTGGGTACATGGGAGAGCAAAGTGTCACAGGTGCCAAGTGGGCACACTCTCACTGTGGCATGATTTTCTCTCATTTCATTAGTACTGTGTAGGCAGATTTCCTAAGGAAATCTCAGAATCCTGTTCTCAGATTGCAGCACAGCTATTGCAGCAGAAAATTCCTCTGGTCTAATTTAAAACTCCCAAGCTTATGGCTTGATATTTTTATGTTGATTTATAGCTTCGTTTTAGGAGCACCTCATCCTCATGCAGTCTGTCACCTTGGCAGTTCCAGAGGCCAGTGGCTCCCAAGCATAGACAGTGTGTGCAAAATYAGCATCTTTCTTTGCCTCACCAGAGTTTCTTCAAATAGTAGAAAATATTTTCACGATCCTGCCTTTGTATTTATTTTTAGATGACAGATGTTCCTACTGGGTTTGTGCTGTGAACTTGTGTTTGTCAGGAAGAAGGCTAATATCATCAAGCTCATTTCCCACTGGCCTGTGTGAAATTATCAGGCTGTGTCAACTTGTGACTTATATTGACTTTTTCTGGACAGGAATGATTATGCAGAAGTGCAGGATTGCCAGTGGCTTTTACCTGAGGGGCGAAATAAAAACTTTTCTATCCACTAGTGACAAATTCTTCTTTGTTTCTTGTTTATAATGTCACTTGGCAGAGCAAAAGACTGAATCAAGAAGGATTCAGTGTAAGGTATAAAGATGAGCTGTTGTGCTCTGGCTCCAGTGGAAGTTATGARCCTGGTACAAGTTGAGGTTCTATGGCCTGAACTGTACAGAAGAGACAGTGCAGCTTTCCAGGGTCATTTTGACCTTACTGCCTGTGTATGAATGATTTTACCTCTTTTGACACTTAAATCAGAACTTCCTGCTAATCCTTTCTTTCCTTCTCTGCTATCCTCTCCATTCCTTTTCTTCCCAGGTAATGTTAAAAACCTTGTTTGTGGCAGCTGCGCTGGAATCATCAGCAAAACCCTCACCTATCCYTTTGACCTGTTCAAAAAACGACTCCAAGTGGGTGGCTTTGAGCAAGCCCGGGCAGCCTTTGGGCAGGTGAGAACTGTTTGAATTGACTGGTTTTCATGAGTTTGCTTTCAGATCAAGCCAGTTACCGCTAGAATGCAGTGATGATTCACCARTGGTACCTATGTAGATAGGTGTCTGAAAGGTAGATCAGTCTGTTTCTGAAGACACTCTGAGAGCAGGAATATTAAGTAAGTCCTAAACCGTTACACTGGATGCTTCTCCTCTTCCAGTGAGGCAGATTTTTTTCTTAAGCACTGACGGGTCACAGGATATTCAACCTTCACACTGTGACATGACAACATGTGGATAACTAATTTAGAGACTTTAAATGTTGTAGCTATGTTTTATTTCCTTCAGAAAACTGAAGAGTTGCCCCTCCTTAAAAAATGAAGGAGACAGAAAACAACAGCAAATAGAAACTGTTATTCCACAAACCCATACCATAAATCATACATGCTGGAATAACCTACTTAAACTTTTAGTGACACAAAATATGTACTTTATCTCAACCAAAATAATTCTTTGGCACTTTCAGTTACAGTAAGCCCCAGAAAGGCATCTCCAGGCTCTGTGCCGCGATTATGTTTCTCTCATGTAGCTTGGGGCTGTGTTCTCTCGCAGGCRAGCTCTCCTGTTGCCACTTCTTTCACCACTTCACCACTTCTCTCCTAGGTGCGGACRTACAGGGGTCTCCTGGACTGTGTGAGRCAGATCACGCGGGAGGAAGGCCCGRGAGGGTTCTTCAAGGGCCTTTCCCCCAGCTTGCTCAAGGCTGCTGTCTCCACCGGCCTCATCTTCTTCTGGTACGAGCTGTTCTGCAGCCTGCTGTGCACTCTGAAGAGCACTGATATCACTAAGAAGAGAAGCTGAAAAAGGCACGTATTTGGCTACCTGTTTTCCTCCTGGAGGGAMGCTGATGGCTTTGCTCTGTCATGAGCATACCAGAAACACTCGAGCTCTGAATGTAAGAAACAGCCTGCTAGGACTACATGGTGATGTGCTGGTGACTGCTGTGTGGTGCCTCCACAGAGCACATTTTTTCTTCTGTCTCCTCGAATATGAGCAGATGTTTAGCAAGAGAAAAAGAAAAACCTAACCAAAAAACAAGCATGAAACTACCTAGCAAAGACTCTATTGAAAAGGCACCTGGTAGAGCAGGATTCTGGCACTGGCTCTGGGTCACAGAGGTGGATGCTGGTCTAGCTTATGCTGTTTAACTGATGTCTTTTCATGTAGCTGCTTAATTTCCCTGTCCATGGCCTGCTGTTTGCAGCATATTCTTATATTGCACAGGTACCACTGCTGTTTTGAAGTCAGTTAAATCCTCCTTGAGGTGCATGGATCCTTGGATTCCCTTTCCTTTGATGCCATCTACTTCTCTTGATTACCACTTACTGGCTCTGCATCTTCAGCTGCCTTAAACATAGTGTCTTCTGGTGATTCACACTGACCCARACTTGCTCTTCCTGGAAATCTGATGAGCTTGATTGGATCTTACAAGTGCCAATCCATCTCCTGCTGTGTCTTGCCATGCATCACGCAGAGTTTTGCATCGCCTCRGGCATTTTTTTTACAAGGAAACCTGCACATTGAGAACTCTTCTCGAAGGAGAATTCAACGCACAACAARCCCAATCCCTGCTTGGGGTTCTTTGCTTCCCTGCTGCTGTGCAGTGAGCAAACAGATGCTGTATATAATTTTATAGTCAATATTTAGTCTATGTGAAAACCATGAAGGAGACTCCTGTGGAAACTAGCAAAAAACCACCACATTCTGAATGTTCTAACTGGTATTTGTGAAGTGGCCTCAAAACATTTCTAAGCCTCTGGTGTAGAGTGGTGCTAACAGATAAAAWTTTTTGACAAGATCAGCCCAAGCAAGAAGGCTAACCCTGTGAGACTGGAATTGGTTGATGTAGCCCAGTGTTTGACCAGAAGGATGATGGAATTATGGGTGAAAAATKAGTGTTTTTCTGAAGTTTCAAAGGTTTACAAAAGAATGATGAATTGGAAAAAAAAGAAAAGAAAGAAAGATTTACATAAGAGGGAAAGAAAAAGGAGGAAAATGGCTCTGTTTCTCCTCTTTTATTCTCTGTTATTTCAAGCTGAGCAGGGTGTGGTGGATCAGTGTGGAGAGGGCAAACTTCCAAAGAAAAGCATGTTAGTCATCTGGGAACTGCTGGAAAGGGGAGAGCACTGCAGTTATTTAGAGGATCGTTTGATGGTTCGGAGTTTTGTTTGTGATTCGGAGTTTTTTGTATCTCTTCGGCATTACTGAGGGTGTTAATCCCAAATGACCTGGCCAAATTCCAGTGTGAGCAATTCCATTCTGTTGATGCAGCTTCTCCTGGTGATTTTGGTCGCCTATCAGTGTTGCTCACTTATCCTGGGCTATTAGGAGAGGCTGTTTTTAAAGAGCAGCTGTTTCACTGGTGGGTAAAATATCCAGTGAGATGCCTTGCTAGTTTGGGACAAATAACTTTGTGTCTGACATGATCTGAGTTTCACTGCAGGTGACTTTGGCAACTACAAAAAATGAGATTCACTGAATAGTGTCAGTGTCGGGTAGGAGATGTGAGCTTCTGAGAGGGAGTGTTGGCTGCATGCACTGAAAAAACAAACATTTTCAAATGTAATGAATGTAAATGTTGAGTAAGGCTCCTTGAAGTGCCTCAATCCCACTGGCATTTTCCTAAGTTATTTAGGCTGTTCTGAGATCAYTCTGAATTCTTCTTAATAATGTTTTGCCTTTGTTGGCACTCTAGGAAGACATCGTAACTTGTAATTACTTGGAAGACCTCATAACCACTAATGAACTTAGCTTCGTGATGTCCTTCTGAGGCACCAGAATGCCTCGTTTCAAAGCAGGCACAAAGAGGTTGGGATTGAGACTGTCTTGACCTGTGGTAGAGGGAAATGCTCTCTCAGGGACAGCACTGACTGTGGCAGGATTTTTTTCCCTGCTGACCTAGACTTCAATATCCCTATAGGAAATCTGGATCCATCCTTCCTGGCTAAAGATTGCAGGACTCTAGTTTTCCATTTGATGTCAGAGCTGCTGTTGCCCTGCGCACAATAGAAGGAAATCGGGTAGGAACTAAGGGGTGGGAGAGGCAGCCTCTGGGATAGAGTGATTTTCTTTGGTTCTCCTGGGGGCAAAGCACAGAGAGCAGAAAACTGTGTGCTCTGCTGGGACGAAGTTCCTTGGATGTGCTCTGGAGCTGCTGCTTTGGGACGTGCAAGTGAATGAGAAAAGCAGCAACCTCAGAATGTTTGGAGCTGGGTCTGCGAGTCGCTTAGTTGCCTGCCTCACTCAGCAGCGCCTGTCTCAGAGAGGGGAACAAGGCAGCTGCTGTGGCACTTGTAGCATTGGAGGCTCCGTTTCTGGAATTGAAGGACCGGGAGCTGGGAGAGCCCTGGGGTCGCCTTGTTCCTCCCAGGGCTGCTCCCAGCAATGGCTGCCCTGGATCCGCCGGCTTCACAGCCTCAGTGCAGCAGCAATGCCGGGAGCCTCCYGGGACAGCGAGGGTTTTCACTCCTGTGTAATCCTATCAGGGCGGATTTGCCTCAGCCCCAGTTCACCTCTGCAGCTGCTCAGCGGTGACCTTTCCTTCTAGTGCCTTGTACCACCGGAGAGTCGGAAGGCACCTCGGCAGGCGGGGCAGGGCAGTGCCCACAAGGGCTCTTCTAGATGCACCATTTCCCACCACCACGACAGACCCCTTGATCCCAGCCATAGTAACACTGCTAAGGATCCTCGGCCAGGGCAGTGTAGTGGATTTTAAACAGAAATGCATGTTGTGGGGTGGACGGTGGTTGTGGACCAGACTGTTTTCCTCTCTGTGCTGTGGTGCGATGTTTCCCTGACGCGTTTCTCTCCACGTGGGCTTTCTGCAGCTGCTGGTTCACGTGCCTGCTGGGACAGCACTGGGGTATTAAAGGGTCTGTAACGTTTGTGTCTGGCTGCAGCGTCTCCTTCCCTTGCTCCCGGTGCCTGCGCGGGGAGGCCTCGGGCCCAGCTGGCCACGGGAGAGTGGCTGGGGCATCCTCATCCACGCCGGGTTCCCATCCGCTCYGCCATGCACTGGATCCACCCCTGGATCCTGGTGCTGGGCACATGGGGACGGCCGAGGGCCAGTGCAGCCCGGGCTGAGCGCGGAGCTCCAGAGGCTCCGGGTGCCCCGGGTTTCAGTGTGTGCTCGGCACCCTCGCGGCGCTGGGGGCGGCTCTGCTGGAGCGTGTCCCGCCGAGGGATGAGGGCGGCGGCCGGCGAGGGCCGCGGTACCGGCGGCACCGGAGTCGGGCTCGGTGCCGCCCCGGGCCGCCGTGTCCCGGCGCTTACAGGCGGGGGCGCTGCGGCAGCCCGGCCCGGCCCCCGCGGGCTCCGGCGAGGAAATGACCTAAGAGGAAACCTGCGCGGGGCCGGGAGCCGCGGGCCGGGACCGGGACCGGAGCCAGGACCGGGATCGGAGCGGCCGCGATGCCGCCGCGCGGGGCGGCCGCACTGGGCAGGTCGGCGCGGGGCGACCCCCCACCCTCCCCCGGGCTGCGGAGCGGCGGGGGCCGCCCCTGGTGCCGCGGGCCGGGCCGGGCCCGGGGCCGCTCAGCGACGCGGTGACTAAGGGCGGAGGAATCCGCGCACGCAGCGAAACGGCGGCTCCGGGCCCGGCTGGCGGCTCCGGGCCCGGCTGGCGGCGGAGGCAGCAGCTGCCCTGTGCCGCTCGGCCCTGCGGAGCAGGGGCTGGAGCGGGACCTTTTTTCTTTATTTTCCCGTTTGGAAAAGCCTAAAGGCTCCGAGCTGCAGGAGCTCCCTGCCACGGGCGRGTAGGCAGTGAGGCCGGGAAGACTCGGAGCGAGGGTTTCCCGTGGCCGGCACTGCGGGGTCCTTGGCTGCCCTCCGGGCTGGGCTCCGGCAGCCCGCGCTCCGGYGGCTTTGGGGCTTCCCGAGCGGAGCTCCGGCCTCTCCCGGCAGCCGCGTTGTCTCCCTCGGCAGGGGCAGCCGGTAGCGCCCGGGCGCCCCGCGGGGCCGGCCGGCCATGGGCGATCCGGCCGGGGAGGCGTCCCGCATGCAGTCCTTCGACGCCGACACGCAGCGGCTGCTCAAGACGGCGCTCAAAGGTACCAACCTCCGCCCCASCGCCACGGACGAGCCCCGGGCCCCTCTTGCTGGCACCGGCTGCTACGGGCAGCAAAGCTGCTCCCTGAACGGTGACACTGCTCCCGGGGGGCCTTTGCTCCTCGCCTTGCCCCTGCTCGCCTCCTCCCTGATGTTTAGCCCTGCAGCCGTTCCATGTTGGATCCTGCCCCTCGRAGATGCGGGGTTTGAAAGTCGCTGAACTTTTCTCCTCTCGCATTGCTGGACGTTTCTTGGTTTGCTCTGATTTTTCTGGCTCCCTCCTCTTCCTCTGTCACCCAGCAGCTCCATCATGTCTGGTCTCCCTCTGCTCCCCCTTGGGCCTGGTTTCAGCTCCCTTTCCCTCTGCCCCTTCCTGTTGTAGCAGCCCTGTTCTCCCAGCCCTGACATCTCCTGCTTCCCATATCTCTATTCAGAATCCAGGGGGAATTTGCCCATTTGGCTCCCGTTAACCCAGCTTTGAAGCAGTGCTGGGCTTTCAGAYCCACGTCAGCTTCTCGCTTTCCTACTTCTGTGCTTTCCTGCGTGACGGAGGCTGCGGGCGGCTCACGGCGTTGCCTCCCTCCGCAGACCCCAGCAGCGTGGACCTGGAGAAAGTGGCCAACATCATAGTGGACCAGTCCCTGCAAGACTGCGTGTTCAGCAAGGAGGCCGGGCGCATCTGCTACACCATCATCCAGGTGAGGGAGAGCCCCCGGCTCGCGGCGGGACGCCAGGCACGCGCATCCCCTCCGCTCACCCTGTGCCGGCGCAGGCCGAGAGCAAGCAGGTCGGCCAGAGCGTCTTCCGGAGGAGCCTGCTGAACCGGCTGCAGCAGGAGTACAAGGCCAGGGAGGAGCTGCGCAGCCGCTCGCTCCAGGCGTGGACCTGCTACGTCACCTTCATCTGCAACATCTTTGACTACCTGCGGGTAAGGGGAGCTGCRAGGGAAGGACCCCCCCGACCCGAACCACCCGCGGCCGCTTGGGGCCCTGCGCGCTGACTGCGKCTCCTGCCCCTCGCAGGTGAACAACATGCCCATGATGGCGCTGGTGAACCCGGTTTACGACTGTCTCTTCCGCCTGGCGCAGCCCGACAGCCTGCGCAAGGAGGAGGAGGTGAGCGCGGGGCCGGGGCTGGGAACCCCCCTCGTCCCCTCGCGCTCAGGTGCCTTGTCCCCTTCCCGCGCAGGTGGACTGCTTGGTGCTGCAGCTGCATCGCATCGGGGAGCAGCTGGAGAAGATGAACTCCCAGCGCATGGACGAGCTCTTCTCCCTCCTGCGCGACGGCTTCCTGCTGCAGGAGGGGCTCAGCTCCCTCTCCCAGCTCCTGCTGCTGGAGATCATCGAGTTTCGGGCTGCTGACTGGAAGATGACGGACGCTGCCCAGAAATACTATTACAGCGAGGTGACGGATTAGCCCCTCGGYGGCGGAGACATCCCCAGCACTTTCACCAGCAAGGGTTGACCCGAGTTTGGATTTCTTTTCGTATTAATGTTTTTCTAGCACTTCCTGTAAATAGGATCTACACTGGCTAGAGCCCCGTGCCCGTAGCCACGGGGCTGCACCTGGCGCTAGGCGGACGATAGCAGTTTGGTGACGTGGGAAAGGGAGGGCCCGTATAAACCAGCAAGTCCTTCCCCTGGTCTGGTCTAACCATGACCGGTGCCAGCGGAGGGCAGGGAAGGCGTTTAGTTCAGAGCAGSATTTTAAGCGAGCGTGAAGGAAAGCGGCGCTCACGCTGAGCTGRGCAGAGCTGAGGGAGGCAGAAGGGAAAGCGCTGCTGTCCCCGAGGCRGGCTGTGCTGCTCCTTTGGGACAAGCCATGGAAACGCTGCCGCCGGGCTCGCAAACAGCTCCGGCAGCTGCTGCTTCTCCAGCCATCTCCAGCGCTGGCTGCACCTGCGCGTGACGCAGCGGCCCCCGCGGGCCACCAACGCTCCCCCGGGGCAACCTGCAGCAGGACACGTCCCTYGGCACAAGCAGCTAGGAACAGGGTTTGTAAGTTTTATACAATGGCTGTTTTCACCAAATGCAGCGAGTTTCAGAGATGGTATGTTTCTTATGGGAGTGGGAGAGAGGAAACTATAGAGTTTATTGAGAGTTCTTTTTTCTAATAAAAGTTTTCCACTAACATGCGCCCTGCGTTCTSCGTGCAGCTGCTGAGCTAGAGCAAGGGTTGCTCCAAGCAGGGCTCAGGAGTTGCTCCTGCCTGATGCCCTACAGCTGCAGTGCTCCCTTCCTGCACTAATCACTTCCCCTTTGCTGTGGGGGAGCAGAGGGGATTTAGGCCAGGCAAGCGGCTGGAGAGGGCAGCGACAGATTCAAGCAACAGAGACAAAGGTTTAGAATCAAGATGCACTTCCTGTGAAGCTCAAATTTTATTTTTCCTGTTAACAGCTCCATCAACTCTCTGCAATGTTGCTGATGATCAGATCTAAGAGTTAAAAAGGGCTTTTATTGCCTTTTTAAATTTTCTTTACAATCATACCAAGACTGTTTATTGTGTGGGGAAGAAGCTCCAGTTCTTCTCTCCCCTTGCTGAGCGGCCAAGAAGGGAAAAACATTCCCAAGCCCAGGGGCAGAGTGACTTGAAAGCCCTGAGGAAGTGGGTAAGTGGAATGGGAATATTATTTTATACAGTGTTGCTCTGAGGGAGGAAAAAACAAAAGAAAACAACAACCCACCATCTAAGGCTTGTCTTCACAGGGAGGTGATTGTGAAATAACCACGGTTGGCAGCTGCTCCAGGCTCCCCCTTCCAGACAAGCACAASAAGGAAACGAGCCTGTGTGACCAGAGGGGTTCTCCCTAGCGCAGAGGGAGCTTCCAGCTCGCCCTCCTCGTGGGCTCCGCTCTGCGGGCAGCGCGTGGGGGCAGCGCACACGTGTCCCGYGCGCCCCGTCCCTACCACCAGCGGAAATGGGCGTAGGCGCGGTTGGCCTCGGCCATCTTGTGCAGCACGTGCTTCTTCTTGATGACGGGCCCTTCGTTGTGGAAGGCCTGGAGCAGCTCCTGGGAGAGCTTCTCGGGCATCAGCGTGCGGCGGTGCTTGTTCTCCCGGCACTCCGTGATGAGCCACTTCATGGCCARGAAGCGCTTCCGATTGTCCTTCAGGGGGACGGGCACCTGCAAGAGAGGCCGCCCGTAAGAGCCCGTGGAGGATGCACCGACCTGCTCTCGGGTGCCTAGAGGTGCCCAATGGGACACAGGCGCTTTTGCAAGCCAGATTACAAAGTGGCTCTGTTTCTGGGGCAGGAGAAAGCCCAGAAAAAGGAATGAAAACCAGTGATTTTTACTTCCCCTGGTGGGTTTTCCCTGAGCAGATGGGGTTTCAGGCCCCTTCCTTTCCTTTTACCTGGTAGGTTTTGCCTCCCCTTGTGATGCTGCAGAGCCCTATAACGGGCTGACAGTTTTTCAGAGCCTCATGGAAAATTACATAGGGGTTGCATTCAATCTTCTCCTTCTCGTGTTCTGGAGCCCCGTGGTACTTCTCCAACTGCTTCCTTTTAATGGCCTCTAGGGTCTTGGGACAAACATAGGGGAGAAATGCAAAGAAACCAGATCATCTCCTTCCATAAAATCACATCATATTTACAGACACCCCACTTTCATTTGACAAATGTAGCTGCAGCTGCTTTTCTAGCTCTGCTGGCATTGGATCAGTCAGGGCCTGATTCTTGTACTCAACACATTTTACTCCACGCTCTTTCAGCTCTTGTCTCTTTATTTAAGGCCAAGGAACACAAGCCTGAGCAAGGAGAGCACAGAGAGAAATACAGGTCCATGTACACCCTTCCTCCAAAGCTTCTTCTCAGGACTCCAACAGCCTTGGTGTTTTTCTGGCACAAATAATCAGCTGTTTGGGGAACCTTTTTGACAGTGCATGTCCCCACTGCAAGGGCTGCGGCACATCAAAGGGGACCACCAGCCAATGCCACTTACTGTAAGTCAGAGCAGGGWCAAACCTTGGGATATAGTGATGTGTTTATAGGACCCTGGCTTCACTGGAAAAGTACACAGAGGATACGGCATGAAAACAGCTGAAAGGAAATGAGCTGCAGTCCAGCACATCCTAATTCCTGGGAGCTTGGCTGTCCAGCTTTTCTTTTGCATTGTTTAAACATAATTCTGAAAAGAAATGTGRCTTCTTACCTGTGCCATAAGGCTTCTGGCCAGCACTTTATTCCCGTCCCTCATCATCATGTTGGTGAATTTACTGTCGACACAAAGGCAAATGGATCCGATTAAAATGGATTTCACTACCCAAGGAAACGAGACTCCCCCCCATCGTGTTGCTCCCAGGGTTAAATACGGGTGCTGCTACGTGTGGGTGGCTGTAACTGCTGCCGGTCAATGGGCTGGCTTTGCAGGAGGAGGTTGTCACGGATAAAGGGAATGTCTGTAGAAGGTGGTGACATGCAGCACAGCAAATGCAGGCTGAGGAGGACAGCAAAACTCCTGTGTGTTTTGGCTCTGTGGGACCTAGTGGCAATGCAGGAGATGGTGCTTTCGCTGACCTGATCATAGGGTCACTGAACACAGAACTGGAGACATTGGAAGGAGCAGCTTTTATGGGTCGAACAGCCTTCAGCTCCTGTTTCGCCTTCTCCTCCTCGGACAGCTCATCCCAAGACTTCTGGAGCAATTCCCTGTTCACCTCCGGCTCGAGAAACTGGGCGTTGTAGCGGCTCCATCTCACTTGCATCAGCCTGCAAAGAACAAGGCGGGACGAGGGGGCTGTGAGGCTGCAGACCCACACAGTCCCGCGAGGACTCGGCCTCAGAAGGACTCGTCGGGTCCGGTGGAACCGGCGCCCCCGGTTCYGCTGCTGGAGACAGAGCGGCGAGGCCCAAAACAGGACAGGTCSAAGGGACCAACGTGCTCCGAGGGGCCTGCCAGCATGAACAGCAACAACATGACGGGGGGGTAGGCGAGGAACAGCGAGCTGAGGTGGGAGCACCGCTTTATTTTTAGTTTAGTTTAGCCAAAAAGTGGTGTGTGTGTGTGTGTGTGTGTAAGGGAGCTAGCGAGACCCCTGCGCTCCTCCAGCGAAGAAAAAGCCCCAAAGCAGCAATTAAAGACGGGGACGAGCCCCAGGAGCCACGTTAGACACTGTCCCCGGCCCGGTCCTGGTGCCGGACCCCACCGGGCGCGACCATAAGCGGGGGTCTGGTCCAGTCCGGTTCGGCCCGTCCCCACCCCGCCGCGGCCGCCGCTTACC